>OY284468.1:22539680-23171560 GCA_958336335.1 Dilophus febrilis | reverse complement strand
GGTACTTCATACTGTGATGATTCAAATTCACTTAGACTTGGATATATAAATATATTATTATTATTTATATTTGGATTATTTAAATTTGTATCGGAATTTGTGCTATTATAAATTGGACTATTAAATGAAATTGAAGAAAATATTTCATCATTTGGGGCAATGTTTGCGGACGATCCGGATTGAATTCGGGTATTTTATTATTATGATTATCGGTACGTTTTTCAGTATCGTCACCGTCCGTTCCAAATTTACCGCGTACATTTTTTAATTTTGTCGTTGCCAATTTCGTTTTTTCACTACCCCACGTATGTATGAATTCAAATGATGACTTTTGAATTTTATCAAATTTATGACGTGCCCCCTTTGTACGTACCGCAACCCGTTCAGTTATCGATTCACTTAATAGTTTTGATGTTGTTCCAATGGATTTCAGCAATTCACTATTTGTGTTATTTGTGAATGTTTAAATAATTAGATTAGTTTTTTTGGAAGAGTATTTTAATTATATATACTTTTACTTCTGTTTACAATAAAATATATATATATATATATATGGAAAAAAAATCTACAAAATCTAAACAATAAATTATTTACAATATGTTACGAAGAGAAGCTACCAACCAACAACACCAATCTAAACAACAAAAAAACTAAAATAGTCACACAACAACATCAACAACGACAACCACATCATCATATTATTATTAATTTGTAAAAACTATTAATTTTGTAAAAACTATGTTATGATTTTCTTCCCCTAAAGAATAAATATTTTCAATTCGTCTATGTTTTGTGAGACTCAATTATCGTTTTAATGGAATATCCAAACACAAAATCAAAAAAATGTCCTAAATAATGAATAAACTATTTTTTTTTTAATAAATTTAATGATTTTAATAAATGAATTATGATTATGATTTCATAAAAGCAATGATAAGCTTTAAATTTAAAATATACGAAGCGGATAATTTTATTTAATATTATCTTAGCATGGTATTAAATGCAGAATCGTAAAATTGAGAAAATATAGTAGCTGTTCGTAATACAGAATAAATAAGAATATTTTACTTGTAAGTCTTCAAGAGAACCAAAACTGAACCCGAAAAAACCTATATTAAATATAATATTGAAAATATTGATGAAAAATGGTATATTTTACAAGAGATCTGTTAGATAATTCAATTCAGGCAAATCAGCAAAATTTATTAATAAATTTTTCTAGAAAATGATCATATGGAAAATAAATTAAAATAGAATAGAAGCAATAGTAGAAAGTCAAACAAAAGAAACACATTTTGCATATATATATATATATATATATATAAGATAAAAGCAGAAATAAAAAAAAAACAATATAATGAAAAAAAAAAATGTAAATAATTAAATACTTACGCCGGTGATGTTGTATTATATTTTATAACATGTTCAGATGACGATGATAATGATGATGCTCCAGCATTCGATAATGAATCATTAGTTTTTGTTGAATTCAACGAAGTACTTGATGTGTTATGATCATTCGACGACATACCAACAGTTGTTCTTTCTTCATTTACACAACTAATATTTGTATTGTTATTATCACTATTATTATTACTACTTATATTATTATCAATTTCATTACTATTATTATTATTATAATTTTCTGCTAAACGTTTATTAGCAATTATTTGATTATTTAAAATTTTTTCTGGTACTTTTGGTGCTTTTCTTGTTACATTAATCGTTTTACTTATGGCACCTGAACTAACACTTTTTTGTACGTTATAATTATCGTCAGAAGGTGTAATTTTTGTTGTATTCGGTACTGTTTGATTTAAAGAATTTCCATAAATTTCTTGTGATGATAATGATGATGACTGGATTTGTGGTCGCCTAGGAGCCGGTATTGGTTTTGATCTATTATTATTATTATTATTATTATTATCATCTAATTGAATATTATTTGTTTTGATTTTTTGTTTATCAATTGATAAATTATTTAAATTAGTTAAAATATTTTTATCAAAATGAAATTTTGTGGCGGTCGGCGATGATGCTGTTGGTGACATTGGTGATGATGATATTATGGTATTGTTTGTATTGACAATAGCCGAAGCACCAGCACCATATTCTTCTGTTGGTAAATACAATGGTGATGATGGTGATGAAGACGATGATTGTATTTGAAAACTTTTTTTATTTTGATTTTTTAATTTATTTATATTATTATTATTGATTTCATTTAGATTTTCATTAGCAATAATAATATTTTTATTTATTAAATCAATTTGAACATTTTCATATGCTAGTTTTTCGGTTGCACTTAATTGACCATCATTGTTTTGTGTGTCTTGTTGTTGTGTACGTCTTGGTCTTGGTTTCGGTACTGGACGAGTTATTTCATTCGTTGCTATTTCATTTTTCTTTTCATTCGGATCCATTTTTATGAAAACACAATTTATTTTATGCTATAGAGGGAACAATAAAAGAAAAAAAAACATTTTTTTTAGTTAAAACAGTTAATAGTTTACAAAAAATTAACAACAACGATGATATAGTTCATTGTAATCACAAACCATAATATAGAGAATATACAAAAATGATTCATCAAAAATGTATATATAAACATAATTATAAAAAAAAAATAAATACATTTTGTTATAGCTTTATATTACAATTTATTATTATAATTAAAGATAAAGAAATGTATTTGTACAAAAAAATACAAAACCATTGCAAATGTTAAAAATATACATTTTATATACAAACATATTTATTATTTATCTTTAAGAATTAACTTAAAAACCAATAAACGAATGACGAATGACATTAAAAAGATATACAGAAAGTTTTAAATACAAAAACAGTCGCATTTTTACAAATTTTTTTTTAGACAACTTTCAATTAATCACATGAATCGACATTAACGAATTACTTCAAGGGACTTCAATTGCTATTGTATTACTTAAATCATAATAGCTCCTTTTATTACGCTATCGCCGCAAGTTCGCTACAAGCGAAACATATCAATCCGTTTGGAAGATCATGATCAATATCACATAACTTTTTAGGGTACCCTCTTATTTTTTGTTTTTTATTATTCGTTTTATCATTACATAAATATTTAAGTAATTCATATACATTATTTTTTTGTATTTAATATTAAAACATTTTTTGTTGTGTTTAAAAAAAAATGGTAAATAAATGCATAAATTGCATATGTCTTTCTTTTTGTTTGTTTATTTGGCTATATACAAATAGGTTTTAGTTTTTTTTATATATTGTTTAAATAAAACTATTATTCAACTATCATTTTAAATTACAAATTGTCCGGAATACAGAATTGGTGATTGTTTCAGTCTTTAGGCCTGTACTATTGATGCTTTGTACACGGATCGCACCATTGAATCTGCCAGATATGGTGGCCTCACATTTGAGGCTCTTTCGGTATCTGGATATTTCACAAAATGATAGGATTGTAAATGTTGCCGGGACCAAATACACTGTTCATAAATGGATTTCCACTCCCACACACAATACTAATGAATAGTATAAGTTTATTAACTCTTCTAAACTGAATATTTATAATGCATAAACTCATACCAATTTTTAATCATTTCTGGAATTGAATATAATCTTCTTGTAGATATGGTTTTTCTTTTTTATATTTATGAGCTTATCCAATAATATATTAAAGGAAACAATTTATTGATATCATAAAATACTTAAATGTTGATGGTTTTTTTTGTTATGCTGACACAAACAAATAATTATATTTAATGCCTTTATTTGAATTGATTAAATCAAATGGAAAATTAACATATTCATTTGTCATTGAACTTAAAACAATTAAATTTAAAAATCAAAATTTACATTACAAAAACTCTTTCAGATTAAAACCATATTAGGAAAAATAAAAAATATTCAATATAATTAAAAATTGAAACGTTTAGCTAACAAACATTTTTTTTTGTATATCTATTCTGGATTATAAAAAAAAAATCATTCATGCAAAGTTAATATAGGTTCATTTAAGCGTGACCAGCGTATGAAAGGAACACAATTATAATATTATCGTATATTGAATATGTTATAAAATACAGTTGATAGTTTTAGAGGAAAAACTATTTGAATTGAATACGAATTCTATTTAAAAAAAAAACACAAATATCTTCAAGCATTCTATTTAACCTCTGACCATCTTATCTTGGGTACTAATATTACATTTTTTTTTGTGGTTTATTCTTTTGCGGTATAAATTTACTGATTTTACAAATTATTGGTGTGTTTGACAATAATATATTACAAAATAACATTTAACACAAAGATTAAAGTTATTCATTACCGGTGGTGGGGGTTTTTTTTTTGTTAACGCAGCATAAATGATAAATATTTATAATGACAAGCCATACAACAAAAATTCAATATTCAAATTTACAATGGATAATATTTAAAAAATACACAACTATTTTTTCCTTATTTATTTTCCTGTAACGATATCGAAAAAAGGATTCGAATATAAACATCCAATAAATATAAACTGTATAACAAACACAATAATAATAAAGTTAATGAAATAAAATTCAATAGAAATTCAAATGTTCAATTCAAGCATAAAAAATTTGCTTTTTATGATAGAAGAGAATTTGAAATCATATTTTATTTATTTTTATTTTTGGTATCATAATACATATATTAATTGCCACTTGGAAATGATGTTTAGGAAATTGAATTACTTTTCAGAGGGTATTTGAATAACCAAATCAATGTAATGCTTTTTTTTTGTATAATACCAAATACTGATTGTATTTTATTGTATTATTTTTCAGTGTTTTACTTTTTTAACATTCAAATACATATATATATTATACAAATACAATTTTTGCATACCAAAATAAAACGTTTGATAAATAATTTTAAACGATAACAAAATTAAAACACAAATATTTATTTATACTCCGATTTGTGCATGAAGGAACACAAAGCAAAGTGTAGGCGGGTATAAAAAGAACAATTTTTAGCATAAATAAAAAAATATATTTGTATGTTTTGTTATTATTAATTTGTGATGTTTGTTCGAATGACGGTGGTATTATAAATATTCCAATTTTAATTTGCATTTTGAGTATTTTATTATAATAATGTTGTACGTGATAAATTTTTTGTGTGTGTGAGTTGTCTATTAATAATATTTTATTTATTAATATTTTAAGCACAAACTTTAATCGGTTTATTCTTTATTTTATAATATACCGATTCAAATAAGAAATACGATTAGTTTTCGTTTTAATTATAAATTCTCTTTCAATAGGAAATAAAAAAAAATTTCACCTGTCTTTTTTATATTCTATTCTATTTTTTAGAAATTTAATTTTGTTACCAAAACTATATTTTAATCGTGTAATAAACTTGCAAATTATGTCTAATATATAATCAATGTTTAGCAAAATAGATGATGATATATTCAAAAGATCATCGACGGAACCAGGAACCATGATCATATATTTTCTTTTCTGAATCACATTAACGAATTGTTTTGATTTGTATATTTGTACAATTTGCAATATATATATATATATAGATTAATGAAAAATATCTTCAAATCTTATATGATTTCATTTAAATTAGGATATTGTAATATAATTACATTTTTTTTATACATTTCAAGTCTGTAAGACAATCTGGAAAAATATTATGAATTCTGAAAGATAAAAACGGAAACAATAAACATTAGATAAAAGATCATGATGAGTGAATGCAACTATGTTTCTATTAATAAATAATCTAATATTATATTAGAAAATACTTTATACAACCCACCCAAACAACAACAACATTTGTATATAATAAATCAATTTTTTTTTTAAATAGTTTTCTATCTCTATATGAACTGACAATAAATGAATTAAAAACATTATATGTATATAAATACATTTCTTTTATGATAAAATACATTTTTTTTTATCGGAAAAACATTGTACATATAATATTGATAAGGATAAAATGTGATTAGACAAATTACATGACGATTTTTTCGTATTTTGGGTATTTTGTTATAAAAATAAATTAGTGAAGTAATATATAATAATAATAATAATAATAAATTTTGGATTTAATCATACACATAACAATTCTGCTGATAGCAGCCTATACATAAAAATGTATTGTATTTGTTTTAATTTTTGCGTTTTATTCGTTAAATTATTGGGTTATTCGTTAATCATTGAAATCACAAAACAAACATATTAATATTTAAAGCTAATCAATTGCATTCCAAAAAAAGAAGAAGAAGACTTAAAATCAAAAGACAATTGTTGTTTTTAATATAATTTGCGTATTTAAATACATAAACATTTATAAATTGTCTAGATTTTTTTTTTAGTAGAATGACTCATAAATTGATGATTAGTTTTATGAATTGTAAAAGTAACTTACAAAACAAATGTATATTCATTATTCATGTGAATTAACATGACTATCATAAGTTATCATAAATCATCGATATTGCTTTCATTAAACAAACCCCCCACCCACATTCATTTTTATATAAACAATATTTAACACAAAATTATTGAATTATTTTTAAATAAAGAAAAATCTACTTACATATTAATTGTAATATTCTTATATATCCATTCTAAATTTTTGTTCTGTTGTAAATCTTTTCTATTTTCTAATAAGAATAATGCATTCAACAAATAGTTCAAATCAAACAACAACAAAATCACCAACAAAACTTGATTTTTTTTTTTTTGATGGACGCGTTTTTCTGCAACTTGCAATACAAAAAATTAGAGGATTCTTTTGTTATAATAATTTCTGAATAAAATTTGCTTTCATTTCATTGACATAGAACTTTGAACAACACTTTTACTTATGTTTATTTACAACTTAATATTTTTTTTAATTATTATGAAAAATAATCTTACATTTAATTTATTTAATAATAAAAATAACTAAATAACTAATTTTTGTTCTTCAATCATTTTACAAGTGAAAAAAAACAACAAGCGAAGCAACAACCACAAAAGCAAAAACTTGAATAAAAAAAAATAAACACGATTTCGAATCGGAAAAACCACGAAGAAAACTCGGAGATAGAAAAACCAAATTTAAATTATGCAAATGAGACGACATCTGAATTTGAGTATGGAAAATTATTAGCTTTTATATAAAAAATAACCTTATAAATACAATTTAAAAACAAAAAATAATTTGTTGTAAAAGAAAAAAAAAGATAAAATATATTTATAAAAAAAATTTAAAAAAATTATAATTAATTAAATAAAAATGAGGTACAAAAAAAAAATTAATACCATCTACCACCCAAATTGCAGAATAATAAGTAGTTTGAATAACATAATAATAATAATAATAAAAAGCAGTGTAAATTCAAAAAAGGAAAAACAAAAAAAAAAAAAGATTCAATGTCACTTATAAATTATTCTTGATTGTGGATCAGCATCTACATCTTCTTCGATTTTCGCCGGCGTTAATCCTGTTTTACAGCAAATTTCATCTAAACTATTTAAACCTGTATATAGTTTTTGTCTGGCCGTCGGTGTTCTCGAAAAACAAATTGGATATTTATTTATGCTTCTTATTAAATTATGTTTTAATCCAAATGTTACCAATTTTCTGTGCGATATTAGAAATTTTGAAATACAAAAAAAAGACATGTGGAATAATATTAAACGAAAAAAATGGGTTATTAAACATTTATGGAAAACATACCAAACAAAATCACATACCTTTCATCAATATTATTATCGCGGGGACATATCCTACAACATATTGTACGTAATGTTACACCGTGTGTCATCGATGAATACATTTGTAAGATTTTATATATTGGCGGTAATTGTTGTTGATCTTGTTGATTGATTGCAACAAATTTACGACATTCTTTATTCAATTCCGGATCTTTTGTTAAATTTTGTAAATTTCTTGTGCACATATAAACATTACTGTATTTCAATAGTGGAAGCAATTGAACAACACCATAATAAACCAAATTTTGTATACATGCTTTTACTAGAGCATTTTCAACATCCGATTCGGCAGCAATACGGGCAATATGATTGATACCATTAATATAGGGTAAAACTTGTTGTGTTGTTAAATCCCATACATCCAATGACATATTCTCATAATCAGCACATAAAAATGGTACCAAATGATCATGAACAATGGGTGGATCCGATTGATGTGTTACAATTTTTAAATAAATTGTTGTTTCACCTTCAACAATTGTCGTTACTTTTTTCTCATTTAAATCGGTTAATATTTTATTTAGTAAATTTTTTATACGTTCTTTATCTTCGTCCTCTTTTGATAAATATCCCGTTTCATCTTCCATCATTATCTAAATATTATTAAATAATATTAAATAATAATAAAAAATAAAACGTATTTACTTTTGGTTAAATTCTAAAATTACATATCATATCATTTCATCATACACTTGAGATTATTCAGCACTTACAAAATATTCAGCCAATTTTTTAACAACTGGTTCATATTGAATGGTACGTGCCCATGCATCACAAACAAAACATAAATTAAAATAAAATGCATTTC
Organism: Dilophus febrilis; assembly: GCA_958336335.1. Lineage (NCBI taxonomy): Eukaryota > Metazoa > Arthropoda > Insecta > Diptera > Bibionidae > Dilophus > Dilophus febrilis. Next base: position 23,162,998 of record OY284468.1, on the reverse strand, counting down.
TTGCATAACGTTGACTATCAATTCGTACGGGATACCCAACAATTTTATAACCCAATGCATTTCTATATTATATGAATAAAATGAATATGAATTTTTTTAATGCAAAAGCCATTCATTATATATAAAAATTGCTAACAAAAACCAAAAAAAAAAAACTTACACAGTTAATATACATCTTTGTAATGGTGGTTTTGGTATAATATAAACATTAACAGCATCAAATATTTCCTTGGAAACATAACCATCTGGTACTTGACAAGTAATTTTTGAACCAGCCACCGGATGAAATTCACTTAAAAAAATACAACGTATTGGTCCTTCGCGTCCGCAACCTTCATAAAATTGATTATTATTACTTGTTGCCATTATTATTATAATTATAATTATTATAAATTGCACATTTAATTATTATTTTCATTTAGTTTTATTATAATTCGTTAAATTATTTAAATTAATTAATAAAATTAAAAAGAAAAAATAACAACAAACCAAAATCAAAACAATATTTTTATTTTTTTTTTATTCAACACATTATTATTTATTTTGTATTGGGTGTTTTCTCTGTTTTTGTTATTTATAAATTTTGATTATGCGTAAATTATTTGTTTGTATACGAGCTACGAGGTTATGTTGATTTTTTTTTTGTTTTTTATGAAATTTGAGTAATGTGTGAGAGATTGATTAGAAATCAAATAAAAGCAACAGAAACACCTGAGAGAACGATATGCGTCCTTGGGCAGCTTTTATTTTGTAAACGGAAAATATATTAATATAATTTTTAAGCTTTCGCAATATATGTTACCCGACCTTGAAAAGAAAATTTGCATGGAAAATTCCATATATTATATATTGGAGTTATAATACATATACTTTACAAACGCATATAAAATAATAATCATATGTTAACATTTTTTTTTTTTGAATATTATAATTATTATTATATTTTTATATATAATTAATATAATAATTATTATAATTATACAAAATAAAAGTGGTTTTTCCGTATTATAGGTAAACGTTTTTCAACTTTTATTATAATATATTTATATATAAAAGAAAGTGATAAATTTTTACCTATAATTTTAAGAAAAAATAAAACAAAATTAATTGATTAAATTATTGAAATTGTATAATTTCTATTGACATTAAATAAATATATATATAATTTAAAAAAAAAGAATGTTATTTATATATATTATTTTTATATATGCATTATTAAAATATACAAAATAATCATATTTTTTATTCAACTATGAATAATTTTTTTTTTATTGTTAAAACAATTTTTTTGTTAAATTGTTTTCATTATAAACTATATGCGTATTTATACAATTATATTATAAATATATGATAATTATATTTTAAATTGAAAAACAAATAAACAATCAAGACATTTTTTGGAGCGTATATTTGCTTTATTTTTAATCTCATCCATTTATATATATGTTTGTATTGTTTTTTTTGATAGAAAATCAGCTATTTAAAATCGATTATCATAATAAAAATAATAATAATATAATCAGGTACCACCGCAATTTGTTTCTATCATATTGTTTTATGTTAGTCATATATGTTTCTATTTAGCGATAATTAAGTTATTTTATTTTATAATTTTTAATTTAAATAAATATATATATGATGAAATTTGATCATATTTTATATATATTCATCTGTATTTTTATATTATAAAAATATTTTTATATTATAAAATAGTTTTATATTATATTTTTATATTATAATAAAATCATGTTTAAAAATATTCGTAAGGAAAGGAAACTTTAGAGATTATATTGAACTGTTGAGGTTAGCATATAATTATGATTGATTGGCATATTGTAAAATGTACCAAAAGTTAAATAATAATGTAAAATGGGATTGGACTTTGATGCGTTCGGGTATAAATTAATAGTATTTTTGCATATATGCCCGGCATTCATTAATTATTGCACTACCATTCAATATTGTGTGCTTAAAAACTGCGTTATATGATCTGATAGGAAATCGCAATATTACTTGGTATTTTAGTTTGTAAAGAAAACTTTATTTTGAGGTCTTGCAAAAACGAATATTAATCTATATCAATATAAAATTGTACGAAAAATAAATGAAGAAGCTCAAATACGGATTCGAAATTCAGAGCTCATATACTCCTTTATATACACTTCAATCATAACTTTAAACATCTGAATGGGATTTGGATAATTACCGATATAGTAAAAAAGTAACAACAGAATAAAACTGTTGTCGGATAAAATAAAATAAAATAAAAATTTAAAAATTTAAAAAATAAAATAAAATATTTAATTAATATCTGAATTAATTCCGCAATCAATATCAATTAATAATAAATATAAAAATATATTACTCTCGCCCACCAATATAACATATATATACCATATGGTAACTATATCATATACGTTGAATACTGTAAGTGTTAAAAATACCTATCTTTTTGTAAATATATATAGATAACCAATAAAAAATAATCATTTTCAATAAATAAACATTTCAAATAATTCTTATCTATAAAATATGTATATACACATTATAAGAGATTAGCCGCAACAACTCAATTGTCATATTGAAGAAAAAAAAACAATTATTATTTACAATTTATTTATTTAATCTCGAGTTTAATCTAAAAAATGTACTTTCACCGCAAATATATGTAGTAGGGCAGTAGGTACATCATTTCTTAAATATACATATATGATTAATAAAAGAACAAAAATTCCTTTTGATAATTGCACAGTACAAATTATAAAAAATAAAACACAAACTCACATACAAACAAATAAAAGAGTTGTTATAAATATATTATAAATAAATGTTTAAAAAGACAAACTTAAACCAAAACCAAAATAAAAAAAAACGTCGTAAATATAATAATAAAAAATTGTCGTTTGTTTGACACACTTTAATTCTGATTTATACATACCTATAATATACATAACGATATATCGACGATTTTCCAAAAAAAAGAAAAAAATCAGAACAAAACAAAATGCTCAATAAATAAATGTAAATATATAAAATTACAAAAATAAACATTTATGTATAAAATAAATATTGTATATACAAAAAAAAAAAAATAAACAAAATACGAAAGAGTTGACGTATTAATTTTTCAATACATGTATATACATTTTAAGGCGACGAACCTCAAATTTTCGTATCTCATAAATTTTTATTTTCATTATATTGTTTATTTACGGATTACAATCATTTTTTTTTTAAATTTATCATATCATAGGTTTTAATTTTAAATGAATCATTATTTAATTTAATAATTAAAATCAATATTTATTTTTTCTTTTCTTAAATTAATCATAATATATTTAAATTATGACAATTTTTTTTGTAAATTGTATACCGCATTTCATTTCTTCATTTATATAAAACAAAACAATTATCTGTTTTTCATATATATACGCATAAATTCTTTATATAATCTAACACTTTCCCATATATAATTAGCATTTTTTTATGCTCTTTCTAGACAAATATTTTTATAATATATATAGGATTGGTAAAACAATAAGACTAAACATTCTTTGATGTTAATCTAAATTATGCGTTTTTTTAAATATATGAAAAAAAAACAATTATGTTTTTGTATATTTAGATGGAATGTGTAATGAAAATAAAAATTTCTATTTATGACAAACTAAATCTATATTATTAACGAATTTAAAATGTTAATGAACTTTTATTATAAAATATTCAAAAGCTATATATAAACGAAAGCAGAGGTAAACAATTTTTTTTTTTGCTTAACATTATACGCTTTTATTAATATATTTTAATAAGAAAAATAAACCCTTTCTATATATATATATATATATATAATTATATATGTATATATATAAAGATAAAATAAACAAAAAATTATATTTACACGCGGATTATAAAAGAAATATTTGTATTATATTTTGATGTCTATAAAAATAAATGTTTAAATTAATTTTGTTATATTATAGTATAATATATATATATAAAAATACTCTATGCGTATATATACAAAAAAAAATGGGTCTGTTATAAAAAAAAAATATTGATTTAAATATTTTATCATTATATTATTATTATTGCAAATATATGATTCAGTTGATTAACATTTTTCAGATGTAAGAAAATTGTATATAAATATATTTTTAATTGCTGTAATTTTCATATTCTAAATATGAGTTTTGTACAATATATACGCTAAATACACTCACGTATAAATATAAAAATACTTTTACACTAATTGCAAGTGTTTTTGTTTTTATATTATCATATATATATATATAAATATATTTGTAAATTTGCTCTCGGTCGGTCGTATTTGATTTACCAATTTTATTATTAAATGGTGAAAGTTTTAACGGGAATTCATGAACAATTTTTACTTATTGTGTGAGCAGAACATATACATGCGGTTAATGAAATATATATATATATATATACTGCTATATATGCATTCAAACACATATGATTATATGTAATATATATATATAAATAATCATATATACAAATCACACAATATATTCGCACTGTTACACCCAAACACATGTATATATTTTAAGTTATTTATACTACAATATATTTATAAAAATAAAATGATTTACATTTTAATAGGAAATATTTTTAAGATTTGTATAGAATCATTTTAGTTTGGTTATTAAAAATAAAGAAAAAAGAAAATAGAAGATGTATTATAAAAAATTTCGATTTTATTTTAAAAAAATAGAAATAATTACGTCATTATTGGGAGTATACAATTTTATTAAATGGCAAAATTTCGTTGTTCATATTCTCATACCCTATAGTGATCTTTATGACTTATTTGAATGACTCAATGTCAATATGATTCAGTCATTTTAATATAATAAAAACCGATTGACAACGGTATGCTCCTGTGGCGTAGTTGATGAAATACTAAAATTTAAAATTCAAACAACGGTTTTAGATCGCAAATGGTTTCGATTCTTACTGAAAACAAGAAATATTTTCCATTTCCATATAAGTCCATTTTCCAACTGTCTTAAAAATCTATATATAATTTTTTGTACAAGACTTTTCATTTTTTTTTTTTACACTGCAATTATTTTATGAGCTAATACCAATAATTGTTTAAAGTAAATTATCAGATTTCCATTGACATAATCGACGCGTATGAAATGTATTAATGAAATTAATGAAATGTATTAATGAACATCATATTTTTGATTATGTTTTATTATAATTTACTTTAATTTAATATTAATTAGAATAATATTTAAAATTCCCCCCCAGCTATTCTCCATAAATACTCGCCGATTTCTGACACACAAAAAATGCATATCAAATGATGTTGAAAAGTAATTAAAATCGGAGGTAAGAAAATATTGGTATATATAATAGTAAAATAAATGTAATCAAAGAATTAAATTAATTAAAAAAAAAAAGTGTTTGCCAAAAAGTAAATGAAATCTGTTCTTAAATTCTATTTAAAATTATACATTTTTGGAAATACATTATTAGAATATAGCGTATCCATGTATATATATAATATTAAGGTTTAAATATCGCAATTGTGTTTAAAATAAATAAAAATTAATCAAAATAATTTCATTTTCGAATATATAAATATATTATTTATATAGCTAAAACCTAAATACTTCACCTTAATTCCAATATAGACATAAATATTTGTAAATATAGTAAAATATATAAGCGCATATATATAGAAAATAATTAAGTATGCTATATATCGTCCGTGTGTGATTGGGTGATGGATGATAAATAATGATTTGTGTCTTAATTTTTGATATATATACTTATATATATATATATATATATAGGAGGTGTACGTGAATTTCCATAAATAAACAGTATAGAAATTGCTTGATAACCAAAATTTCAAATAAATGACATGTTTTTGTAGGCCGCGTATATATATACAAAAATAAACAAAAGTTACATTATATGAATATGAAATTAATTTCATGATACTATATACTATATATATAAAGTAATCGCACTGTACTCATTATACAAAACAAACAAATTTTTAAAATTAAAAAAAAAAAAACAAATCAAAAACTTTTATAAATCATATAAATACATAAGCATTGTTATAGATTTTCAATAATAATAATAAAACAATTATGCATAAATTCTTTATATATATATATATATATAGATGGCATATTGAACTAGTCTATATATAAAACAATAATAATTTTAACTTATTATTCATATAGGTATTAAAAAAAAATTGAAAAGAATGTTTTCGTTTATAATATGCAAAAATTTTTAGATTAAAAATATAAATACTATATTGTACTGCGTAAATAATGTCAAATATATATAAACAATTTTTAATTTTTATTATTATTTCTTTAAATAATAAATATATGTATATATAAGAATCGTGTACGATTGTATAAATGTTCAATATATTTTATACACTTGTTCCGGTTTTATGTATTCGATGTTGATATATATATATATATGTTTCATATTATTATGCAGAAGCACTTTTTATTTTATATTACTCATAAAATTTCTTTTATATAATATTCGTATATATATCTATCTATCTATCCATCCATCCATCCATCGAATCATCCAAGCAACTATATTCAATTTAATGTTTACACATATATGTGGATGAGTATATAGAAATGTGCAGCTTATAACAGATATGTATTAAGAACTAAAAACATGTATAATGTATTTATATTTAATGATTTTATTAGCCATCATATGAAAATACAATTAGATATATAGGAAAATATTTGTCTGCATATAATACGGCTATACAAATGGCGAGGATATACCAAATTAATTCAATTTATTAAAAAGTTACTAGATATTTTAGCTGTATCCATTAGCTTAGCACAATTTGTTATGGAACATTTTAAATTTTTTATCTATTTGTCTATCGCAGTGATTTTGAAAAAAACCCATATAATTAGAAGTATATTGTATAGAGATGTTTAGGTACAAAATTAGTTGCAATTGTACGAGCATATTACGAAAATTTAATAATATGCTTAATTACTGTTCATTATTTATGGCATCATTATACAATATTTGGTTAGTTATTGGTCGAAAATGACAATTGTTGAAAAACAAATACCATTAAAAGTTATACATAATGAACGTTATAAGGACAAGTTTACCTAAATTGCGGTTTTTTTGCTTGTTAAGTAAACAATTTATGTGAAAAAAATTATTACATGCACGCACCCTTCATTTTATAATAAATATATTTTTGCCAATTTTAATTAATTTTAATTTTCCCCCAAAATTTCATCAATTATAAATAGACACTATATTTATTTACAAACAGGAAATCGCATTTGACTATATAAAAACACAAACAACAATTTCCCTGTTACCTAAATATGTACCTGACTTTTTGTGTATATATGTAATATAAAATATTATGTATGCAATGAACATATGTACAGGTATGTCCATATGTGCTTAAACAATAATATATATAATATAATCCATTCAACCGTCCATCCACCACATACATATATATAATTAATATGCGTATGCATTGACAAACACGCATATATACTATATATTTATAATGTAATACATATTCGCTCAGGTAAACTTAACACAAATACAAATAAAATTTACCACAAATCATTCAATATATATATATATATATATATATATATATATATATAGTAATCATTACAATCATTGAAATACCTACGTATCATATATTTATATATAACATAACACCTGTATATAAGCATATAAGAAATACAATACTACAAGAATAAATGTAAGGAAACATTTTGTATTATATTGCAAGTATGATGTTTATATATGCGAGGTGATATAAATATATATTTACCTGAATATAGTATCGTATCATATAAAATAAGTGTACGTACATACATATATATCGATACGAATGTCTATTTAGTGTTTAGTTGAAATTTAATGTTGTTAAAGAGCGGAAGAAGAAAAGTAGGGAACTTGTTTATTTATAATATATTTTAACATTTTATATACAATATATTGAGTGGTTATATATCTATATATGTATATATATAGATGCTACTTCTTCTTCTTCTTGTAGGGCATGGTTGAGAAAATATTATAAACAACATGTTTTCATCATCAATGTAAAATAAAAAAAAAAAAAAAAAAAATTTATATTTGTAAATCTACTTCTTGTGAGTGTGTTGTTAAAAAATTTAATAATAATAATAGTTTAAATTTAGTTAGTTTATTAATGAAACTCTATTAAAACGGACGTATAAATAATATATATATAAGACACATTTTTTTATATACATATATAAAGTGGAAATTTTTTAATATTGGAGAAATTTCTATTTCTGTAAATTCTTTCTTTTGGAATATTTTTTTTATTTTTTTTTTTATTATTGGTTGTCGTGTTGGGTGCGCGCGTGGTAATTATAAATTACTATTAGATACATTTTTAATCTAGATTATTTTATTTTTTACGTAAGGTGTATTTTTTACGAAAAAATTGTGTATAAAGAAGTTGAAAAATAAAAACAAGAACAGTGTACGCGAACGTGTATAAATTAACATTCAATATGTTAAATTATAACAGGTGACCTTATTAACAAAAAAATTAATATTATTCGTGATTTAAATATTATCACAACGCGTATACACATAGATATAAATATTGAAAACGCATAAAATTAAGTGTATATTTATATATAGAACAATTTAAAAAAAAAACGGTTTGTTCTGTGCATAAATTAATAAATTAAGTGCATCTAAAAAAATTTCAAGTGATATAACAATAATAAAAATGAATAGTAAAAAATCATCAAATTTATTTTTATTCACAATAATCGGATTCATTTGGATTCTATCTTTTGTAAATGGTAAGAATTTTTCATTTTTATTTTTATAATATTATAATATTCGTCATCATTGGAATGTTTGAATTCCTTTTTGAAGTATATTTTAAGTTTCACGCAGTATGATCGTGTTTAATATAATCTATATATTAAAAAATGTTTCTATTTTTTCATTTTAAACTAAAAATTTTACCTGATAAAATGGAATTTCGTTTTTTTTTGTTGAAAAACAAAATTCCTTTATAGGTTTATAATATTATAAATTATTATTAATGAAAGGTAAATAAATAAATAAATAAATAAATAAATAAATAAATATATTAAATTGATATTATTGTAGGATTTTCTTCTTTTCCTTATTTATTCTATAAGAAATATTTTAATAATTTAAAAAATAAAACTTCTGTATATGATTTGAAATTGAAGTTTATTTTTTTTTGATATTTCCTTATGCAGTTATAATTTTATGATATACATAGCATTCCTATGTTAGATTTTACTACAGTATAAAGGAAATATTTTCTATACATAAATCATTTTTAATGATTTGAAAAAAATATGAATTATAGGTAAAAATTATCGATAAACATAATTACAGGGGAAATCCTCAGCGTTTTATATTGGTTTTACGCATTAATTATGGAATGTTTACTAAATGTTATTTAAATGATGCCTAAATATAATATAGATATCAAAAAGGAAAAGAATAATAAATGGTGGAAATTTTCAAAATCATTTATTTACAACAATATAACATTGTATAAACTGCATATTTATGGATGACTGACTGATTTTCATTTTTGATAGATAGACTAATTAATTTTTTCAATCATAATTTTATTCTTAAACATTTACAAAAAAAACATTACCTTTTTTTTTACAGACAATTTTGTTTTATTACCTAAAGTTTTGGTCTGTTAATCGGATTAACTTGTTTGATATAAACTTTTCACAATGTAAATGCTATCATATGATGAAATGGGGACAAGACTATTTTAAAAAGGGATAATATTTTAATATTTTACAGAGAAAAAAATGATTCAAATAAAAATAAATAAAATCGAATACTTCATTTGTAAAATATCAATTTTTGGATGGATAACATTTGAAACAATTAAAATGATATTTTGGATATTTGATTAATTTTTTTTTGTTGAATTTAAATGAATGTATATAAAGGTGTTAAGAATTTTCCGTTTATTTTAAATATATATACAAGATTCTTATTTTAAAATATTTATATATTCTCGCATTGTAGATTTAAAAGACAATGAAAACTTTTACCTTTTTTTCCATTTTATATATTGTACAAACAAATATATAATTAACATATAAAAAAAATGAACACAATTCTCTTTCAACACCATAAAGATATATTTATACCTTTAAAATCGGTTAAAATATGTATAACAACAAACTGATTATTTGATAACAATCTTTTACATATACGGAATATATTATTTATAGTGAATTGTGTGTCTCTTTTCATGTTTTCATAAAATAATAATAATAATAATAGTAATAATAATAATAATAATAATAAAAATAATAACGTATATTCCAAAGTATTAAAATACAATAATTATATATATTTATCTACTATCTTAATAAAAAAAAAAGAAAAGAAGTATACGATGAAGAAAAAATAAAAAGTTTCAAAAGAATGAATGAACTAATTTTAGAAATTTTCATCAAGAAATTTTATATAAAAATAACTAAAAAACCAATAGTTATATACGTTAATATATACGCTAATATGATTTTTAGAAGTTTTGATTATAATATACACACAGATAAAATGTTAATATACACCTAGACCTATATATAAATATATGATTTTGGCAAAAAACAAAAAAAAAACATAATCACTTTTGCTACTTTATCTTCTCATATTACTATATATTATATATTTGAGTTTTTAAAATGTACTTATAAAAATAATATATAGTATGATGAAAAATTACGATATAAATAATATAGATCTTTGAGAGAGAGAAAAAAAATTAATTAAAAAGATAATTATAATAATTATTTAACTTACGCGAAAAAAAAACTTTATTTATTTAAATTACGGAATACATATTTTCTATATATAGATAGATAGATAGATAGATACTATAATATGAGTAGACATAATTGTGTTTTTTCTTTCTTCAATTCTTATTTCTATTCAATATTATTTCAGCTTCATATAGCACTTTTTTTCCTTTATACCTAATATTTCACCTGAATACAACAAAAAAAACACATATATTACGATATTACCACATATTACGTATATGTTTCTTCTATGTGTATTTTGTTGAATTTTTTTTTTTAATGAATTCTTCTTGTGCTAAATACCGCTATTTTGATTTAATTTGCATATACACACTTGTGATCATATTACTACTTTTTTTTTTTGGTTGTATTATATACACCAGAGAGTTGTCCGTTAAGTTTTCTGTAATGCAAATGGATTTTGTCAAAGTATAAATATATTTATGCGATTTTCATTTGGCCACAATCAATAGCCGCCGATGGATGGACATCATTTTAAAGACGATTTGTAAAAAAAAGGATATGTTGTAAAATTAAGAAAATTCAAGATGCAAGGGTTTTTTTTTATATAGATGTAGATGAATACAGGTAATTTTTCCGACTGCCTTCGTAGATTATCTATATCTATATATACATTCAAATTTATAACGATTAATAAATTATGTATTTGTATATAACGAAACTCTTAAATATTATACAAAATGTATAAAATATTTAAGCAAAGAATGCGGTATTTGTATTGTAAATAGTTTTAAAATGTTATTATTAGGGTGAGTTTTGTATTTAGGATATTATAACAGTATAAATAAATGGTATTATTTTTATATCACATGAAAATATAAATACAGAAATGTAAGAAATATCACTAGTAGAATAAATTGAATGTGATTTAAAACATAATTTTTATTATATAGAACAAAAATTCAATATTCATAATACTACTACATCGCTTTGCCTTATTTTTGATTATATACATTTGCGTTTATTAAAAATCTAAAGCATCACACAAATTATTCTTGAACGTCACAAGTGCATTAAATATTATTAAAATAAAAAAAAGTCACCATAATATAAATGAATAAATTTTTAAATATTCATTTAGTATAATCTAATATAATTTGTATCACTATATATTAAATATATGTATCTATTTATATTAATAAAACAAAAAAAAAAGTTGGATTAAGTTTAACCTGAAATAACGATATATAAAACTATATATACAATAAATTTTCATTCCATTAAAAATTTATGCGTATATTTACGTATATTTATATTTACGATTCATATATTTATACTTGAATTACAGATATATCTCTATCTATACTATTTATAAACATAACATACATATAAGTATTCTATTGATTATAAGACAAACAAATATTTATATGTATTAATATATAACTATATATAAAAATTGTAAAAGATTTAACTGTTATATCGCGTTTTTTTTTTTTTTTACTTTTTTAAAAAACAAATCAAATACAATTTTATACATTTTTATTCGATTATAATAAATATACATTCATACATACATAATTTTTTTCATAAGATATAGTAAAAATATGAAAATTATAACGTTTGCAGTTGAAATTGTATAAATGAAGTTATATGCAAATAATCCACATATATGTATGTATATTCAAGAAGAATAAGTCGACTAATTAAATAAAATCTTTTACATCTGACCGAATACTCTCAATTCAGGTACCAATTCTGTTTAAAAAACAAATAAATAATTTATTGATATTCGCATCTCATCATGATCATGAAATATTTAATAACAAAATAAAGAAAACGATTAATCGAAAAATTGAATCATTCACATATATAATAACCTATATAAGCGATAGACGCACTTACGAAAATATATATAACAGATTCCTTTATATAAATCATGATGGTATAACTTTTAAATTATCCGAAAATAAATAAGTATAAAATATTATTAGAATTACATCATTTATCATAATTGTCTATATATACTTATATATACCGTATAACAATTTTTTTTCACACGGTTAATTTTTTACACCTAAACATTCGTTTGTATGTTTTCTATATATATATATATATATATAATGTCATAACCCTATATATGTAATTCGTATATTATATATATATATATATATATATAAATACCTATTCAATGCGTTTGTAAAAATATTTTTTTAAAAAATTAATAAAATATTAACAAAATTATTATGCCAAGGCAAAACAATTAATAAAAATAATTAATTATTAATTTATTGTAAAATTAAATGAAGTGTAATTTGTAATTTTTGTGTACAACTCAAGTATAAGTTAAATAAGTCAATTTGTTTGTTTGTCAATAATTTATTTTTATTTTTAACAATTAATATGTTTTAAGGTATATAATAGAATAATAATTTCAAAATAAATAAAAGCAATTGGACATTATATATACATTAAAAAATTTTTATAATTAATTGATATCAATGAATAAAATAAAAACATTCATATAAAATGATTGATTAGAGATAATCAATCTTCTAATGAAAATTATTTTGAATTTATATACAAAAAGTATTTGGTGGAAAAGATAATTCATTTTTGGAATAATGGGTTTTATGGGTTTTATTTTAATTTTTTTAAAAAGGTAAAGCTTTTATTTATAAATTTAAAATTATCTATAACTCAAAAAATAATTAATTCTATACTTTATTAATAAATTCTATTTAATTTCCCAATTCAAACAAACGTTTTAAAAAATATATAATGTTATAGATTTGTTCTGAAAAACATTTTTAATTTAATTTAACATTTAACATATATGATTTATGATTATTGGATATTAATATCGGGCACGCAGTTATGATTAGATTCATTACATAAATTATTAAAACATATTTAAATAAATGTTTAACAGTTGCAAAAATTATTTATTTATAAAATAAAAACACAAATTATATTGAATGTTATAAAATTTTGTCAACAATATAATATTTGTATTTTGTGTTTAAATATCAAAAAAATGATATCTTATAGATATAGTTTTGGATATAGGATTATAAAAATATTTATATTATTTTACGTTTTCACACAACGACGTGAAATATTTCTCTTATGAAATACACGTCTATTAAAATAAATTTTATTTTTATGTAAATAACATGATATATAATTTTTTTTTTATATACATATGTTAAGTGGTAAAGTTTAATTTAAAGAATGAAATTTAAAAAAAAACCATAATTATTACATAACAAGCAAACGCACTGACAATTATATGTTTTATTTTTATTATATATAAAATATAGTAATGTTAATAGTAAAAAGTTATTTTATTTTTCACTTGAAAATATAATAAATACGATTTTCATATTTACCTGTTAAAGTATAACATTTTATTTTAAATATATGATGATTGTGAATGATATAGATATAGTTCTTATATGTATATTTATATACAGAATGAAGAAAAGTTGTTTTAACCGTAATCTTGCATACATATATTATTTACTGATAATAAACTTATTATGTGCACATATATATAATATAATATATAGTTTAGAAATATTCATTTCATACCTCAGATATATAATATATGTATCATATATATCTATATGTTTATTATAAGGTTCTAAGTAAGTGAATATATTGAATTATGTATATATATATATAATATAACGAACGACAGGTATATTATATATTATATTTATTAATAAATAATAATATTGTTTTGAAATGCGAAATCTGAATTTTTTATATTAAAAAAAAAATCAAAGAAGAATTAACCCGTTCAGCAAATAATTTCAAGTAAATTTTGAAAATTTATAAATATTCCTTAACATGTAATATTTATAAAGTTAAATTTATAAAATATACAATCAATGCCAGGTTTATATAGCTGTAAGACTACCTTGAGTAAACTTCTTATTCATAAAATTATTCCGTTAAAAGTTAAACTATAAAACCCCTATAGAAACCCAAATAATTATATAAATAGAAAAACGTTTTTGATTCATAAAAACTACACTTTTGTTGTATTTTAATTGATGTTAAACTTTTGAAGGGTCATATCGATATGGAAGAAATTCATAAGGTTTCCTTCCTTGTCTATATATATTTAAGCATTGCTCAATATATATATTGATTAATTTCTAAATTAATGTTAAAAGGGTAAACATTCTATGTATATATATATAAATTACATTTTTATTACGATTCTTATATTATAAGATCAGATCAAAAGAGGTAACTGTATATTAAAAAAATATATATAGATGTTTATTTATTTGTATCGATTTACTCGTTGTCGTATTTTTTTTTTTTTATAACTCATCAGACAGAAAATGTACCTGTTTTTATTTTTATATATATAAAGTACAAGTTTATATATTTTTTTTTAATTGCCTTATATGTTTGATAACTTTTTGTTCATAAATATTTTAATGTAAAATCTGTATATATCTCATGTGTTCATCACACACAACATTAAATAATATATATATATAATATAGATTTTTATCGATTTTATTACATTTATATTTATTTGCGACGACCAATTATGATGAGACTATATATTTAGTATAGCGAGTATGTTTACAGTAAAATATTTAAATACACATTTATAGATCGTTTATTATATATATATTTGCACTTACAAAATTAATTATATAATTTAAGAAAATGTATACTTGTTTTATATTTGTTGATTTTGAAAAATTTCTAATAATTTATTTATTGTAAAATATTCATATTTATATAAATAAAATAATTGTATAGTTTATAATAACGGTATATTATATTCTAAATATATACTTTGTAATTGTTATTATAAAACATTAAAAGACGATCTATAAATTATTTTAGTAGATTTTTCATTATTATAATATAGTTATTATGTTTTGGCTACTGCCGGTCATCATATATAATAATAATTAATTAATATATATTTAGAAATAATGAAGATTTTACCTCTTATCAGATGTAATTAAATTTAATTAATTAACATTAAATTTTATCTGTTATTACACAAAATTTTTCTGTAAATTTTATATACAAACAGGATCCCAATTATGAATATAGAATATAATTTTACTGTGTGATTTATCAATTTAATTGAACGAATGTAGGACACATCCAATATAATATTTATCTTTATAAAATAAACATAATTGTGTTTTAAAAATAATAATGTTATTGGTATATGTATGGTATATAGAGAATTTAAATTTATTACAAATTTATCAAATATAAATGATTCAAATTTATCAGATCAAAAAATCACAAAATACTTTCATTTTAACTATTTGTTATTAGGTATCATAAATAATTTAATAAAGAGCAATTGCAGAAATGAACAGAAATGTGTAATAATAATTTAATATAAAATGTTTTTATAACAGGATATACTCAAAATGAAAGAACAAAATAGGAAATGTATATAAAGAAATGTGTCATTTTATTTTATAAATATCAAATATACGCATATATATTAAATTATGCATTTCTTATATTGTTAGTCACTGTGCGACGTTATTTATAAATATATAGGAATTAATATACGTATATTTTTTTTTAAGAAAAACCTTATTTCTTATACTTTAACATGAACAATATTTTTTTTTTATTGCCTTTATAATATAATCACTTTCTCTTCAACAAAAATATTATGTCCAAATAAACAATTAATCAAATATACTTTATATGCACGCGCAATGACTAATATATATAAAGAAAACAATATTTTAAGCTTCTTTTTAAGATACAATTTTAAATGGAAATTACTAAAATTGTGATTGGTATATTTATTTTTTAACAAATATATATCATATATTATATACACATTTTATAGGTATTT
This sequence comes from Dilophus febrilis, assembly GCA_958336335.1. Taxonomy (NCBI): domain Eukaryota; kingdom Metazoa; phylum Arthropoda; class Insecta; order Diptera; family Bibionidae; genus Dilophus; species Dilophus febrilis. The sequence continues at coordinate 23,146,294 of OY284468.1, read as the reverse complement.
AAAATAAAATAAATATTGTCAATTTAAAGTAATTTTTTTTTTGCTTTAATAAATCGGAATATATAAACAAATGTATATAGATAATAATCAAAAGTGAAATAGAAATTACATTAATATTTATACAACACATTTATTTATATATATATATATATATATAACACTTCGTTCAATAATGTGTGTGACTAATTAATTAAAACACATTTTTTTGCCAAAATTCGTTTTTATTCATCAAGATAGTCCCCTTTTAGGGAGATACAATCATTCCAACGCTTTTCCAATCTTTCGATACCGCCTTTGTAAAACGATTTTTCTTTGCCTTCAAAATAGGCGTTAGTTTCGGCGATTACTTCATCATTTGAGCCAAATCTCTTACCACGGAGCATCCTTTTGAGGTCTGCGAAGAGCCAGTAGTCGCTGGGGGCTAAATCTGGATAATACGGTGGATGGGGAAGCAATTCAAAGCCCAATTCGTTCAATTTTGCCATCGTTTTCATTGATTTGTGACACGGTGCATTGTCTTGGTGGAACAACACTTTTTTCTTCGCCATATGAGGCCGTTTCTTTGCGATTTCGACTTTCAAACGCTCCAATAACGCTATATAATAGTCGCTGTTGATGGTCTGCCCCTTCTGGAGATAGTCGATGAATATTATTCCATGCGCATCCCAAAATACAGACGCCATAACCTTGCCAGCCAACTGCTGCGTCTTTGGTCGCTTTGGGCGGCTTTCGCCGGCTGCATGCCACTCAGCAGACTGCCGATTTGACTCTGGAGTGAAATGGTGGATCCATGTTTCATCCATTGTGATGTACCGTCGCAAAAACTCCGACTTATTGCGCGTAAACATGTCCAAACAGCTCTTTGAATCATCGGTTCGTTGTTGTTTTTGCTCCGGTGTGAGCAAACGCGGCACCCATTTGGAACACACCTTTTTCATACCCAAATGTTCGTGTATTATGGTTTGTACACTGCCTGCTGATATCTTCAGAATGTCAGCAATCTCCCTCACTTTCACTTTACGGTTGGACATAATGATTTTCAGTGTTTTTTCAACGTTTTCCGGAATAACAGCGTCATTTGGCCTTCCAGTAGATGGAATGTCATCGGTGTCTGTACGACCACGTTTGAATTCGGCATACCAATAACAAATGCTTCTTTTTGATGGAGCAGAGTCCGAGTAATGTTTTTCAAGCCATTCCTGGCATTGAACAGTATTTTTTTTCATTAAAAAACAATGATAAATCAGCACACGGAATTGCTTTGAATTCATTTTTTTTTAAAACACAAAAATAGCGTCACTTATAGCACTGTAACTTGTAAACAAATGATCTGATTAACATATGATGTTGACAGTAAGCCTAAAAAGGTTGCCAAATGCGAAAAAAAATATTGATTTAGTTCTAGGGACGCCATCTATGTGTCAGTCACACACATTATTGAACGAAGTGTTATGTATATAGGATAATAATCTATATTCACTTAAGGTAATTGAACTTTATTATTATGTATTCTGTTTACAAATAAATATATTTGTTATATTTTATAGGCGGATATTTTGACATATCACAATAAATGTAATTTCAATCTATGAATGACAATAAATATAATGTTGTGCGTGTATATGTGATAAAAATACGACAATATAAGATTCAAAAACTTTTACTTATTATAATTGATGGAATGATTTTTTTTTATATATACTTTTAATTTAATGCACAGAGCTTTTTTTTTTTTTTGTAAAAAAATTGTCTATTATTTATACAAGGGAAACATAATGTTATATGTATATAGATTATTAATATACATAAATTAATTGGAATGTATTTAACATTAAAATGGTAATTTATTATACATTAATTTTAACTAAAATTCATATTGGTTTTTTTTGTTTTGAAATAAAATGTTTGATTGATATCAGTTTTATTATTATAAAGAACAATAACATTTTCCATTGTAATTAAAAATTGATTTTGTTAAGGATATTTATTTTTATTTTTTGAAATGTTTACGAAAATTAGCAATATGTTTTACTTTCAATTTGTATATGTTCAATGATTGAATTCTCACATTAAACGTTCTGTTTGTAAAGGTGCTTGCTTACCTTAGCGATTGATATTATTAAAATTTAATTATATTTACAGTTTGGTTTTTTTCAAAATCATAAAAGTATTTTATTAAATTATTTTGTTTCATCAAAAATAATTAGATAATTTATTAATATTTTGATAATTGATTTTAACATTATATACAAAACGGTAATTAAGTTGATGAATTCTTATATATATACCTATTCAATTATATTAAATATTTTTAAAATAACATTTTTTTTCGCAACATTACATTTGACACGACTTATAATAATAATTAATGATACTTCTGATTCACATCCATCAGAAACTAGACTCTCCATTCTAATATTAACTATTTCTATATAGTGATCTCATTCATATACGCCATGATTCAAATATTTCAAAATGAAAATTTGTTTTAATTCCTTCGATTTCAATGTATTACGTAATAAAGTTATAACTTTATAAGAGGTTCCTATAATTCTAATTAGAATTTTTTATTATATTAATTTAATGTACTCATCACATCACAAAGAATTAATATGAAAAAATTATATATACCTTATATATGCCAAATTATTCTCTATTATTATTTATATCTTATACGTGTATTCTTTATAAGATTTCAACTCCACTATATATAGTTGTAATTATAGAACATTTCATTTTATTTACATTTTTTTAGTTTAAAATAACTGATTGAATTCCAAATTCATAATAATACATATATTTCAAAGAATAAAAAAAAAACAGATAAAATCAATAACAGGTGGTAAAAGACGGTTCTTTTCAAAAACAACAACAACAACAACAACAAGTAGTAATAAATAAATAAATAAATAATTTATATATTTATATACATATAAAAATATGCTAACGGTTTCATCACATTGAATAAATATTATTTATATATAGTAATTATTATTAAAAATCATAACGTACAAAACAAATATTTTTTTTTTGTTTGAAAAAAGAAATTTTATAGAAAAAGAAATAAATAATAAAAAAATCTTATATATTGTTGTTGAATCCATTCATTAATTTTATAAAATATATACATATACCTAATATAAACCTATATATAATTGAATAGTCCAGTTTTTTAACATCTGCCTTTTGATTATTATTATTATTACTATTATTATGTTGAGTGTTGAGATTTTATAAATCAAATCAAATGGTTAAGATTTTCTCAAGATAAAAATAAATAATAAAAGAACGAAAAAAGAAAAATTTAACCAAAACTAAATTAAATACAATATAAAATTAATCTTGCAAGAAATTAATTCAATATTAATTTATAAAAATATATACTATATGCGAACGATATTATGACTTATGAGTAAATATGTATTATTGTAATGTTCAATCATACATTACATTAAATTACATAATTTTATTTCCAATTTATTATGTTATTATTCCTAAAGAATTCATATATAAGATAGATACATAATAAAATAATATATATAACAGTGAAAGAAGCAATTTTTATTTACAAACATTCACGTTAAAATTCATGCATTCGCATCAATTTGATGATGATATGGTCAAAGGTATATTATGTCATTGTTGTATATATATATATATATAGAATAGATTATTTAGAGACCAGTTGTTTGAGTGTAGTTTTTATATAGACAAAAAGGCAAATTCCGTTAGTAGTAAACTATAATAATATTATATATATTTATGTAATGTTATTTTGATAACATATCGCGAGATGTAGAAAATATATAGATAATGCAATTTTTTTATATATATAATATATTGAATTGTTATATTTAAAAGAAAAATACACGAGATGAAGAAAAGATACGCATATGTAGGTATATAAAATGCGGAATGTTAACATATTAATTTTTATTTATCTGTATTTTTTATTATATTAATTCTTTGAAAAATGTCATATATTACCTGTATACCGTTTTTTTGTTTTTTTCAAATATTTTCGCTTTTCATTTATATAATAAATATACCTTTTAAAATATAATACTTTTACAAAATTATATTTGTATAATTAAATTAAATTAATTATTTTCTCATAAAAAAGCACACACAGCATGTGCTTTTCATTTATAAAAATAAATGAATCAAACGATTGATCTCAAAATGTTTTATTGTAAATGTAAATGTTTAAAAAAAAATTACATATAGGTGTTTAATATTATAAATGTATAAACATTCATATCCACACACAGGTATATATTTACAATTGATACAAAAACAGTTATAGAGTTGCATAAGAAAATTGTAATATATAAACGGGCATGTATATATATAATAAATTTATTATTAACATAACACCGTTAAATTGCAATTAAATTTGAATTTATATCTCGCGTTTTTTTTCTTTCATTTTTGGTTTTTTTTTAATAGAAATCTTATTGAATTGTATATACTATTCCATTTAAAAAAAAATAAAACGTATATATAAGAAATATAGTAAAAATGTAATGTGATTATGTTGTATATATCATAGTTATATAAATATAATATAGTTATAATGCATAAAATTGTTTTATTTCATCTATAAATATCTCAATGGTCATTAATATTTGTATATATATATAATGAAATGTAGATCAAATTATGCATTTTTTTATTTACATATAATTAATTATATAATTATTATATAATACTATAAAATATTTATTAATTTTATTTTGTTTGGTTTTAGGTCAACCATGTAGTTTTCCTGGATCGCCAGCACACAGTTCAGTAATATTTTCGGATGAGACACTTAATAATGGTGCAATTGCATCATATACATGTGAACGGGGTTTTGAATTGTTAGGACCTGGACGACGTGTTTGTGATAATGGTGTTTGGGTACCAGAGGGCATACCATTTTGTGGTAAGCGCATATATACATAGTTAATTGTTTATAAGAATTTTATTTGCGATTATACAACTATTACTGATACTTTATTATTGCGGGGTTTTGTGTCCAATATTGACTTATTGTCACCTTTCGGATTGAATATAGGGTGATTTCTTAATTTAAAATTATGGGTGATTAATATCTGATATACGCGCTCTATAGAAAAATAGGTTGTGATATTCTTATATATTTAAAATTAAATGGCATATATTTACATTGAAAGATAATTTTTACTTAACTAAATAAAATTCGAACCAACAATAACAATTTTCCTTTATATATCCAAATTACATATATGTATATTGTATATGCATTTTGACACATTTGCAATGGATGTGCATTTCAATTTAAATTGCAATATAAACGTTATTTGTTTTTCTTTCATTTTTTTTGTATATTCATAATAAAAAATTATTAATAAATTATTTTCATAATCACATCTTAAAATGTAAGAAGAACCTGTTTGACATCCACAAATATATCTGGGTCACATAAATATAATAATATAATATAAGTAAGCGAATCACATTAAAATAATATGTAAAATATTTTCATATACATTTACGTGCATTACTAAATTACAAATATGTTTTAAAAGAAAAACCATTTGAAATTATATTAATATATTATTTGCTAAAAATAAATATATATAAAAATTTCAAATACAATGTGCAGGCATTAACATTATATACACATATATTTTAATGTGTTATCGCATAGCACAAATCAAAAAAAAATTTATATTTTTTTATTAATTATTTCAAATATATATGCAAAATGCAATATTATTTATACGAATTACGATTATGTATAAAATTTTCACAAAACAATAGTTTTTCATTGGATATATTTACTTATATATTAAAAAGTAAACCATCCGGATTTGTTGCCATTGCAATCAACCTTGACTCTTAAGCATATATCTTTAGAGGATATATTTTCTATTGTATTTTATATTTAAAGTTGTATATGCATATATATATACCAAAAAGTAAAAATTCTCATTATTTGTATGATCATCGTATTTCAATAAAAAAAAAAAAACTTTAATTAATGATTATCAATAAATAATCACATGTTCACATATATATGATGATTTTTCATATTTTGTTATTTTTCTATTATACATTTACGCTAATAAATCTTCAAAACATTCAAATGCATTTTTTCGTTACAAATCATAAAAAATTTTCAAAAAAAAAAAAAACACAGTTTAAGTGATAGGTAAATAAAAAATAAATAAATAAATGAAATAACAATTAATGATGATGAATTATAATAAAATTTTATTGATATTTTATCTTGTGATGTTGTTGAACGATAAATTGGAATAGATTATTATTACATTACTTTGAAAGAAGTAAAAAAATAAAAAAAAGTCATTATTTATATAGCATACCCAAACATTCTTTACAATATAAAATTAAATTAAATTTATGTACAAGTAAAATATCGTGTGCTTGGAGTGTGTTATTACATCAAATATAAAAGTTACAAAAAATAAATGTTTATAAGAACATCATTTTTTCTTTTCATTTTGGTATAATATATATAATATGTATGTATATATGCATTATTATTAATACACAAATGTTATTTATATTAATATAATCTTTTTTTCATAAAATATCGATTGCTCTTGATCTTGACCATACAATCAACACATTTATTTATTTTATATATACATATCACATATGTTGAAAAAAATAAAAATATATTTTCATCTTCACATATATGAACAAAAAAAAAATAAATAAATAATTACCTGTTCTCATCATCGTCATCTTCATCTTCTGCGGTATACATTTTTTACCACATCTATATACGAATAACTTAAAAAATGTAACACATATTCTCATATATATACATATTATGTATATAAATTCAATTCAATGGTTCAATCATAAAATTAACTTGAAGATTTTTTTTTCATCTTCTTCTTTAATCTCCGTTATAAATTAACAATAAACTCATCTTATTTGGTATAAACAAATTAATATTTCTCGTTTTCGTTTGTTTGTGTGGATAAATATACATTTTTTAAGTTTATTTATCGTATTATTTAATTTTTTTTTATTTAAAAGTTATTGCTTAATATATATATATATACAAAGATATTCATTTAAGTGTCATCGTCATCATATATATTTATATGATATTTTATATATGATATTTGAATTGATTTTGGTTTTTCAAAATTATGTCAATATATAAAAAAAAAAATAAATAAAATTTAATAAATTTACACATAACATTGCATTGTATTCAAACTATAAATATTTAAAACAATAGAACATATAATTAAATGAACTGATTAAATTTATTATAAATGCAGTTTAATTTTTTCAAATATATTTTTAGATCAAAAATTTATTTTAAAAATTAAATTCGAAATATGTGTACGACTTAAAATGAGGACAATGATCTGTTATGTCATTTTAATTTTTGTGGGTTTGTTATATGCGGAATCAAGTGAAACAACAAATTGAATCATACAAACTGATTTTGTCATCATTAATTGAAAATAAAAATACCCGAATTGATTATAGATAATATATATATATGCAAATAAACATCCTTAATTTAACTAAATGATATGTGTGGGTGGGAATTTAGTTCATTTAGTTTTTCTATTCGAAGTCTGTGTGCTCAAAGAAAATCAAAATTTAATCTTTAAAAAAATTCTAATTATAGCAATTTCCCAACAATGCTGTTGTCTATTATAAATGTCCATAATAAAACCTATATATTAATCATATCGTGATAATGAATTATCAGTTCAATTTTTTATTTTTTTGAAACAATCGATTAGTTCAAATGGTCAATATTTTAAGCATTATATAAATAATGAATTCATTTAATTTCAATTGATTGATTTTTGATTGATGAGTTTTAATGTAATAAATAAAATTGAACAAAAAAACCACAAAATTATATAATCACATTCAAATAAATTTTATGAAAAAAAAAATGTTATTTTAGATTATATTTCTATACAGTGTATATATGAGATATAAAGAAAAGAAAATTCATTCGATACGATTTGTAATTGTATATAAATTATACAATGATTTATCAATATAAATAATATAGTAAAAAAAAGGTGAAAGACTCTGTTAAATAATGCACGTCCATGTTCGTGGTAAATTATATATATTTATTGTTCAAAAGTTTCTATTTGGTAATTCAACATATATATTATTTTAGTTGTATTAGATATAGACGTGATTTTGAATTAAATTTCATTTCATTTGACCAATTGTTTATATCATATAATTTAATTTTAATGCATATTAAATTTTGTGCATGTTGAGAACAAAATTACGAAAAATTAAAATATTAATTTTTTTAAAAGCACGCGTCCGGATAGTTTCAAATAAATTTTCCATTTTATTTTGGTTTTTTTTTCTCAATAATATTTATAACTATAATAAATATAATAATGGAGAAAACTATTTTTTTTTTATTTTAATAATTTGAATATAAATTCTATTAATCAATCAATATATTAAAAATTGTGAGAATATTTTAAATTGAAAATATTGTTGTTTTTTTTTAATTGAACACCTCCGCTAAATATTTAAAATATAGAAAAATAATTTAAACAGATATACACATATATGGTATTCATGTCCTCAATTATTTTCGAATATATATACCTTTATTAATAATAATATATTGATATTTAATCGTCGAAATACAAAAGTGTAAAATAACAAATATCTCGAAGCGATCATAATAAATTGGGTATTGTTAAGAAAAGTGTTGCTACATATATATGTATGTAGCATTGGTAGTATACATTGCGTGAATTGTAAATAAATAATTATATATATTTAACAAAAAACAATAAATAAAAATTCAACAAAGTTATACAACAAACAAAACAGATACAGAGCAAAGAGAAATAAAATAAAAATATTAAGAAGAAAAAAAAACCGTCATTGGAAGTTAAAAAAAAAAGAAAGTGAATTACATTTGATTAAAAAATTTAGATTTATAAATGAAAAAAAAATTTTTTTTTTAATAAATACAAGAAATTGGTTTTAAAAATATTGATCGTGTCACAAATAACAAAAAAAAAACTTATATTATTTTACATTACATTCATATAGTCGCGAACAAAATAATATCTTTTGAATGTCAAATTCTAATAGTATTAATAGTATTTAAATTTCTTTATGGTGAAGTTCTAAATAAAATATTTTTAATATCCCAGAGAATTATTAATGATATATGTTGTGTATATTCTAAAATAATTCTGATTAAATCACCTAGTATACATACTTTAATAATTTTGAGTTGATCGTTTCTGTACCATCATAAATATTGGTCTATGTATACAATTATTTTATATTTCTTTTCGATATCGCGATGTAAATTTAATGAACCGTGCGAAACGTTTTAAATTTTATATCAAATATAAATTACAGATAGGTTATTTGCGTATACGATATTCGGTAAAAAAGAAAATATAAAATAAACAATTCATTTGCGATGTGTGTAATATTAAAGCGTTATATTTCTATTTGTCTTGAGATCACCACCACATTTTTCATTAGAAATAATGAACGTATAATTATACATAAGAAAAATACTTATAAAATAACTATACTATATGGTGATGGTAAATCATAAACCACCGATAAATACAATTAGTACTTGATCTTTGTTTGAAATTTTTCCATATATTTAATTTTTACTTTCGAATTCTGAATTCAAATCATTATTGATAGTTTCCTTGACATTGATTCCATCAAATTCAATTATATATAAAGATTAGACAATTATATATATTTGCTGTATCGATTAACAAACAATTTACTGAATAGAATAGAATGTGTATAAAGCATATGAATTGGTTTGATATAATTATATAGTATAAATTGAATTTTAAATACAATATATTTTTTGCAATAATTTAAAATGTTTACATTATACATATATAGACTAAATAATTCATACATTCCTAGTATAGTTATAAATATTAAAAACATAAATTATCTTAATCTCTGTATATAAAGTATAATAAATACATTTACCTATATAAATTTATGTAGAGTGGTAAATCTATTTATCTGATTTAGATATACACATTATACCATTAAACATAGTTTATGATATTTTTTTTTTTTAAATATGATATATGCATTTGTAAATTTTAATTATCGTTCAATTCACTCCTTTATTTTATATTTATATATATATCAATTTGATGTATAATAATAATAAAAAGTATAAAATATATTATATATTGATTTCTAGATATTCACATGCATTATGTATATATACGAATAATAGATATATTAATACCATAGAAATAATATTAACAGGTATTTTCCTTTATTTATTTGTAATAAAAATAATATATACTTCATATACAAAACAGAAAGGTGTTTACCACCGCATATTATAAATGCGTGTTTTAAGTATTTACTGGTTAAATCTATATGTATATATATGGATATATTTAATATGTATATATATGTTTTGTATTATAAAGTTTAATGTTCAATAGATTTTGTTCATATCCATTTTTTCTCAATACATATTTTTTGTATGGTCGTTGCTTTGCAATGCACTTATAGATCAATAATCTACATCATATTTTATAATATTATTATACTATAAACTATATATAAATATATACCTATATTGGTTTTTTTTTGTATCATTGAAGTTAAGTAACAAGAAATAAAAAAAAAAAGAAAGCCTACAATAACCTACCATAATAATGATTAGAAACAAATATGTAATATAAGTGCTTAGTGCATATATAATAATATTTATTATATAAAATAAAATGGTCAATAAACTATGCATGCTGTGAGCGTAGCAATTTCATTTACATCTATCATATATGTATATACAATATGATGATAATATGCAATTATTATTATACACTGAAAAGGACGATCATATATATTTGTAAAATGCTATATGTGATACATTTTTTCACTATATACAATAATATTTTTCACTATATAGATAAATCATATATAGTTATATAGTGTTTTCTAATGGGAATAAAATAATATGTGGGTTTGTTAATTTGTTTTTAATTTAGTTATCTGTATTTTGCATTTATTTAAAATGCACTTTTTGCAAGCATTTACTACATACATGCGAGTATCGGATTGCGTTATAATGATTCCTTATATGCTTTCCGATTGAGTGATACGCGGTGAATGACAAGAATAAATGATATTTTTTTGAATAAATACATAAAGAATAAAAAAAAATTTCAATACGCTTAATATAATATATAGAAGATTTTAACTGTATAGAAAAAGCACATATTTTGGTTTGCTAAATTCTCATTTTATATATAACATTTCAAAATCAATACAAACAGATATATAATATAACAATGGAATATGGTAAATAAAGAATAGAATATTAAATATAGGTATATATTGATATTGAAAAGATGTTCTTTTATGTAAGAATTGTTTAAATTTTATATTATATATTTCAAAGTAACTAATTTTTAAAAATTTTATAATTTAATTGTTTATCAATATAAATTAATGGATTATTATTTGAATTGCTTTTGATCATTTTTGTCGGTTATTTTTACCTATAAGAAATAATATCAAATATATCTATAAAAATTATTATTTGCACAGCGTCTAAATTCAAATAGAATTATTTTTATTTATTTTTTTTTTTTAGATCTATACAATAAATCTTAATTTATTTTATTCCGTTATATTTTTAAATAATGAAAAATTAGTTTAAACAAAAATTTCTTTAGCAAATTTTATATAAAGTTTTATACAATCGTATTCGTATATATATCATATATAGAATATTTTATGCGGAAAAGTAATTAAAATTATGATATATAATAAACTTTTTCCCATCAAAATCAAAAATGGAATGGAAATGGATCACCGTTAAGAAATGTATCTAAATGCGTATAAAAATAAGCAATTAAATTCACAAATGAATTCCTTTCGTATATTTACTCATTATACCAATCGCGATTAATGATATTCATTTGTTTGCGGATACCAATTTAAATCTAATATACATATATCTATAAAAAAAGGAATGAATGGATATTCTATTAATAGAAAATTTTACATTACTCATATGTTATATATGACCGAGATTCTTGCAAAGATATATATATGTTTATCTTCAGTCATAACCTCTGTCAACGTAAATATTCCCATATATATATATATATATATATATATATATATATAAATATGTATGTATAATCTTATAATGTAGGTTGTTTCTATATCTATATATATATATCTCTATTCATTATCACTTTCTTTTTCAAAAGATTTTTTTTTATCATATATAATGGTAATAAGTAATGTGCAGTTTGTGTACATTATAATAAAGTACCTATATATACATATACTGTGTATTATTAAAATGAATCTATATATATACATATATCTATAATAGCATAACAAAAACAATGGTCTGTTTTGTCGTGTTGTGTACATAAAATGAATAATAAAAATAACTTTAATATAATATCATACATGTCTAAATGATATACCTCGCATACCTTTGGTACTTATTGTTATAATATTATAAGTAATATCGTAATATCTATATGTTAATACAGTAATTTTAAAATAATATATTTATAAAAATTAAAATTAAAAATACTAAAACAAGTTGGTGTTTTGGTGTATTTTAATTTTCTTATCATTACTATATATATATATATATATATATATATATATATATATATAGGATATTGTCAAATGTTAAATCGTTTGGATACAAAAATATTTAAACATTTTGTAAAACTGAAATATTTTTTTTTTTAAAGGCTGAAATTCATCCATAATTATAAAAAAACATTTATTAGTCTTTGGTTATATTCTATATAGATACATTGACTTTTGGATCGTCACCGAAGATAAGATTATACGGATTATAAATTTTAAGAAACGCAACGAATACATTCATATATATATATATATATAACAAATCAGTAAAATATCTATAATATGATGATTTAAAATATATACATAAAAGCCGCACGTTTAATTCATAGAAATTCATTGTCCATGATCAGCATTTATGGACATAATAATAGGCATAATTATAGAAGCATACCAAAACCTATCCATATATCATCATTTAAATGTATATATACCATATATATATGGTTTAAAATTCATTTATTAAATGCATTTATAAAGTTATAGTTAACAAAACAAAAAAATATCATGTGGCGGCGGTGCTTATATATAATTATTATTATCATTTTTAAATATATATTTTATGAATAAATGATGAGATGTTCAAGAATTTTTCTTTTTCTTTTTCTTTTTTTTTTTGTATAACAAAACATCATTAAATAAGTTAAGTCAAACAATACCTGTATGTATACTTTCACAATTATAGGTATATGTAAACAAAATAAAATTATACTATACATATTATTTATTTTTTTTTTTAAAGTCTATGACACAGTGAGCTACTTTAAACTTTATATTATTGTGAGTTGTATTGGTTAGTTTATTTTATACATATTATTATTATTATTATTGTATATATACATATACAGACATTGGTATACCTTAAATAATATATTTTAATATAATATCTTTTTAGTGTAAAACAAATGTTTGTATATATGCAATATACAATTTATAGTAAAGAAATAATATTTGTATATATTTCATATAAAGTATTAAAATGAATTTCAAAAGAAACAATAAGGTAATAAAAAATCTATTATGCATAAATACATTATATAAATGTGAATGTGACTTTATATGAATATAAATGTTGTTTTGAATTTATATAAGTTACAATTTTACAAGTGAAAATTCTAAAATATTAATTTTAAATATAATTTTAAAAATATATATATACAATTCATGCGGTGGCATATATAGATATATATGTTGTGCATATAAACACTGAATGAAATTGATAAAATCTAGAATTGAATTTTATTTTTATTTAATTTTTTCAATATTTATGTTGTGCATATAGTGTGTTGGTTTGAAATTCATGTAAATAAATTTTGAACATTACATTTATTAAGATATTATTTCAAAACCGCATGTACATAATAACATAGTTTATATATAGTAAAGTGTATAAATATAAGTAAAGAAGTATGAAAAGAAAAATTATTATTTGAATCATTTTGTACCTGCGATTTGATCTAAACTTTCGATTTTTTTAATAACTTATACATTGAATAACACAGATGAATATTGTAAATTTATAATAATATTGTATCTCATTTGGAAATCGATTTAAAATGTATGTAAGAATTGGTAACATATTATAGTGACGGAGCATGAAAAAATATTTCCTAATAAAACAAACGATATGTGATTTTAAAAGTAATACAAAAAATTTTATTTTCCCAAAGCAAATTTTCCGGAAAATTCAATTTTCTAAAATTATTGTAATTTAAAAAAATCAATCCCAGATGTTATTTATTTTAAATTGTCTTTGCATCATTTGAAAATTGAATTAATTTTTGATTTATTTAGAAGAAAATTTGGGAAATGGGTTCAAATTTTCCAAAAGAAATATATATTATTTCATAAAAAAAAAACTTTTTCATTCCTTCGTTTTTTTTTTTTTTTGAAAATGTTATACTTTTTAAAACATGATGAATATTAAAATTAATTTAAGATAACTTTGACACAAAAAGTATAAATATAATTAACTTTTACAAAATAAAACAATATAAACAAATACATAATTTGCTTCATATAATAAAAATCATTTTGAACCAAATAATTGAAGTACAATTTATACTTTTTATTTTTTATTATTTACATTTGAATACTTTAATAAGTTATGCATATATAATTTTGCAATTATAGAATTTCATGACACAAATTTACATACGTGTACACATCATATATGTATATATTTATTAGCATATATATAGTATATATGTAATATAATAATGATATCTATATATTATTACTGTTGGTATTTTAAATTTTTCTTTTAAAATAGCAAAACATATTAATGACATGATGTAAATAAGTTGATGTCATCTCATTTAGATATTATTAACTATTTTAAAATATAAATTTGAAAAGTAATACATATACATATTAATTTTTTTCATACATTATATTACCATTTATAGGAGATGATTAATATATATATGTATGTGTATGATGTTAATGTTAATGTACATAATGTCTATACCCAATTAAATTTAATGTAATTTTCTTTAATAAAATATACTTATTTATAGAAAAATATATTAAATATATATATATATATATATACATCTTTAACTGTTTTTTATGGTCTAAATAATTTTCATGAACATCTTTTCATATTTTATATTTTCTTCAGTTTATAATATAATATTCGTATAACAAATAATTTCGTACACATATAGAATTTATTAATATTATATGAAAAGACGTTCATATATTTCATATATAAAGTTAATAATAATTCGCTCTTTTACATAATTTTATTATGTTCTTATTATATTAATAATAATAATATATTGCAGATAAAACAATCCAACTTCATTATATATATAAAAAGTAAAAAAAAAAACAATTTCAACCTGAACTATAAATAATTTTTAATGAATGAATTTTGAATAAATCAAAATATTAAATAAAATATTTTATATGTGGAAAATAACTTTTTTTAATTTTATTTTTTTCTAATTATAATGATTTAATAATAATTATAATTCACTGACTATAACCATCTTTATACATATATGCATATATATATATATATTGATATATATATATATATTAACGAAGTGCCTTATGGGTGAAGCGAGGTGAAGATGCTTATATTTGCTTTGGTTTATTACTATACGTACAGTATATACCCTCATCTAATGAATATATAAATACTGTATACAAAGATTTAATATAGGTTCCTAAAATATAGACGAAAGAAGTTATATTATGGTTAATAAAAAACAACTTTACGTTTTCAATGTCCAATCGAAGCGAATTATGGTAAATATATAGACTATATAATTCTTGAGACTGGATTCAATTGGATTTTTATGAATATTTTTCACTGTTTGTAAAATTGAAAAGAACGTCACGATTTTTTTTCCATAAATTAGCTAATTGTAAACATGAGTTTTTTTTTTTGAAATATCTTATCATTTTGGAAATATGGATCAAATTTATCACAAATCGTGCCCTTGCATATGGATATATTTTGTGATGGTTGTATAATAAATTAAGTAAATTTGCAAAATGTTAATAAATACACTAATAATTAATTTTTTTTTCTTTTTTATTTAAATTCGTGCAGTATTAAATGTAGCCGCCGGTAAAGCACCAATGCAAATATCAACAGATGCCGGTGGTATACCACAAAAAGCAATTGATGGTTCAACATCATCGTTTTATACAACCGATACGTGTTCATTAACAAAACCGGAGAGGGTACCATGGTGGTATGTCAATTTATTAGAACCATATATGGTACAATTGGTACGATTAGATTTTGGAAAAGCGTGTTGTGGTAAGTAATAATATTTAAGCATATTTAATAATACAATTTTTTTTTTTAAAATTACTTTTATAAAAACATCATAATTTTATTTTAAATATTTTACATTACTCGACTTTTGTATATTTATTTTGATTCCCGGGAATACAAAACGTAATTTTTACTTCAAGAACACACAGAATTGTCTAAATCAATATACTTTAACTTATTTAAATGTAATTAATTTTGCAGGTATATATGTAATATGTATTAAGTATGAAATAAAAGGAGGAAGTTATTATCATCGCACGTATAATTTTTAATTAATATAAAAGATTCATGCCCTATAGATAGGTTAGACGAAAACAATTTTTTTTTCTTTTTAAATATAGGGAAAGTTTTACTATATCATTTGCAATATAAATTAAATATTTAATTCATATATATATAATAAAGTGAAAGCAAAATCATATTTTACATTTATATATAATACATTCTGATATATTTCAAATTTGCATAATTAATCTTATTAAATTTTTGCCTTAATATATATTATGGTCAATTTTAATATTTAATAATAAAATAATATATTACAAAAAAAAAACAAAAATTTTAATTCAAATTAAATTATACATATAATAAAATGTAAATTATAACATAATAACAATTATAATAATATTTTTTATTGTAAATTTTAATTAATTGATTGATTAGTATTTTAATTTTCACATTAATCATAATTAAATAATAATGTAAATCTAAATGGAATGCTTTTATTTTATTTTATTTATATACATTTACAAAAATATTTTTAATTTATATTGGATTTCAATTCATGTAAATAATATAATAATATATATTCAAATGCACTGTATGTATGAATTATAGCATGTATAATTTAATTAAATTAACAATTTTGTTTAATGTAAAATTTATTATACTCACAGGGTGTATAACGAAATGGTATAAAAGTTGTTTTCAAAGACGCGCGAAAAAAAGTGAAATTTTAATAAAATATCGTTCTAGGAACTAGAAGATATATATTCTTAACATGTTTTCCACATCATTTCATTTTTTTTCTGTACAAATTATGTGGAAACGGAAAACTGTTAATAAATGCAGAACAGAATATAAACCAATTTATTGAAGAAGAGATAGATTTTTGTTTAAATCGAAATGAATCTGTATGTATATTTCGTAAAAAATATTGTGTTTATGGAATTTTGTTTCAATTGTTTTAAATTTTCTATATAATAATATATACCTTTACCTCGCTGTATATTAAATATTATATATATATATTAAAAAATATATAAATAATAAATTTATGTGACTTTCAAATAATATATGTGCATATGTAGTTTTTTATTTAAGTGATTCTTTAGAAATATTATTAAAAGTTTATTTATTATGCATATGGGAAAGTAATGTAACAAAAATTTTGATTGTATGTGCGTTATAATTATTATTTATGTATTTTATATATATTTAGTGTGTGAATATTTAATTTTCGTATGAATCTGTTGAACTATATATATAAATTTACAACATATTAATGTATATAGTAATTTATATATAGAGAATCGCATATATATCCATATGAAACAAATGAATAAAAACAGTATATGATTTATTTTATTTTTATATATATATAAAATTGCATATATAAAACAATTAATTTTTTTTTTTTAATAAATATCATATAAATATAAATGTTTATTGCATGCATCAAATTATAGTGAAAGTAAAATAAAAAAAAAATAATAGCTATTACTATTATTAGAAATAATAATATGATGATGTTATTACATGGAACAAAGTTTATTGCTTTATTTTTCACTATATATATCGTATATCGCAATCGCATAACATAAAACCCATCAAAAATATGATTTTAGTATAGAAGATGATATAGCAAATAAAAAAAAAATGTATTTGTGGTTTTCATTTATTTGCCATATAGTGAATAATTGTGTGCTTGGAATATTTTAAATTTTATCTTTTATTTTATATAATGATTAAATTTGCATGTATATAGAGAAATCTAATATCAGGTATTACTTTGCTGTGCTGTGTGATATGGTTATGAAAGTTAAAATTCTGAGGTCGTAGGCCCTGTATACGGAAGAAATATAAAATTTGGGAAATTTTACCGAAAACAAATAAAATAAACGTATCTACATATAGTTTAAAAAGCTACAAGATCATTTTGTAAATATATAAATTAAAACCAAATAATGTTAATAAAGGATATTTTTTTACATAATATATAAAGAGGAAACGTTACGCAACGTAAATATTTTACAATATACATCATTGTACCTATTTACAATCAAAGTATATTTAATATATAATTTAATAGGAAACGCAACATTAAATTAATGACAATAAAATTATATAAATATACATGGATCATGGAATTCAATTCGTCTTTTATTACATTATATGAGCAAAAATAAGTGACATCAATTTACATATATTATATATACTTATGTAATATTCAAATCAATTTGTACATAATACCATTTTATAAATATCTTTTTCCTTTTCATTATATACATATTTATTAAATTGTATAAATTACATAATAGCAATGACCATCATTACTTTTTATATTCTACCTGTTTATTAAAATTTATAAAATATAACTTTTATTAAATTATTATTATTATAATCATAAGTATATGTACGTAATTTAAAAAAAATTAATATATTCTTTTGTGCGATTAAATGCGGAAAAATTAAATGTTTATAATATTGTGATGGTATATATATATTTATAGAAATATACCAGAAAACAAATGTAGTTTATTTTTATTTGCATATGTAAAATTAATATACGCAAAGTACTGCATTACTGATTTTCATGTTCGTTTGTACTATCGCATAAAAAATTTTCTTTTAAACAAAAAAAAAGAAATAAGTATATTACATAAGCTTTAAGTTTAATTAATATTTTCTATATATCTCTGTATAGTTTCTATACCATACATACGTTTTATTATAATATTTTATTTTAATAAGATTAAGTGAGTTGTGCGAGATATACTTTTTTTTTGTACAGTATATACGCATTTAAAAAAAAAGTATAATATATATGTAAATAACATTTCAATTTTATTGATTTAAAAAATAAAATAAATAACGTAATGTTTCCTCTATATTTAATCAATATAATGATTTCATAAAATATTATATTTGTAATATTTACATATAATGAACAAGAACCTTCGATATTTATAAAATTTTTTTTTATAGTTTGTAATCATAATTTTTGTTTAAATTCATAATATATATTCTGTTGAGTTTCTTCGTAAAACGTTTTTTAATAAATTTTCGGTTTAATAATATTGATAATTGTGGAAGGGTTTCTTCGCATTTAAAATATTGTAGAATAAAAGGGATTCATTGAAAATTTTTAATAACTATACACACAGTGTGGAAATTTATAGTACTTAAAATATTAATAATAAAATTATTTATTGTTGAAATATTATATGATTTGCATACAAATATTAAAATAAGTAATACACAAATTTCGACTGCCAAAAAATGTACTATTAAAGTTTCTACGCATAACATGTATTAATAACGATTTCCGATTGCTAAAATATACAAATGAAAATCTAAATCAGGTATATTTTAATATTAAAAATAAAATGAATTTTATCAAATTATTTATATATTTGATGTCCATAAATAAATAATTAAAAATAATTTTATTTTTTTCATCAATTTATCAAGCATTTAAATTAATGAAAATTAAACACAACTCTTTTAAATTAATCAAGTTCAAGCAACTCTTTGCTATTAAATCAAAAATGGAAAAAATAAGTATTCAATTATTCACTATATAAATAAAAGTACTTCAAACATTCATTTATAATTTTTTCATGCGAATAATTTATTCTAAAAATGGCTCATAAATTTATTCAATTTATACAAATATAGAATTACATATTAAATATATTATACATATAGCAATTAACCAAATTTTTACATAACCATATAGAACTGTATTATGAAATGAATTTGGTAAACATTAAATAAAATGCGGATAAATTCTCGCATATATACTTAAAGACATATGTAATTATAGTTATTTATATTGACTTAAAGAACACACGATTCAAATATAATTATGATGTTTATATAATATAATTTATAAATTATTTTATTATAAATGACATAATCATTTAGGCAAAATATTAGTATAACATTTTAAAATATTTAAATTTAATTTAACGATTTTTATTTGGTTTATTCAGGTAATAATAAACCAGCGACAATTGTTGTACGTGTAGGTAATAATCGGCCAGATTTAGGAACAAATCCAATATGTAATCGTTTTACGGGTGTATTGGAAGAGGGACAACCACTATTTTTACCATGTAATCCACCAATGCCGGGTGCATTTGTATCCGTACATTTAGAGGTGAATACACCAAGTCCATTATCAATATGTGAGGCGTTTGTGTATACCGATCAAGCGTTACCGATTGAACGTTGTCCTGGTTTTCGTGATCAACCACCGGGTGCATCAGCATCATATAATGGAAAATGTTATATATTTTATAACAGACAACCGTTGAAATTTGAAGATGCATTGAAATTTTGTAATACACGCGGAGGTACATTGATTAATGAAAGTAATCCCGCGTTACAAGGTTTCATCAGTTGGGAATTGTGGCGTCGTCATCGCAGTGATGTATCATCACAATATTGGATGGGTGCCGTACGCGATTCAAAAGATCGTAATATTTGGCGTTGGATTGGCGATGGTGATGAGGTGACCGTCTCATTTTGGAATTTACCCAGTGGTAATGAAAATTGTGCACGTTATGATGGTTCAAAAGGATGGTTATGGAGTGATACAAATTGTGATATGCCTTTAAATTTCATTTGTCAACATCGTAAGTTTATTTCTGTTTTATTATGTCGCATGGGTATAATATATAATATATAGGAAACAAAAAATTTTTCGTTTTATTATTACAGAACCGAAATCTTGTGGTCGTCCTGAACAACCACCAAATTCTACAATGATTACACCAAAAGGATTCAATGTTGGTGCAATTGTGGACTATAATTGTGATGATGGTCATTTACTTGTTGGTCCATCAACACGTACATGTTTAGAGACAGGATTTTATAATGAATTTCCACCGGTTTGTAAATGTAAGTGCTTATTTTTGGTTTACGTTCAGCGCAACATTTTAATTTCTATATTATAATTTCTATATAATCATTGCATAAATTGTTTCTATTTTTCTCATTTCATATTTAGATATTGAATGTGGATTACCGGCATCAATTCCACATGGTGCATATGATTTAATAAATGGAACAGTGGGATATTTGAGCGTTGTCAATTACAAATGTAACGATGGCTATGAAATGGTGGGTAGAGCGCGACTCACTTGTGACATTGACGAACGATGGAATGGACCACCACCAAGATGTGAAAGTAAGTTATGGTTATAAATAATTATAATTGATATTAATTGTGAAGCGTATTGAATTTTAAAATTAAATGATTAAAGGAAATTTTACATTTGGATGAAAAAGTAATTAATAAAATTATCTTACAATTTTAACGTTGTATATTTGATATGCAAATAATCTTCCAATTTTCAAATGACCTTTGATGTATTTAATAACTACATCTATTAAAGATCGTGTTAATCGATTCAATTTTCCATGGTATTAATTCATTTTTTATGTGGATTTAAATATAATTTTCACGATATGTATATCGTTTACGCACTCTTTTCTTATTTAACCTAAACTAAGATTTAAAATGATTTATTAAAATAAATAATCCATTCACACATGATCAATAATATATAATCCAAATATATATATATATATATATGATTAATTCACAGTTATTGAATGTGATGCGTTACCGACAAATTATGAAAATGCTAAAATTTTAACACCAAACGGAACATTCTATAATTCAAAAGCGGAAATCGTATGTCCAAAAGGTTATAAATTAGATGGTTTAAGATTTATAACGTGTTTGGGTACAGGACAATGGAGTAGTCCAATTCCAGCTTGCATAAAATGTAAATACATTCATCTATTTTGCGAAAATTGAAATTTACGAAAATTATATTAAAATATAATTATGCATACGATAATCAAAATAATTAACCATTAATTTTTAATAATAATTAATTTTCTATAGTACAATCACCATCTTCTGAAATTCAACCAACTACAGTGTTACCAGTCACACCAAAGATTACAACAAGACAATCAACATCGCAACAAACATACTCAAATACACGTTACACGACATACAGACCAAAAGTAACATCATTGTATGATATCAGTTTAGAGGACCAAGAAGATGCTGATGATGGTGGTATTAGTGATGAATTATTAATACCAGGTACAGTTCGTGAACAGTTCCCACCAAGACGTACGGTAAAACCAACTACCGTTTATGTACAACCAAAGAATGGTCATGCCAATAATGGACCGCCAGCCGTCGTACTTTCACCAGAAACATCGACACAACTACCTGCACGACTACCGCCGTCCCCTGTAACCACAGTCACTTCACCGCCTTATGTAAAACAACCTGATTCACCATTATTAAAAGTTAAACCATTATCGGTGTCAGATGTGTTAACATCCACAATTGAACCACATAGTGTTATATTAAATGCACATCCTCAAGATAATGAAATTGCCGGAAGTGTTAATATAAAGTAAATATTAAAATTTTACCGAAAAAAAAGGTTAGAAAAGAATTTTTCGAATAATAACCCTTTTGTCTATTTTCAGATCCGATCAATCACCAAATGTTAATATCCCATTAACAATTGAAAATGATTCAAGTAAAGAGTCACAAGGTGCTAAATTGAATTTAGGTGCAATTGTTGCATTAGGTGCATTCGGTGGTTTTGTATTTTTAGCTGCATTTATTACAACAATTGTTATTGTAGTTCGACGGTAAGTTTTTAAAAAAATTTTTATGAAAAAAATTATATATATATTATAGATATATACGGTAGTAGATAAAATTTATGATAGATGATCACATGTAAATACAAAAAAAAATAACAATTAATAAATCAACGCGATAAATGCATGCACATTGCTTTTAATTAAATGTATATTGTATATATATAATACCACAAAAATACGTATGAGTAGTAAATATCAAAATACCACTGCGAGGGCACATACATTAAAAAATAATTCCTCTTACACAACCAAAAGAAAAAAAACATTGAATATTTTTCATTCTTCTTTTAATCTCTATACAAAATATAAATAGATAAATTTGCACTTAATTTCTACTATTTTCAATACAGTCAATGCAATTCTATTTAAATTATAATTTTGTATATATATACAAATTCACACATTTACTTTTTTGGCTAAATACAAAAACCAATATCCATATCAATCAATCAACTTTTTCTCAGTTCAAAAACATTGTGCCGAAATCATGAACAGCATAATATTTCATCAACAATGAAATCAAAAAATTTTACCGATCAACAAATTCCCTCGCGGTGGTATACCGTATTAGCATTACCGTTTCCGGATCAAAAACTTGGTCGACGTGATATTAATACATTTGGACGTGGTATTTATTCATCTAGAGCTGGTTACTTTAGTAGTCCACCGTTATGAATCGAGAAGAATACTAGTACGATAAATTCAATGTGCCATCAACATTCAATTGTAACAAGCCATACTAATGAAATGTAAGACCATTTTTTGCATTTTCATTTATTGAGGAATATAATATTGATATAAATAATATTACAATATATATACTACTATATTATAAAAATAACAATACCAAAATCTCGCGAATATATTGAATTCTATCTACCACAGAAATTAATCCAATTTTAAATCTAGAATATTATATAAAATTTATATATCTATATATATTTATTTGTTAATTTTCACATATATATATATATATATCATATTTAGAAATCGAACGGCTAAACATTATCGCCATCGGGCATCACCGGATTGTAATACAGTTGCATCTTTTGATAGTTCCAGTTCGGAATCAAGAAATGGATTAAATAGATATTATCGACAAGCATGGGAAAATTTACATGAATCAGCATCAAAAAATAGTGCACATAATCAATTACGAAGAAAAGAAACACTTGATCCACCAAATTTAAGTAGATCTCGTGACAATTTATCACGTTCCCGAGACAATTTAGATAGGTGAGGTTGTTTTTTGATTTTTTTTGTTCTTTGACTCAACATAATTTTTACAAAAATATAAGTACAACATACATAGTACATAAATGTTTAATTACATTTTTTTTAATAAAATATATTTTATTTACAGAGGTAGAGATTATTCCAGAGACAGTTTAGGATTGAGAGACGGTTCTGAAATGGTTGTATCTGATGTTTGCGTTAAAGGTAATTACAAAATTAAATAAATATTCAATAATACAACTGACAATTATTTAATTAATTTAAATAATTTTTAATAGGAGAGAAAAAACGTCATCATCACCATCACCATAAGAATAGTCATCGTAATGATTATAAAGATTCAAATAATGTTGTAAACGGTGGTAGTAGACATCACCGTCATAGTAATGGACATTATTGACATACCATGGTTATCACTATCAATTTAGAAGAATAACAATATACAATTTTTTTTTTATTATTATTATTAGTTAATTAAACGCAACGAATATCTCAAACGAATATATACGAGTATTTTATATACAAGTATTTTTTTTTAAGAATATAAAATTAAAAAGAATTTTATTTTCAACTTAATTCCAATGTTTAATCAAATATATATTGGAAAACTAAATATTTCTGTATAAAGGTATATTATAAATTATTGAAATTATTAATTTCTATGCGCGATGGTGTATAACCGTAAACTATATAACAAATATACAAAATTATCTAAAACATGCTAAATACACGGTGACGATATCCTTTATATAGAATTACTAATAAATATAAAAAAAATAAGAAATATTTGTTAATGAAAAATTATGATTTCTTGATCGGTTTTAAAATTAAAAACAAATATTTAATTAAATTAAATGTTTAAAATAAAATCAACATATAATAATTTCTTTTAAAATCGATTGACAAATAATATTTCTTTGTAATTGTTTGTATAATAGTTTTCTTTTCAATGCAGAGAGTTTTTCCCTGCATTCACTTAAAAAATGATAAAAACATTTCAAAATAAGATTTAATTCTCGATTAACCCTTATGGTTTGGTTCAATATACAAAAAAAAAACAAAATCATATATGAATGCAAAACACCAAATATACATAATTTCTGTTGAATGATGTTTAAAATAAAAAATCATATTTATCGAGCTGTGAACAACTTAAAAATAAAAAAAAAAAGTACAAACAAATAGTAAATTTATACAGTGAAAACAAAACACACCACATACATATATTAATTAAAATAATATACAATAATACGAGAAATTGGGGTTAATCAAAATCTTATTTATATTCTAAAAAATTTTTATAATTATCAAAAAAAAAATATATATATAATAAAATAAAAAAACGTTTCCAAATGTATCGTGGCAATATTATATTATTTATATATTATGAATAAACTTTTTTTAAAAAATTATAAATAACATTATTAATAAAACATTTAGAATAATATTTCTTTTTTAGAATTTAGAAATAAGTAATTTATTTAATTAGCTTTAATTGTTTTTTTTAATATTATTTCTATACATTTAACATAATTAATTAATACATCGATTATATTTTTTATAGGAAAATAAAATTGAAAAGAAATTATAACACTTAATTTTTCAATATTAGCAACCTTTATATATTATTGTTAATATTCAGGTGGTTATAAAAACAAATTCGGTTATATACATTCCATTTTATTTTTAGTGTATAAAAAATGATATTTGGAATATGAATATTGAACATTTTAAATTAAAATTAAATTGTATATAGTTAAAATAAAAACAAAAAAAAGTATAGAATATTTTTTGCTCAATATTAATCTTGTATAGTTTGGATTTATTAAAAAAAGTATTTTTTTAATTTCGTCAGATTTCGTGTAAAATTTCAAACTTAAGTATTATAATAATTTATGAAGAAAATATAATTTGAGATAGTTTTTTTTTGTTTATTTTGAATCATTATACAAAAAAATATACATGTTATAAATCCACGAAATATTAAAAAAGTAATAAATTAAATTGATTAGTATAAGTAGTATCAGTAGTAAATAATTAATTATGTTATTATATAACCGAAATATATATTTGTAAATAATATTTTAAATAAATTAATAAATTATGTTAAAGAAATAAATTTCTATAATAGTTTTTTTTTTATTATATTTGATTATATCTTTATATGATAACTCCTTATTTGCTTTGGATTGTAATACAATGGAATAGAGGTATCTGTTGATGGGAATGTTGAACTTGGGGTAAAAAAGGAAATGTGTGCATTTCAAAACCGATGATTGGTTAAAGCGTACGTTGGTTTTATAATTTATTTGTTTTTTATGGGGTTCGAATAATTATATTAGGTTAGATCAGCAATTTAATTTAAAATATGTTCCACTTCGTGAAATTTATATCCGAAAATAGCAAAACATAGAAACAATGCATTTTATATCTTCCGGTGGATTCGAAACCACGACCTCAAAATTTTGTCAAAAGTTTATTTATATTTTTTTTTAGCCAATAGTTTTTTTTACTAAACCATTGGCTAAACGTTTAAGAAACGGATTTAATTCAGTTTGAAAATGTATCTTATAGATAAAAACCTGTATAATAATCGGTAGTCGCATGGACAAAAAAATACCCAATAGGATTAGAAAATTACATTTTTAGGGTTGAACAATTAAGGGATAATAAATACATAAAATATATGTTATTTCCAAGCATATATAACAATAATAATATTTTTCCAAAAGAGTAACAACCATTTATAGAGGTAACCTTAGAAACATTAAAAACATAAATAAATTATGTACACATTATTTTATCATCAACTATCAAGATACAGCTTTCATTTGCTGATTTGCCATATAAGGTATAATATATTAAAACAATAAATACAATTTAATTAACGATTCAATTAAAAGAAAATCATGAAAAAGGTATAAATTGCAATTAATAATTTATTTAGCACATGAGCAATAACTAATTCGATTTTTCTCTATAAAAAGTTTAATTTTAAACTGGATAGTGGTGATTCCTTAACGAATACAACAAAAAAACGGAAAAATCCGGAAATTCGAAGTAAATATAATATATAATATATATAATATTAATTGAATTCAATTACAATTTTATAATATTTTAAAAATATATATACAGAAAAAATAGTTCAAACAAAAAAAAGAATTTTATTCGATGTGCCAAATGATGACGTTGGTGATGGAAGTTTTCGAAGGTTTATAATCATTTTGATGAAAAAATATATAATAATAATTTGCATATTTTACAAATTCCATTAAGGTCAACATTGAGGGATGATGGTAAAATTACATTTGAATTAATTGTTAAAAAAAGAGAAAAACCACCAATTACAGATTTTCAAGAGCTGGCCAATCGTTTATTGAAATTAACTGATTATACATTTGTCTATTTAACATATTCGGTACCAAAAACAAGTGAATTTTTTACACCATATAGTTTAATTGAGGTACCATATGAAAAAATTAATAATACAATGTTCTATACAATGAGTCAATGTGGTGTTACATATTGGAGTAATACAGAAAATCAGTTTACCAAATTAAATGAATGGTTGAAAGAATATACTATTTATTGTGATATTATGAAGGTACATATCGAGTGAAATATATACGAAAAATGAATGTGTAATAATTTAATAATGTTTATAAAATTATATAGATAAAATTATTTTCAAATTTTCGTTTATGGAAAGGATTTAAAGTTTGGCAAAAATGTGTACAATGGAAAAAATATATAAATGCACGTAATTTTCTATCCGAAAATTTATTTATATTAACACCGACACTGGCCAAAGCAATTATATATTTACGAGAAAAATATTGCCAATTTATTGAAATGACATTTGTCGATTGTACGATCATGGAAAATTGGCATTTATTTAATTTTATTGAAGCACAAATGATCGTATATGAAAAATCACGAGCTATGTTAATTGATTATCGTAAAGAGGCCATTAATGTATTGTGTAAGTTTTTGAATTCATTTATAGTTTGTATAGATTTAAATATACAAACCGCACCGTATATTTATGTATAGATGAAGCATGTTATAATGCAATCGTTGCAAAAGGATTTCACGCAGAGGATGAAGCACTAATTTATACTACAATGAAAAAATTAAAAGAAATGATGACTTACACGGATCGTATTCGTAAACGTCGATATTTAATATTAATAACAAGGTTTAAAAAATGCAAAAATTAAACAAAAGAGTTGAAATTCATATGTTAATTGATATGCTTTTTGCGATTGCAGATTTTTAAATTATTGCGACCATATGACCATATCATTTTTGCACATTATGTTACATAAAACATTTGATCAGTTATCAGAAATATTTCGTAAACATGATGCATTAGGACCGATTATGGAAATGCTAGAAACATCATCATTAAATATTCAAATTGAAGGTGATCGGCCATTGGGAATGCCTCAAGTATATACAGCGATAAATATTGCGATAATGCACGATAAATACATTGGAATATAAAATTTTTTATCATTTTTATAGGTACCATTATTTTTAGGTGATTTAGTATTAAAACCTGATCGTGTTGAAATTGATCCTTCAAGGTAAATACTATTGAAAAATAATTTACGATTAATAAGTAATTTATTATTATTTTTTTTTAATTTTTAAAATATCACCTCATACGTGCAGAGATGTTACAATTTTTATTATGAATCAATTTATTGATCAGATTTTAACAACAATTTATTCAATTGAACGTTTTCAAAGTGATTCATTTTTTAATCGTTTCACAGAGTAAGATCTGTTTGTACACACAAATGTATTATTATATATGTATTCTGTAATGTTATGTTACATGTTAAATTAATTCTTATCTTTCAATCATATAATGAAGACCAAGTATAATGGGTAAACAAGAAGATCGATTATGTGGTATACCACCGGATATATATTTGGTAATGAATAATGATCGATTAATGATTGAAAATAGAGAATTTATATTCAATGCCATTAATTGGGCATATGATAAGGCCGAAATATATGTTGAACGTTTTGATCAGATACGTGAAGATTACCAACGCGATGTAAATACCGATCCTGAGTCAATTCGCGCCGAGAATGATTTAACCCAATTACGTTTGTACTGTGAACGTTACTATAAAGAAATGGATGCATTAGAAGGGATATTACCGGTAATAAAATTAGGTTTACTACAATTGGAACAAAATACATTTAAAGAGGAAGTGATTCCTGTTTGTCTGGAATTATTAAAAGTTTTAGAAGTACATTTACCAAAGTAATTATTACATTTTTGTTTGAATAACATAATTTTAAGTATATATATGTATGATTAAATTAATGAATTAAATCGTAACTATTAAGTTTATGTAAATGTATTTTTAAAGCATAAAACTAATTGCAAAATAACTGATTCAGCATGCATTTTTTCTAAATTTATAATTAATTTCAATTCTTTATTAATATTATTATTTTACAAATCAAAATAGAATTGCTATTGAAGCGGTTAAAATATTATATGATAAAGCCGAAGATATAATGATAAAATTAAAAACACCACCGATAGCATCATTAGACTTTGTACTGTACATGAGATATTTAGTAAATTGTGAATGTCAAATTGATAAATTAATTCAAGAAATCGATTATGTTTATCAATGTTTTACCTTAATGAAAGATTATAAAATATTTGTGGACGAGTGTGAAAAAGAAAAATATATGGGTAGGTCGATATAATATTAAAATTTACATTTATTGTCATATCAGATTATTTGAATAAATTGAATTAAATTAAATACAGACTGTGAAGATTTAATATTGCAATGTAAAGAGGTACGAAACAGTCAAATGGATAAAAAACCCGAATTTGTACAACAATTAAGCGATTGTTTACAAAGGGATATACAAAAATTATTCTATGAAATTGAAGATATACGTAGTGAAACAACAAAAGCTTGGTTAATTGATAGTACATCAAATCCTGTGGATGTTAAAGAAAATTTAAATAATTTTATGGAACGTTTAGCCGTTTGTCAATCGCAAGCCGATGACTATCGAAGTTATCAAAAAGAATTCAAAGTATGTAATTTGTAAAATTATACATAATTTAAATGTTATAATATATATATATTAAAAAAATACAAATTAAAGATTGATACAACAAGATTCGATAGTTTAGAGGAAGTATTACAAGAGGTTCGATTACGACAAACATTATGGAATAGCCTTGAGGAATGGGCAACATCAATAGAAAAATGGCATAATCAATATTTTCATAATTTAGATATGGAAGAATTGATATCGATCAATAGTAAAATATTAAAAAATTGTACATTATTGGAGAAAAATTTACCAACAAATCAAATTTTACCGAAATTACGTAATGAAGCTGAAGCGTTTAAATTCAAATTACCAGTATTAGGTTATTTACGTAATGCTACATTAAAACCGGTAAATAAATTAAATCAGTTAATGTAAAAAAACAAAATTAATATATAATATTTACCATTATACTAGCGTCATTGGTTACGAATCGAAACAATTTTGGCTAAAAAGGTGTATTTAGATGACAGTATAACATTGAATACATTTATTGAAAGTGATGCATTTCAAGAGGAAATAAGTGATGGTATTATGGAGATTTCTGGTCAGGCAAGTGCTGAACAAGGGTTAGAATTAATATTGAAAAAAGTTGATAACCTTTGGAAGGAAATGGAATTGTCTATTGTATTGCATCGTGATGCAAAAGATGTGTATATTTTAGCGGGAATTGATGAATTACAATTGGCTTTGGATGAAACAAATGTTAATATAAATACAATTGCTGCATCAAGGCATGTGGGTCCGATTAAGAGTAGAGTCGAAGAATGGCAACGTTTATTGGATCGTTTTGCTGACACACTTGAGGAATGGTTAGCTTGTCAAACTGCATGGATATATTTGGAGGCGATTTTTTCGGCGCCCGATATTCAAAGACAGTTGCCCAATGAAGCACGAATGTTTTTAGTTGTGGATAAAAGTTGGAAAGATATTATGCGTAAAGTTCAAAAATTACCATGGGCCCTACCGGCAATGACTGATATCAAAACGTTGGAATTAATGAAAAGAAATAATGTATTACTAGATCAAATACAGCGCTGCCTTGAAGCGTATTTAGAACTTAAACGTGTTGCATTTCCACGGTACAAACAGCATAACATTATAGTTTAATTTTGATACAGATATTATACAAAGTATCTATTTAAAAAATTAATTAATCAAATATTAATTTGTTTAGATTTTATTTTTTGTCAAACGATGAATTATTAGAAATATTAGCACAAACAAGAAATCCACATGCGGTTCAACCACATCTACGAAAATGTTTTGATGCTATTGCTAAATTACAATTTGCTGTTAAAGAAGGTGGAAAAGGTGAACCGCCAATTTTACTAAATGATATTTTAGCAATTGTTTCACCAGAAGATGAAAAAATTATGTTAGGAATGGTAAGTTATTTAATTATACAAAACTAAAACTCAACAAAAAAAATTCATATTATTTAAATAGGGATTAAAAGCACGTGGACCCGTTGAAGATTGGTTGGGAAAAGTGGAAGATGCAATGTTCATTGCATTAAAACGTTATATGAAATTCGCCTACCAATGCTATTCAACCAAAGACCGATCAGAATGGTTTCAAGAGCATCCAAATCAAATTGTATTAACTGTGTCACAACAACAGTGGGCCAGTCAGGTGCATGCAATATTAGATGATAAAAATTCGGATGATTTAGGTGTACATAACAATTTAAAGGAATTTGAACAAACATTATTTGTGAATTTACAAAATTTAGCAGCGATTGCTCGAAGTGATATTGACAAATTGTTACGAAAAGTGTTATGTGCACTTATTACGATTGACGTGCATGCTCGTGATACAATATCAAATATGGTTAAAAATAAAGTAGGAAAATCGTAAGTATATATATGTTTTGATTAGTTTGGTATTTCAAATTTCCATTTCTAATCTATATACTTATAATGTGTATTCTTATAATGTGTCATGAACATTTTTAATTTTAATGATAAAATGGGTTTATAATTAAAATATACCAATTTATTTAAAACAGTACGGATTTTGAATGGCTTAAAATGTTACGTTACTATTGGATACCGTCAACCCAGACAATGGAAGCAAAAATGTCATCTGCAAATTTACCATATTTCTATGAGTATTTAGGGGCTGGTGGTGTTTTGGTTATAACACCGTTAACAGATCGTTGTTACTTATGTTTAATGGGTGCTTTGCAAATTGATTTGGGAGGTGCCCCCGCGGGACCCGCGGGTACAGGAAAAACTGAAACAACAAAAGATTTGGCAAAAGCATTAGCAAAACAATGTGTTGTTTTTAATTGTTCCGAAGGATTGGATTATAAAATAATGGGACGATTTTTTTCCGGTTTAGCACAATCGGGTGCTTGGTGTTGTTTTGATGAATTCAATCGTATCGATATTGAAGTTCTGTCGGTTATCGCTCAACAGTTGATAACGATAAAAAATGCAAAATCAGCACGTTTAAAACGATTTATCTTTGAAGGCAATGAAATTAAATTGAATATGTCATGTGCAACTTTCATTACTATGAATCCCGGGTACGCTGGTCGTACTGAATTACCCGATAATTTAAAGGCGCTATTTCGTCCAATTGCTATGATGGTTCCCGATTATGCATTAATTGCTGAAGTTATATTATATTCGGAGGGTTTTGAAAATTCAAAAGTATTAGCCAGAAAAATGGTACAAATGTATAAATTATGCAGTGAACAATTAAGTCAACAAGATCATTATGATTTTGGTATGCGGGCTGTTAAAAGTGTGTTGGTAATGGCTGGTGCATTGAAGCGTGCCGCACCCGAACAACATGAAGATCATACATTAATTTCAGCACTTAGAGATTCAAATTTACCAAAATTTTTATCAGATGATGCCCAATTATTTATGGGAATCTTAAATGATTTGTTTCCGGGAGTTGAATTGAAGAAGGCTCAACATATACAGTTACAAGGCGCGATTGAACAGTATATGGAACAACAAAATTTACAATTAGTACCAGAACTAATTGTAAAATGTATACAGTTATATGAAACAATGTGTGTACGTTGGGGTGTCATGTTAGTGGGTCCAACTGGTGGTGGTAAAACGACAATATTACATACGTTGGCGAATGCTTTATCGCGATTGGGCGAAGACAAGGAATCTGCTAACAATGATGTAAATTTTCGTTTAGTTAAAATACAAACATTAAATCCGAAATCAATAAGTCTCGACGAACTATACGGTGCCGTTAATTCAACAACACTAGAATGGAAAGATGGATTATTAGGATTAGCTGTAAGAATGGCAGTAACAGCTAGTGAACAGGAAAATGATCACAGACATCAATGGATTGTCTGTGACGGTCCAGTTGATGCTGTTTGGATTGAAAACTTAAATACAGTATTAGACGATAATAAAATGTTATGTTTAGCAAATTCTGAACGTATAAAATTAACACAATGGATACATATGATATTTGAAGTAGAGGATTTATCACAAGCATCGCCAGCTACCGTATCAAGATGTGGTATGGTCTATATTGATAGTAATGAATTGGGTTGGAGACCATTAGTGAAATCGTGGTGTAATACATTGTCAAATAAACCTTCATTCTCATCCTCATCATCATCAACGTTCAATACACCGATATCAAATGAATTATGTCAATTTATTCAAAAAGAACTGTTTGATGTTTACTTTAAGGAATGTTTAAAATATGTAAGAAACAATTGTAAATATGCTATTCATCAGGTTGAATGTAGTAAAGTTACAATCATGTGTACACTTTTGCGTACATTAATGTATGAAATTCATGGATTTCATACAATAAATATAGATGCCTGTAAAAATGTATTACTAAAATTATTTATATGGGCAATGTTGTGGGCAATTGGTGGTAATCTAATAGATTCGTCTAAATTACTATTTCAAGAATTTTTACGTAATACATTTCAGAATAATGAAAATGCATCGTAAGTTTAATCCTACGTTACACGTCTATGTATATATATTTCTAATGATTATTGTATTTTAGATTACCAAATGATGATTTATGGAAATATAAAATTAATTTAGAAACATTTAAATGGGAAGATTGGTCAAAAAGTGTAATTAAATTTCAATTTAAATCCGAAATGTCATTTTTCGATATGCTAATACCAACCACGGACACATCTAAATATGGGTATTTATTAAAATTGAAATGAATTTTCTATTATATTTCTATTATGTATTTACTGTGTAAACTTAATTAAACAAATAATATTTGTTTGAAATTTACTTATTTTATCGTATAAGTGTAATATTACGAAATCGATTATGATCAAATATTTACAGGTACATCACAGAATTATTATTTCGTGAAAATCAGTCTGTTATGTTAACTGGTGATACAGGTGTTGGTAAATCAATTTTAGCTAAAGCCGTTCTCTCGAAACTTTCGGAAAGGGATATAGTACCAGTATTTTTAAATTTTTCTGCACAAACAACAAGTTTACGAACTCAAGTACTCAATTTGAATTTTATTAATAATCCATCGAAAATATTTTGTTATACATATAATTATATTTTAGGAAATGATAGAATCACGTCTTGAAAAACGTCGTCGAACTGTTTTGGGTGCACCGATTGGAAAAAAGCTTATAATATTCGTTGATGATGTTAATATGCCAAAATTGGATACTTATGGAAGTCAACCGCCAATTGAATTGTTAAGGTAAAATTACCATATCAAAATTAATTGAAAACGACTTAATTATCGTATAATTCATTATGTTTTTTTTTTAATTTTAATTATAGACAATTTTTAGATTTTAAAGGTTTTTATGATCGTAATAAAATGTTTTGGAAAGATATTTGTGATGTTGCGTTGGGTTGTGCTGGTGCACCACCAGGTGGTGGACGAAATCCACTTACACCAAGATTTGTACGTCATTTTGCTTTATTAAATTTACCATTACCAAATACCGATACATTAACTACAATATTCAGTTCAATATTAACGGGGTAAGTATTATAACTAAAGGAAATTTTATATATTGAAATCACTTATCACATATAACCAAACTACAAAACTCTTTTTCTATTAATTATATACCAACTAAAAATGTATGTCTAGTAATTCCAATAGAATATAAAATTATATTAATAAATTATTTATACCATTTCTAATGAATATACAGATTTTTCGATGATTTTAATTCGAGTATAAGACCATTAGCGTTACCAATTGTTAATGCTGGAGTTGATATGTATAATCGCATTGCTCAAGAACTATTACCAACACCCACAAAATCGCATTATGTTTTTAATCTGAGAGATCTATCAAAATGTATGCAAGGTATACTACAAGCTGATTCGTCAAATTATTCACAGCCATTACAATGTTTACGTTTATTTTATCATGAATCTATGCGCGTATTTCATGATCGTCTAGTAAATACAGATGATAAAATGTACTTTAAAAATCTTATAAAAGACATTTGTATCACGTAAGTTATATATACAATTAACCAAATAAATTCATAAGATCACGATTTTATAAATAATTTTTTCGAAACTTTATGTAGATATTTTGACAGCCCAATAGTAAAAAGTGATGATGAATGTATTCTATTTGGTGATTTCATATTATTTGGACAATCCAAAGAAAATCGAATTTACGAGGAAATTTATGATACAGACAAATTAAAAAGTGTATTATTTGATTATATAGATGATTATAATACACTTACTGGGAAAGAAATGCAATTGATATTATTTCAAGATGCTATTGAACATATAATTAGATTAACGCGTTTATTAAGGGCTGAACGTGGAAATGGATTATTAGTTGGTAATTATTATTATGAAGGAAACAAAAATACTGATAAATAACAAATTATATATTACAGGTGTATCTGGAATGGGTAAACAATCACTTTCACAAATAAGTGCCCACATAAATGGTTATAAATGTGCAAGAATTGAATTAACACGAAATTATGATCAATCTACATTCCATGAAGATTTACAAAAATTGTATCATGCAGCCGGAGTAATTTTTATTTTAGATTTTAGTAGTATTTTATCATGCATTGCATATTCTTTTTTCAACATAAATTTTGTATTAATATAGGTTTTAAATAATCCTACGGTATTCGTAATAACTGATACACAAATAGTTAAAGAAGAATTTCTAGAGGATATTAATAATATGTTAAATTCTGGTGAAGTACCGAATTTATATGAAGGTGATGATTTTGAAAAATTAATACTTGAAGCCCATTATCCGTGTACAATAGCAAAATGGGAGGATACAAGCCGTGATGGCATTTATAATTTTGTAATATCCCGCGTACGTGCTAATTTACACATCATAATTTGTATGAGCCCGGTTGGCGATGCATTTCGTCGTCGTTGTCGAATGTTTCCTTCGTTAGTGAATTGCTGTACGATTGATTGGTTTGTAAAATGGCCCTCTGAAGCATTGCATTCGGTAGCGTTAGTTTCATTAAAAGATGTATCCGTTAATGAACAGCAAAATACGGATTTAGCTACAATTTGTGTGCGTATGCATGAATCTATTGAATTGATGTCCGAACAATTTCTGAATGAATATCATCGTTATTATTATACAACACCAAGTAGCTATTTAGAATTATTAAAACTATACCATAGTCTATTACAAAATCGTACCGATATTATAATTGCAAAACGAAATCGCATTTCGAATGGTTTAAATAAAATTTTGGAAACAAATGATATTGTGGCGGTTATGCAAAATGAATTAACAGTATTATTTCCGATGTTGGAAATTCAATCAAACGAAATGAAAACTTTATTGGATACACTGGCCGCCGATAATAAAGTTGCCGATTCATTTAAACATCGCGTACTACAAGATGAATCGGATGCACATGAAAAAGAAATTATTGCACGTGCAGTTGCCGATGAAGCAAATAAAGATTTAGAAGTGGCAAGACCAAACTTAATTGAAGCTCAAGATGCACTAAAGGCCATTAGTAAAAGTGATATTAATGAACTACGTTCATTTGCAGCACCGGCCGCCTTAGTACAATTTGTTATGGAATCTGTTTGCGTTCTGTTTGGTGTTAAGTAAATATTAATTAAAATCCCATTTGTTTAAAGATTTAAAAAAATTATTTTGATTTTTTTTTGTCAGACCGTCATGGGATTCAGCGAAAAAATTAATGGCAGATGTTAATTTCGTTAAAAAATTAATGGAGTTCGATAAGGAAAATATTAGTGAAATAACTTTACGAAAACTTAAAACATATATTGAACATAAAGACTTTGATCCGGTTGTAAGTAATATTTTTTGTTCACAGAATTTAGAATTGATAATATGCACAATCGCATTTAATGAACCAAATCGAATTTTATTCAATAAAAATATTGATGTCTTATGAATTCTAATTGAACATAGAAAATTGAAAAAGTTTCAAAAGTTGCAAAATCTGTATCTTTGTGGGTGATAGCTATGGATAAATATGCAAAAGTTTATAAAATTGTTGAACCAAAAATTAAAAAAAGTCGTGAAGCTGCTAATGAACTTAAACAAGTATATACGTCACAATATCACTTCTATTTACTTATATAAACATAAACAATAATAATCGTTGATTGTTTAGATTATGGCGATATTAAAACAAAAACAATCGGAATTGGCGGAAGTTGAAGCCCAAATACAATCATTAAAAGATAATATTGATGAAAAACAACGAGAATTTCAGGTACATTAATTATTTTTTACATATATAAAAAGTGGTTCTTTTTTAACGCATTCAAAAAAGGTGATTCAAGATAATGTAAATCTTACAACATCACGCTTAAATCGGGCCGGACGATTAACGTCAGCCCTATCGGATGAAGAGGTAAGATGGAGTGAAACAATAAAATTATTAGCTGAAGAGTTATGGGCAATACCAGGAGATGTATTGATTGCATCAGCGTGTGTAGCATACTTAGGAGCATTTCCAACTAACTATCGAAAAACATTAATTGATATGTGGATAACAGATTGTCATAAATATGAAATACCAAGTAGTAAAGAATTTAAGTACGAAAGTTTTTTTTTTTTTATCTAATCTGATGAATTCGACATATAGATTATAAACTATTTATTTGTATCATGTATATCAAGTCTGGTGTCCGTATTGGGCGATCCATATCAAATACGTCATTGGAATATGAATTATTTACCACGAGATATAATTTCCATTGAAAATGGTATTATTGTAACGAATGCCTTACGCTGGCCATTAATGATTGATCCTCAAGAACAAGTATATAAGATAATTTTTGTACTATATTCCATTACATTTTTATATTTAGCAAACGATAATATAATTTTTACGTTATAGGCAAATCGATGGATTCGTAGTATCGAAGAAAAAAATAATTTAAATATAATCAAAATGAATGATTCAAATATTTTAAGAATATTAGAATTATGGTAATATAATTTCAAATTAATTGTAAATTGGTTTTTTAAAAAGAATGCAATCAACATATAAACATTTTTATTTAAACAATATACATTTTATAGTATTAGACAAGGGCATCCATTACTAATTGAAGATGTTGAAGAGACTTTAGATCCAACTTTAGCACCTGTATTAGGTCGTGCTGTTTATTCACAAGCAGGTCGTTTGTTAATAAAATTAGGCGATACAGAAATTGATTATGATAATAATTTTAAATTGTATATGACCACAAAATTATCAAATCCTCATTATTTACCAGAAATTTGTATAACAGTAACGTTGGTAAATTTTCTTGTAACCGAATCTGGACTGGAAGATCAATTATTATCGTATGTTCTATAAATTCTAAAAAAATAATTTTAAATTCATTAACATTTGAATCTTAAATTTTAATTTAAAGTTATATTGTTGCCATTGAATTGCCAGAATTGGAAAAACAAAGAAGTGATTTAATTGAACGAATTAATTCAGATAAACAACAATTATTGCAATTGGAAGATAAGGTTTTGAAATTATTACATTCATCCGAAGGAAATATTTTAGATGATGAAGAATTGGTTGAAACTCTAAACGAATCTAAGGTCTTACTTTGATTTATTTCTAAATTGGACATTCATATTTTCGATTCTAACATAATAATCACCATATATATAATAGGAAACATCTGTGATAATAGCGGCACGATTATGTGATACAGAAGAAACAGAAGCTGTGATAACCGAACAACGTGAAAAATATCGTATATTAGCCAACAGAGGTGCTATCATTTATTTTGTTGTTGCCAGTTTATCGGAAATTGATCCAATGTATCAATATAGTTTAAAATATTTTCTATCAATATTTTGTAATGTATTAAAAATGGAACATGAAAAAGTTGCGTTAGAAGAACGACTTAAACGATTATTAAATGATGAAATTTATGCAATTTATTTAAATGTATCACGGGGTTTATTCGAAAAACATAAATTGATATTCAGTTTTTCATTGGCTGTTGCATTGGGTCGTCAACAAGGTGGTACAATTACGGAATCAGAATATAGCTTTCTATTACACGGTGCCTTGAATATCACCACAAACGGAGCCACTAAACCGAAACCGATTAATATAAATTTATCAGATATGGCATGGAACAATTGCATATATTTAGAATTGGAATATAAAGAATTTGAATATTTAACAATGGATTTAGGAGGTGAAATAAATATAGAATTAAATGATTATAATGAAAATTTTTCATTTGGAAATAAAATGTCTACCACGAAAGCATCTTCAAAGAAAAACTGGAATCAAATTTTAAATGATTTTCAAAAATTGCTATTAATAAAAGCGGTTGCTGAACAAAATTTGGTTCTTGCTATTGGATCGTATGTACGTAAAACATTAGGAAATCATTTTACAACAATTGATGGAAACAGTAATTCGTTATCGGTTCTGTAAGTTAATTTTATATTACTTTTATATACAATATATACAATTAAAATTGTACAAAATTAATAATATATGTATATGTTTATTTATAAATATATATGGTACAGATTTACAGATACATCGTGCACAACACCATTAATATTTATATTATCCACGGGCTCTGATCCAATGTCAAATTTTCTAAGATTTGCCAATGAACGTAATTATACGGAAAAATTACAAACAATTTCGTTGGGACAAGGACAAGGTCCGGCTGCCGAGCATCTTATCGAAAAGGGACGTCTTCTTGGACATTGGATATTTTTGCAAAATTGTCATTTGGCAACATCATGGATGCCACGGATGGAAACAATTATAAGAAATATATCATTAGGTGTAACAAAAACTCATACAGATTTTCGTTTATATTTATCATCGATGCCAACAAAAGCATTTCCGATAAGTGTATTACAGAATTCGGTGAAATTTACGAATGAACCACCGAAAGGTTTAAAAGCAAATTTAACACGGGCCCTCGATGACCTATCATCGAATTACTTTGAAATACATGCATTGGGCACAAAATGGTGTTCAATGGTTTTTGGATTATGTTTGTTTCATAGTGTTTTATTGGAGCGTCGTAAATTTGGTGCACTCGGATGGAACATAATGTACGAATTTAATGAAAGTGATCGTGAATGTGGATTAAAAACATTGGATATGTATTGTAAACGTGAATCGATTGAACCGATTCCATGGGATGCATTAGAATATATTAACGGTGAAATAACATGGGGCGGAAGAGTTACTGATTATTGGGATCAACGATGTTTACGTACAATACTACGTATATTTTCATCTGAACAAATTCTGAGCGATAATTATCAATACAGTGAAAGTGGTCAATATAAATGTCCAAAATCAACTCAATTAATTGCATTCAAAGAATATGTTTCAAATGATTTGCCATTTAATGAAAGTCCAGATATTTTTGGTATGCATGAAAATGCAAATTTGGTGTTTAAAACAAAAGAAACCAAATTTTTTATCCGTACTTTATTACAAGGACAGTCAATAATACCATCAGATTCGGTAGCTGTTGGTGCAAATGCGGGACTGTCAAATGATGAACGAATTTTACAAATGATCGATAAAATTCGCAGTAGATTACCGATGAACATTGATGTTGACAAACCGTATACGGATTTATTTAAACGTGATGATAAAGGACGTATTCCATCGTTGAGTACCGTTTTATTGCAAGAAATCGAACGTTATAATAAATTGCTACAAATAACACATGAAAGCCTAATGAATTTACAAAAAGCTATTAAAGGTTTAGTGGTAATGTCAGAAAATTTAGAGAAAATATTCTTGGCGTTGATGAATAATCAAGTGCCAATGTTATGGTCTTCACGTGGATTTCTGTCAACAAAAACATTATCAAATTG
This sequence comes from Dilophus febrilis, assembly GCA_958336335.1. NCBI lineage: Eukaryota > Metazoa > Arthropoda > Insecta > Diptera > Bibionidae > Dilophus > Dilophus febrilis. The sequence goes on along the minus strand of OY284468.1, from coordinate 23,104,248 downwards.
GATAGTCGATTTTCAATACAGAATTGATTATATACAAACGTGGATGAATAAAGGATTACCAAAATCATCATGGTTAAGTGGCCTATTTTTTCCACAAACATTTTTAACCGGTATATTACAAACTCATGCGAGACGATTTAATTTACCGATTGATTCATTACGAATTGATTTTGAAATTCAATTACAAACTATATTGCAATCAAATGTTTACAAACACCATTTAGATAATTCCTCTAAAACCGAAGAACAGGTATATAGAAAAAAATATTCTAAATAACATTAAAACGTAAAAAATTTATATAAATAATTTTAAAAGAAAATTTCTTTACTGAATAGAATTCAAAAATATATTCGGGTATTGAACATCCTGAAATAGGGGTTATTGTACATGGCCTATTTATTGAAGCCGGACGATGGGATCCTATGGGTGGTGGTTTATGTGATTCAAAACCTGGTGAATTAACATCACATTTACCAGCTATTTGGTTTAAACCATGTATTGAACTAAACATTGGAAATCGTTATGAGGTTAGATAAAGATTTTTAACGATTATCATTACGGTACATACTATAATAAAATATTGTATATAGGCACCACTATATAAAACTCAAGTACGTGCTGGTGTACTGTCAACGACTGGTCATTCAACGAATTTTGTTTTAAGTGTTTTATTAGATTCAAAAAAGTCGGCTGATTTTTGGATACTACGTGGTACAGCTTTAGTTACAGGTATTACAGAGTAAATTAAAAGAATATGAAATGTGGATATGTACATTGTTTATAATAAAAATAAATTGAATTAATTAATTATAATTTATTATGCTTTTCAATTTGCTTTTATTTTTCCATTGACTATTTTATGTGCATATGAAATATATCGTGACTCTCATATGTTTGAAGTTCTACTAAACGTTTCAAATTCCTAACTGTCTCGAACCCACTAGTTCAAAATTGTATTAGTATTTTAGAATACATTACATTGAATTTGACAATATCTGAATAAAATTAATTATTTATTACTTTGAAAACAACGATTAAGAAAGTAAAAGAAAGATTGTTAAGAGAAAAAGCAATAAATCATACATATTAAGCTAATAGTATTATTTTGGAATTATAAATTTAGTATTAAATATATACTATATAACTAAAATAATTAAAGTCTTAAAATTTTCAAATAAATGGTTTTCAAAATGGAAAAAAATCCTTAAACTGATTATTATAAATACAGTTGTTAAAGGACAATTTATATATGAAAACCACAAATAAATATAAATGTTAATTACAAAATTGGCTGCGGAATATATCCAATAATATGTTTGCGGTTACAGTATTATCAATATTATTGTCATTATTAAATATTATTATAAAATTCTGTAAAATTATATATTTACAAAATTACATGTATACGTAACTAATTATTGTCAATTAAATATCCTAAATAATATTTTTTAAACAATCATTTTCTATACATTTGTCATAAACAACGGACGTGCATTGTTCAATAGCAAAAATAATAAATAAAAATGATTGAGTAAATATATATTTATCATTTCATTCTATATATCTGCAATTTTTTTAACAATTAAAAAATCTGTTTTAGAAATTCACAAACGGCAAGTGATTGTATAAAATATCAAATCAAATTTTTAAAAATAACCGGTCTATGGTATCCATCGCCAATAGAAGATGCAGACATTTCAACTGTAATGAAATCGAAATTGAATAATCCGAGAATATATTCATATTATTCAATCACATTACGTGCAATATTTTTATATTTATATATATTGCCAGGATTCTTATATATCAGAGGCGCGAATGACGTTGAGGTAATTTATATTTTATGATGAAATTATTTATTTCTATTGTTATTTTTTTTGTTATGAATAGGAAATAACAAAAGGTTTATTCGTATTAATGCAAATTACGGCAACGGTTTTTAAAACATATTACTTTTTAAAAAATGGAAAGCAATTAAAAATGATTGTTAAGGAAATTCAATCATCGTCATACTTTGTTCCACAATCAAATATAGAAGAAAAGTAAAACTCAATTAAATTCATTATAATACGTATATATACTCATATAGTACTCATTCGAATTCTATAGATATTTAAAAACAGCGTTTTTTAAATCACGACTTTTAACAATAGCATATTTTGGAAATTTGATTATTACGATGATTTTATGGATGATACAATTTATTATAACGAACCGTTTACCCTTTCCTGCTAAATATCCATATCTGGACAATGAAAATCCAAAACATTTTTATGCGATCGCTTCACTTGAATGGTGTAGCTCAATTTTACCAACAATATGGGCTAGTTTAATTGATTCCTTATCTTGGGGATGTTTTGCAATGATAACGTATTGTATAAAAATATTAGGTGAACGATTGTCAAACATTGGTCATCATCATAATAAAATTAATAATAAAAAATTGAATTTGATAAAACAAAAAGATGCTAACCAATATTATTATAAAGAGCTTATTAAAAACATTGAATTTCATAATTATATTTTAAAGTAAGTACCTCTATATCATTATTTCAATCAATTATAACGTTAAAACCGTCAATTATTTACTATATAATTTATTTGGATTTGATTTACACTTTTAAGTTTTACGAAACATTGTGAAAAAGCATTTGCTAGGACAATATTTATGCAAATGACTGTATCAACAATAGTTTTATGTACTTCGACATATCAATTATTACTTGTAAGTATATGAAATTAATTCATTTCTGTTTTGAATTTTGGTAAATTTTATTTAGAACATATATTAAATTTATATTCATCACATTCTATACGGCGAAGAATCGAAAATTTCACATATACATATATTGGCAATTCAATTACATATATACTTCTCTGTATTTCGTCGTAGAAATAAAATTGCTTTATGGAACAAATAGATAAACTTTTTAAAAACATGTACTGATTCTGGTATATAGAATAAATTTATATAATTGCTTTTGATACTTTTAGATGCCATTTGGATCAATTGAATTTTATTCAACTGTTTCTTATGTTACAACTGTATTTTTACAAATGTTTTCTTATACTTATCTTGGCAATGAAATAATTTATTGGGTAAGTTAACATTAAATATACGTATAGCTATAGCTATACTTATTTAATTAAAAAATTATATAAATTTCATTGTTTCTATATATATAGTCAAGACGTTTATCAACTAATGCATATTTTTCAAATTTTGTGGAATTTAATAAGAAAACTTCTGTAGCTCTTATAATTTTTTTAATAAGAACAACTCTATTGGATATTTCAGTAACTGCTGGTGAAATACTACGATTTTCCGTTAGTCTCGAGACTTTTGTCACGGTAATTATTACATTTAATCATTTGACTTATTAGTAATCAAATAAAAATTAAAGTTGCATTTCAATTGCAATTTTTGATACCATATATTGTATATTACATAAATTAATACGCATACCAATATATATGATTCTGAAAATGTTTTACCAAAAAAATATTTAGTTAATTAAATTGGGTTATTGCAATAATAATTAATATTTAAGTTTGAATAATATTTTTTAGATAATAAAATCATCTTATTCGTATTTGGCAGTTTTAAGAGAGTTGGACTAACGAACGAATATTGATGTGAATTCAACTATATAAAATATATAGTCAATATTTAGTATTTGTTGAACAATGATTAGTAAATTTAATAGAATATATTAATTCAAAATTCTTTTTAAAAACATATATTTATAAATATAGATTAGATAATTTTTAAACGTTATTCTAAAGTATACTTATTGTCAATGGATTTTCTGCACAAATGTATTTATGTTCAAATTAAGAATTAAAAAAAAAAATCATAATGTTAATGGAAAAATAAATTAAATTTATTGTTATATCATTTATTGTTCAAGTACTATTTTGCGAAATGGAGAATAATGCATTCAGTATTTTTACAATCGTCTACAATGAATACATAAAAGAGAGTTTCCTTTAATATTGATGCCAAGGGCTTTCTAGATTTTGATAGATACGAATTTTAGCTGTAATCCAGAGATTTAACCGAAATTTGTGTTTGAAGTTTGAAGATAAATTAAGATCATTATTATTTGGACCAATCCTACCTAAAAAAATTGACAACAGTATCTTAAAGATTATTTTTAGGTGTATGTATTTTGTGTATAGGAATATGCCTTCGAAGATAGATATAGTTATCATCCGAAAATTATCCATAATTTCTTCAGAAAACTTATCTAACATCCTTTTAAAAATTATGCAGAATTTAGGTTAAAAAACCGGGCACCATAATATTTATGATCCGCGTATATTAACGTTATGAGTATATATATCTATATACAAAGTGTTATATTTATTGAACATTATGATACTAATAACTACTATATTATATATATATAGTTATATTGAAATAGAAATGCAAGGTATCACTTTACTAAAAAGTTCTAATGGTGTTTCTAATTATTAATAATTTAAATAGAAAAGTTTACGGTTTGTATATGAGTACACGTATAATAGAAATAGAACATTGCATACAAAAAGACTAATTGTAAATTATAATCGATATCGAAATCATATTCTATAAACATTCTTTGTATATTTATTATAACCAACACATACCTGTACATAATAGAAAATAAATAAATGGAATGGATTGAGGAAATTGATGTAACATTTCATTCTATTAAAATATTTTTTTAACGATTAAAAAATGTGTTTTGAGAAATGCTCAAACGGCATAAGTGAATGCATAAAATATCAAATCAAATTTTTTTAATTTAACTGGTCTATGTGGTATCCATCTCCAAAAGAAGATACATTTCTTCTTTAAAGATATTGAAATTGAATAATCCGAGAATATATTCATTTTATTCAATCAAATTACGGTAATTCATTCGGTAAGTTAAAACTGAATACGTATATATCAAAATGTACTAATTTAATAATTTCAAGTATTTATTTAAAAAAATAATATCATTTTCATTGTTTCTCTATATAGTCAAAATGTTTATCAACTAATGCTTATTTTTTAAATTTTATGGAATTCAAAAAGAAACCTTCAGCAGCTCTTATAATATTTTTAATAAGAACAACTTTATTTGATACTTCAGTAACTATATGCTGGTTAAATACTACGCTTTTTAGTTATAGTCTCGAGACTTTTGTTATGGTAAGTATTGATGTTTTTTACACTTATTTATTTATTAAATTATTTAAGTTAAAATTGCAAATTTTTAAGATTAATACATTATTTAAATATATTTAGTAATAATATGCTTTGGCAATGTTTTACCCTATAGAATTTAATTAAAATTATGTAAATTATATAATTTTCAGATAATGAAATCATCCTATTCATATTTGGCACTTTTAAGAGGATTGAATTAATGAAAATTCATATAAATTCGACATTATAATAGTGAATGTATAGTATAATATCATAGGATGCAATTGTAGGTGTGCATTAATTTAGGATTTAAAAATAATAAGTATTTAAAAATAGAATCATTTTTATAAATGAGAAATATCAATGACTATCAAGTACTTGAATTTCATAACAATAAGATTAACCTAAATATTATATTCATTTATATTTATTTGAGACTATTGTCCACGTTTAGTTAATTCAAGAAACTGTATATAGTATCAATGATACTATCATAGAAATATTTTGTAAGCTAACTTTCTAAAAACCGAAAAATGCTTTCAAGAAACAAAAAAAAGGAAATTAATTTTATTATAAAGTAAAATAATAAATTCAACATGAAAATAAATCATATAACTAATTAAAGGAAAATATTCAAAACCACAAATAGATATAAATGTTCAATTCGTTCGTAGTTGAGACTATAATTATATGAAAATATATATCGTTCATTTCATTAAATTATTCATCAATATATGTATATGGGAAAATATTGCGGTTAGTATTTTATCAATATTATTGTTATTATTATTATAAAATTCTGTAAAATCATTTATTTACAAATTGGCTTTTAAAAACAATCAACAACTGCGACAATTAAATATCCTAAAAATTATATTTTTTAAATAAAAATTTTCTATACATTTATCATAAACAAACGGACGTCCATTGTGAAATACCAAAAATAATAAATAAAAATGATTAAGTAAATTAATTTAAAATTTCATTCTATATATATATATGGATTTTTTTAACGATTAAAAAATGTATTTTAGATATTCACAAACGGCAAGTGATTCTATAAAATATCAAATTAAATTTTTAAAATTAACTGGTCTATGGTATGCATCGCCAAGAGAATATGCAGACATTGCATTTGTAAATAAATCCAAATTGAATAATCCCAGATTATATTCAATTTATTCTTTAACATTACGTACCCTTTTTGTGGGTCTATATATACTACCTGGTTTATTGTATATATCAAAAGCACGTGGTGTTGAGGTAATTTATTTATTATAATCCCATATCATAGAGATATTATTTCATTATAAAAGAAAATATACAAACTTCCAAATGTAAATACACGTATAGGAAATAACAAAAGGTTTATTTGTATTAATGCAAGTCATTTCGATATTTTATAAAATGTATCATTTTTTAAGTGATGGAAATAAATTAAAAATGATTGCTAATGAAATTCGAACATCATCATATTTTGTTGCACAATCAAATGTAGAAGAAAAGTAATATCGCATGATTGCGTTTAATGAGTTTATAATTAATAATTTATCAAAAAATAAATAATTTATTCGAAATGATTGTTTTAGATATTTAAAGATGGCTATTTTTCAAATACGATTTCTAACAATCGCATTTTATTTATGTATGATTATAACAATGATAATATGGATGACGTTATTAATTATATCGAATCATTTACCGTTTCCCGCTAAATATCCATATCTGGACAATGAAAATCCAAAACATTTCTATGTGATTGCTTCACTTCAAATGATTGGTACACTTTTACCAACTACGTGGATTTGTTTAATTGATTCATTTTATTGGGCTAGTTTTGCAATGATAAATTATGGTATACGAGTATTAGGTGAACGAATCTTAAACATAGGTCATTATAATAATAATCGTCGTAGTATTGAAGCAAAGGGTACGAATAAATCACAATTTATAAATAAGAAGGATGCTAAAGAATATTATTACAAAGAATTTATTAAAAATATTGAATTTCATAAGTATATTTTAAGGTAATTGCATAAATCCTACACACACTTTATATGCTTGAATATTAAATTGAATCTTATAATTTTTTATTTTGTTATTGAATACTATCTACTTTAAAAAGTTTTACAAAATACTGTGAAAATGTTTTCGCAAACACAATATTTCTTCAAATGCCAATATCAACCATAATTTTATGTTCATCGGCATATCAATTATTAATAGTAAGTATAATCATAATATGGATAATAGATATTTATATATAGTATATAGATTTTTTTATTTTCAAATTCAAATGTTACTACTAATTATAATGTTGCATATTATACAGAGATTAGCCATTAATACAGCGTAGTATAATTTTTTTGTTTTTTTTCATAATATAATGAAAACGGCTAATTTTTATCCTTTTACATTTAGATATAATTTTATGTATAACTCTATGAACTATTTCTTTTGTTATTTCAATTTCGATTCGATTTAAGTCAATCAATATCTTAATATGCAAAAAGTCAATCAAGAACTTAAACTGAAAATGTAATTAGAATTAGAATTTTAAAATATAAATGGTCACATTCTAAATAATCCATATATGAATATTGTTGTTTGTGTGAAATCATTCAACATTTATTGTTTCTATATCTCATTGTCAGTATAAAAATTCATTTTTTTTTTATATTAAATTGGAATTGGAAACTATAAGTATTAATATAATATTATGTAAACATTTATATTGTTAGATGCCAATAAATTCTATTGATTTGTATTCAACTGGTTCGTATGCTTTAACGATTATAATACAATTGTTTTCTTATACTTATCTCGGAAATGAAATAATTTATTCGGTATGTTAATTACTGATAGTTTTGGAAAATTATATTAAAAAATTATATCAATTTCATTGTTTCTATACATATATAGTCAAGACGTTTATCAACTAATGCATATTTTTCAAATTTTTTGGAATTTAACAAGAAAACTTCTGCAGCTCTTCTAATATTTTTAATAAGAACAACCTTGTTTGATATTTCATTAACTGCTGGTGAAATACTACGATTTTCAATTAGTCTCGAGACTTTTGTTATGGTAATTATTTATTGTTTTTTTAACGTTGTAAAAATTTTTGATACTAATATGATTCTGCAAAAATGTTTTACCATAGATTTCATAATTTATCAAAAATTAAATATTGATTTATGAATGTTATATATATAATTTTCAGATAATGAAATCATCCTATACATACTTGGCAGTTTTAAGAGAGTTGGATTAACGCAATTTAATCGAAGATTAGTCATTATATAGTCAATAGTAATCAATGTAGTACAAACATAATGTAAACTAAAAATATTACATCGAATGAAATAATTATTTAAAAAAAATTTATTACTTTCAAATTTCGGTTAATTGGTATAGTAAATTCTACTGGATTCTATACGAAAAATAAATTAGAAAACTGGACGTTGTAGCTTATTATAAAACACTTTTTATATAAAAATCGTAAAACAAATATGATGAACTTGAAACTTATTTAAGAATTTTTCAATCAATTGTTTTCATGCTACCCATGCTATTATTTATATAAGGAAGTTAAACGAAATAAAATTTTAGATTTTAGAAAACGTTTCAAGCTAAATGAAAATAAAAATCAAATACTTAAAATTAATGCAATTAAATTACAATATGAAAAGTTAACATAAACATATATAGATACACATTTTTTTAATTAAAAACTTTTCTGGTAGGGAAACAAACAACTTTAAAAAATTCATATTTTATAATTATACCTGTGTATATTTTGTATAGATATACCAATATACATAATGACCAAATATTGATTTGCTATTAGTAATTTTATTTGATATGTAATTATATTTTGATATGTAATTATATTTATTCAAAAGTAGTTGCACTCAAAATAAAGTTAAATTTTCATTTAAATGTGAAAAATAAAAATATAAAATCATTTTCTTTACAATTGTAACAATCAACACTTTTCTCTATTTTGTTTATAGTAAAATAAATAATAAATAAAAATATGATTGAGTAAATTCATTTTAAATTTCATTTTGTATATATATTTTAAATGTTTAAAATTATTAAAAAAAAACAAATTATTTTAGATATTCACGAACGGCAAGTGATTGTATAAGATATGAAATAAAATTTTTAAAATTAACCGGTCTATGGTATCCATCGCCAAGAGAATTTGTTCATGAATCGAAATTGAATAATCCCAGATTATATTCAATATATTCTTTAACATTACGCACATAATGCTTATATATATTTATTCTACCGGGATTATTTTATATAAGCGAGGCAGATAATGATATTGAGGTAATTTTATAATTTTTATTTTAATATATATATATAGAAATTCAATTTCATAATCGAAATTACTAAACGCTTCGAAATACATAGATATATGATACGTGGCGGGTATATATATAGGCAATAACAAAAGGTTTATTTGTATTAATGCAAATAATTTCAACAATTTATAAAATGCATTACTTTATAAAAAATGGATATCAATTAAAAATTATTGCTAACGAAATTCAAACATCATCATATTTTGTTGTACAATCACATGTAGAAGAAAAGTAAGATCGTGCGATTGTGAAAATATAGTCTAATAAAAATATATGATAAATCACATATACAAATAATTTATTTGATTAATTTATAGATATATAAAAATGGCTATTTTTAAATCACGATTTTTAACAATCGCATTTCATGTTTGAACACAACACAATTCATCTGGATAATGCTAATAATAATATCGAATCATTTACCGTTTCCTGCTAAATATCCATATCTGGACAATGAAAATCCAAAACATTTCTATGCTTCACTTCAAACGATTGTTACACTTATACCACCAACATGGATATGTTTAATTGATTCATTTCATTGGGCTAGTTTTTCAATGATAACGTATGGTATACGAATATTAGGTGAAGGAATATCAAATATTGGTCATCATCGTTATGATAATAATAATAATAATAGAAAATTGCATTTTACAAAAGAAAAAGATGCAAATGAATATTATTATAGAGAGTTTGTTAAAAATAATAAATTTCATAACTATATTTTGAAGTAATTTTAAATTATATATAATTATAAATATCTATAATTTATATGTTATTATATTTATTTTAATTTCATTTGAATATACATTTAAAGGTTTACAAAATTTTGTGAAAATGCATTCGCTAAGATAATATTTATGCAAATGACTGTGTCAACTATCATTTTATGTACTTCTGCATATCAATTATTAAATGTAAGTATATTAAATATTGATTGAGTTCTTTGCGGTTCTCAATTGCGTCAGGGGTTTTGGAACAATTTTCTAACGCAAAAAATTATATTATTTCAAAATCTATTTAATATAATGTATATATTATAGATACCATTAAATTCTCTTGATTTTATTTCAACGGGTGCGTATACTTTGACTATGTGTATACAAATGTTTTTGTATACATATTTTGGAAATGAAATAATTTATTCGGTAAGTTATAATTGCTAACAAATATATAGTTAATAGTTATGAAGCACTAATTTACTAAATTATTATACATTTAAATTCAATCAAAATGTTTCTTATTTTTTATTTTTAAGTCAAGACGTTTATCAACTAATGCTTATTTTTCAAATTTTCTGGAATTTAACAAGAAAACTTCTGTAGCTCTTGTAATATTTTTAATAAGAACAACATTATTCGATATATCTGTAACCGCTGGTGAAATTCTAAGATTTTCAGTTAGTTTCGAGACTTTTGTTAAGATAAAAATAATAAATTTTATTATAATTAGGTCACTTAAATTATATATGATAAAACTAAAAATACTAATTAGAGAAGAATATATGTTTTGAGTTTTTGAGTAAATTAATTTTGTTCATATAAATAAAAGGGGTCACAATTCGGTTTTTACTATAAGTAATTACCGTAGTTTATTATATGTATGAATAACAAAGTATATATTCTTTAGTAATGAAAAACATTTCTAACATATTTTTTGTTAATCACAATATTGTTTATAGAAATCGTATATTATATTTTCAGATAATAAAATCATCTTATTCATGTTTGACTGTACTACAAGAAGTTGATAATAAATAAAATTCGTCCTAAATCGCGTATTAACACATAGTTTATTATGTATTATCCTAACTTTAATTTTAGTATGATTTATATAGTGAATATATAAAGTTTTTTGTGTATATAATAACGTGTTAGATTGTTAAATATAAGTATATATTGTTTAATAATTTAAAAATAGAATGTTTTAAATGTTCAAAATGTTAAAAAAAAATAATAATAAATTAAATAATAAAACTCACCGGGATTTTTGTGTGTTGCCGTTTTGAATTAGCGAAGAAAATGATGTGATGAATTACATGTAAAGGTGAAAAATATCTTCTATATACACAGCAATAAACATGATCATGTACTTTAAGTTACAGCCTTATACGATAAAATAATATTAAAATTAAAATTACTATTTTGTCATATACTATCTACGTGAATATTTGCAATGATTATTTATAAAAGTACCTTATTATAAACTATATAGAACTCGCATTGCGTATATGTTGATTTTCAAAACAATATCGAGATGAAGAAAAATCAACTTAACTTCACGATATATAGGATTGCCAATTATAAGTGTACATTTAAAATTAACGTCATTCAAATAAAAAAAAAACTTAAAAGTATTATTCCTACACACGAAAAATGATAAAATTAATTAAATATAACAGTTAAAACATTTCGATATTATATGTATATTGTATATATAGAAATCAAACGAACCATTTATTATATTGCATTTGGGAAAAATAGTTTTCAATTTAAAATATTTGTTTGCGTGTTGACGAACAATCCCATATATTTTCAATGTTGTATACACGAATTATTAGAGAAGATTTAGATAATTAAAAAAAAGTACGTTATAATAAATTTTAATTACAAACCTTCTCACAATAATTCTATTTCACAATATGATAAACATCCGATAATGTTTATTCTGAATTTTAATCCCGATTTTGTAATTCTTCAAATTTGTACGCATTAATATTTTGAAATTGAAATTGAAATTGAATAATTAATAAATTGAATTGAAATTGAATAATCCGAGAATATATTTATTTTATTCAATCATCAAAAGAAAACTTCAGCGGCTCTTATAATATTTTTAATAAGAACAACTTTATTTGATATTTCGGTAACTATATGCTGGTGAAATACTACGCTTTTTAGTTATAGTCTCGAGACTTTTGTTATGGTAGGTATAGATGTTTTTTACACTTATTTATTTATTAAATTATTTAAGTTAAAATTGCAAATTTTTAAGATTAATACATTATTTAAATATATTTAGTAATAATATGCTTTGGCAATGTTTTACCCTATAGAATTTAATTAAAATTATGTAAATTATATAATTTTCAGATAATGAAATCATCCTATTCATATTTGGCACTTTTAAGAGGATTGAATTAATGAAAATTCATATAAATTCGACATTATAATAGTGAATGTATAGTATAGTATCATAGTATGCAATTGTAGGTGTGCATTAATTTAGGATATAAAATAAATAAGTATATAAAAATAGAATCATTTTTAAAAATAAGAATTATCAATGACTATCAAGTACTTGAATTTCATAACAATAAGATTAGCCTAAATATTATAATAATTTACATTTAATTTTATATTTATATTTAAGACTCCTGACCAAGTTTAGTTAATTCAAGAAACTGTATATAGTATCAATGATACTATCATAGAAATATTTTGTAAGCTAACTTTCTAAAAACCGAAAAATGCTTTCAAGAAGAAACAAAAAAAAAGGAAATTAATTTTATTATAAAGTAAAATAATAAATTCAACATGAAAATAAATCATATAACCAATTAAAGGAAAATATTCAAAACCACAAATAGATATAAATGTTCAATTCGTTCGTAGTTGAGACTATAATTATATGAAAATATATATCGTTCATTTCATTAAATTATTCATTAATATATGTATGTGGGAAAATATTGCGGTTAGTATTTTATCAATATTGTTGTTATTATTATTATAAAATTCTGCAAAATCATTTATTTACAAATTGGCTTTTAAAAACAATCAACAACTGCGACAATTAAATATCCTAAAAATTATATTTTTTAAATAAAAATTTTCTATACATTTATCATAAACAAACGGACGTCCATTGTGAAATACCAAAAATAATAAATAAAAATGATTAAGTAAATTAATTTAAAATTTCATTCTTATATATATATGGATTTTTTTAACGATTAAAAAATGTATTTTAGATATTCACAAACGGCAAGTGATTCTATAAAATATCAAATTAAATTTTTAAAATTAACTGGTCTATGGTATGCATCGCCAAGAGAATATGCAGACATTGCATTTGTAAATAAATCGAAATTGAATAATCCTAGATTATATTCAATTTATTCTTTAACATTACGTACCCTTTTTGTGGGTTTATTTATACTACCTGGTTTATTGTATATATCAAAAGCACGTGGTGTTGAGGTAATTTATTTATTATAATCTCATATTATAGAGATATTATTTTATTATAAAAGAACAAAAATACAAACTTCCAAATGTAAATATAGGAAATAACAAAAGGTTTATTTGTGTTAATGCAAGTCATTTCGATATTTTATAAAACGTATCATTTTTTAAGTGATGGAAATAAATTAAAAATTATTGCTAATGAAATTCGAACATCATCATATTTTGTTGCACAATCAAATGTAGAAGAAAAGTAATATCGCATGATTGCGTTTAATGAGTTTATAATTAATAATTTATCAAAAAATAAATAATTTATTCGAAATGATTGTTTTAGATATTTAAAGATGGCTATTTTTCAAATACGATTTTTAACAATCGCATATTATTTATGTATGATTATAACAATGATAATATGGATGATGTTATTAATTATATCGAATCATTTACCGTTCCCCGCTAAATATCCATATCTGGACAATGAAAATCCAAAACATTTCTATGCGATTGCTTCACTTCAAATAATTGGTACACTTTTACCAACTACGTGGATTTGTTTAATTGATTCATTTTATTGGGCTAGTTTTGCAATGATAAATTATGGTATACGAGTATTAGGTGAACGAATCTTAAACATAGGTCATTATAATAATAATCGTCGTAGTATTGATGCAAAGGGTACGAATAAATCACAATTTATAAATAATAAGGATGCTAAAGAATATTATTACAAAGAATTTATTAATAATATTGAATTTCATAAGTATATTTTAAGGTGATTGCATAAATCATACACACAATTTTATATACTTGAATATTAAATTGAATTTTCTAATTTTTATTTTGTTATTGAATACTACCTACTTTAAAAAGTTTTACAAAATACTGTGAAAATGTTTTCGCAAACACAATATTTCTTCAAATGCCAATATCAACCATAATTTTATGTTCATCGGCATATCAATTATTAATAGTAAGTATACACAATCGTATAATGGATATTTATATATAGTATATAGATTTTTTTATTTTCAAATTCAAATGTTACTACTAATTGTAATGCTGCTTATTACAGAGATTAGCCACTAATACAGCGTAGTATAATTTTTTTGTATACATAATATAATGAAAACGGCTAATTTTTATCCTTTTACATTTAGATATAATTTTATGTATAACTCTATGAACTATTTCCTTTGTTTGTTCAATTTCGATTCGATTTAAGTCAATCAATATCTTAATATGCAAAAAGTCAATCAAGAACTTAAACTAAATATGTAGTTAGAATAAGAATTTTAAAATATAAATGGTCACATTCTAAATAATCCATATATGAATATTGTTGTTTGTGTGAAATCATTCAATATTTATTGTTTCTATATTTCATTGTCAATATAAATCATTTTTTTTATATTAAATTGGACTTGGAAACTAAGTATTAATTTAATATTATGTAAACATTTATATTGTTAGATGCCAATAAATTCTATTGATTTTTATTCAACTGGTTCGTATGCTTTAACAATTTGTATACAAATGTTTTCTTATACTTATCTTGGAAATGAAATAATTTATTCGGTACGGTAATTATTGATAGTTTTGGAAAATTATATTAAAAAATTATATCAATTTCATTGTTTCTATACATATATAGTCAAGACGTTTATCAACTAATGCGTATTTTTCAAATTTTCTGGAATTTAACAAGAAAACTTCTGCAGCTCTTCTAATATTTTTAATAAGAACAACTTTATTTGATATTTCAGTAACTGCTGGTGAAATACTACGATTTTCAATTAGTCTCGAGACTTTTGTTATGGTAATTATTGATTGTTTTTTAAAGTAGTAAACATTTTTTATACTAATAGATATAGGAATATGATTCTGCAAAAATGTTTTACCATAGATTTCATAATTTATCAAAAATTAAATAATGATTTATGAATGTTATATATATAATTTTCAGATAATGAAATCATCCTATACATACTTGGCAGTTTTAAGAGAGTTGGATTAACGCAATTTAATCTAAGATTAGACATTATATAGTGAATAGTAATCAATGTAGTACAAACATAATGTAAACTAAAAATATTACATCTAATGAAATGGTTATTATTTAAAAAAATTCATTACTTTCAAATATCGGAAAGAATTTTAGTTTTAGATTTAGTTAATTGTTAGTAAATTCTACTGGATTCAACACGAAAAAGAAATTATATAGAAAACTGAACGTTGTAGCTTATTATAAAACACTTTTTATATAAAAATCGTAAACAAATATGATGAACTTGAAACTTATTTAAGAATTTTTCAATCAATTTTTTTCGTGTTAGCCATAAATTAGGCTAAGGAAGTTAAACGTAATAAAATTTTAGATTTTAGAAAACGTTTTAAGCTAAATGAAAATAAAAATCATATACTTAAAATTAATGCAATTAAATTACAATATGAAAAGTTACCATCATCTAACGCAAAAAATTATATTATTTCAAAATCTATTTAATATAATGTATATATTATAGATACCATTAAATTCTCTTGATTTTATTTCAACGGGTGCGTATACTTTGACTATGTGTATACAAATGTTTTTGTATACATATTTTGGAAATGAAATAATTTATTCGGTAAGTTATAATTGCTAACAAATATATAGTTAATAGTTATGAAGCACTAATTTACTAAATTATTATACATTTAAATTCAATCAAAATGTTTCTTATTTTTTTATTTTTAAGTCAAGGCGTTTATCAACTAATGCTTATTTTTCAAATTTTCTGGAATTTAACAAGAAAACTTCTGTAGCTCTTCTAATATTTTTAATTAAAACAACATTATTCGATATATCTGTGACCGCTGGTGAAATTCTAAGATTTTCAGTTAGTCTCGAGACTTTTGTTAAGATAAAAATAATAAATTTTATTATAATTAGGTCACTTAAATTATATATGATAAAACTAAAAATACTGATTAGAGAAAAATATATACGTTTTGAGTTTAATGGTTTATTTTGCAAATTTGTAAATTAATTTTGTTCATATAAATAAAAGGGGTCACAATTCGGTTTTTACTATAAGTAATTACCGTAGTTTATTATATGTATGAATAACAAAGTATATATATTCTTTAGTAATGAAAAACATTTCTAACATATTTTTTGTTAATCACAATATTGTTTATAGAAATCGTATATTATATTTTCAGATAATAAAATCATCTTATTCATGTTTGACTGTACTACAAAAAGTTGATAATAAATAAAATTCGTCCTAAATCGCGTATTAACACATAATTTATTATGTATTATCCTAACTTTAATTTTAGTATGATTTATATAGTGAATATATAAAGTTTTTTGTGTATATAAGAACGTGTTAGATTGTTAAATATAGGTATATATTGTTTAATAATTTAAAAATAGAATGTGTTAAATGTTCAAAATGTTAAAAAAAAATAATAATAAATTAAATAATAAAACTCACCGGGATTTTTGTGTGTTGCCGTTTTGAATTAGCGAAGAAAATGATGTGATGAATTACGCATGTAAAGGTGAAAAATATCTTCTATATACACAGCAATAAACATGATCATGTACTTTAAGTTACAGCCTTATACGATAAAATAATATTAAAATTAAAATTACTATTTTATCATATACTATCTACGTGAATATTTGCAATGATTATTTATAAAAGTACCTTATTATAAACTATATAGAACTCGCATTGCGTATATGTTGATTTTCAAAACAATATCGAGATGAAGAAATATCTACTTAACTTCACGATATATAGGATTGCCAATTATAAGTGTACATTTAAAATTAACGTCATTCAAATAAAAAAAAAACTTAAAAGTATTATTCCTACACACGAAAAATGATAAAATTAATTAAATATAACAGTTAAAACATTTCGATATTATATGTATATTGTATATATAGAAATCAAACGAACCATTTATTATATTGCATTTGGGAAAAATAGTTTTCAATTTAAAATATTTGTTTGCGTGTTGACGAACAATCCCATATATTTTCAATGTTCTATACACGAATTATTAGAGAAGATTTAGATAATTAAAAAAAAGTTGGTTATAATAAATTTTAATTACAAACCTTCTCACAATAATTCTATTTCACAATATGATAAACATCCGATAATGTTTATTCTGAATTTTAATCCCGATTTTGTAATTCTTCAAATTTGTACGCATTAATATGTTGTGCATTTTAATTTTTGGTAAAGATTAGCAATTGGCAATTTCTTCCGCCCGAGGTTATCAAAAGTATTTGGCAGTTTATTTTAAATTGTGTTCCTCGTTTAGTTGAAATACGGTTTTAAGATTGGTAAAACTGCAATGTAATTGTTACGGCATCACATTGACTTTAACTTGATGATTGAATTGGTATATTTTTCAATTTAATTTCTTCGTTGACAATAAAATATATTTTTTTAATTTTGTGCTCAAAAGTGATTATATATTCATTATAATTAGTACGATTTGCGAAATGATTCTTTACAGGATAGTTATTACTCTGTGTTGATGTGATGCATAAAATAATGTTTGTCTTGACCAACCAAACGTACACTCGTCGTAAGCATTTAATTTAAAAATTTCAATCTGCATTAATTTTCGTTTTTATTAAGGTTAATATCAAATATTATTATTTAGTTTCAATTCTATTTGAAATATTAGCAGCGACGCAACGTGTATGTCCAAATATTCACTGACAGTTACTTTCCGTAAGATCTAACAATAGCTTTCCAAACAACCTCCAATAAACTGCATTATTTTTCATATGAATTATTATTATTTGTTTCTATGTCCCTTTGAATTGTTGTGACTTTTTAAATTGAATATTACATATTATCTAAGAACATAAATTTGAAACAATACAATGGATATTTCACCAAAAAAAAACCCCGAATACAAATTTTAAAAATTAAATACAAACAAAAAAAAATAATCAAATATTATAAAAATTAAAATAAAAAAATTATATTTATATATTTTGTTTGTGTGATTAATAGCAATTAATAATAATAATAATAATATTTTTGTTCTTTTTAAAATTGCATTTACCTCTTTTTAGAATACATACATTTTATATTAAGCTATTTATTTTTAAGTAACGTATATTTTATTATTTTTCTTTCAATTAATTATTTTTGATATATATTATTTTAATTCTTGATTATTGTACATATTTTTCATAATTTAATAGTATGGAAATTTTTACTTATATTTTAATTATTAATAAAGTTGTTTTTTTTTGTGTTAATAATATTATTAAAAATAAAATATAGTAAAAGTATTAGTAATTCATTTTTAATATTTAATTCAATATAAAGAGAAAAAAAAACACAATAGATATGACATATTTACATTTAAAATTTATTTGATATTTTTATTTTTTGTTTTGAATGGATTTTGATATTGGAATTTTTAATCATTATTCAATAATTTTGTATTCATCCTGAAATTCTATTTATTTTTTTTATTTTGTATGAATAAATAAATCGATTGACTAGAAACAGCATTTTTTTTTGTTTATTATTAAAGTAGAGTTTTTACAAAAAAAAAAGAAATAATAAAATAAAATAATAATAATAATAATAAATATTTCAGCAATAATATTTTTTCACGTAATCATAATAATAATATAGATATTTGTTTTTATATTAGATCCATTATCAAATTGCTATAAATATATTTTTAACTTTTTTTTTTTTTAGAATAATTTTAAATTAAAATTTTTTAGTTTAGATATTTGAGAGTATTAATGAAAACAATAAAATGTTTATTAAAATAAGAATTGTTCGATTTATTCCATTTTGAATTTGGCATGATTTTAAATTAACGAAAAAACTTATCAAGTAATTTGAAATTTACACCATAATACAATTAGATACATAAGTAAACCCTTGTGAAAATAAGTAGTACAATGTTTTTTTTTTTATTTTGTTTTGTACATACACAATTGATTTCAATTGCAATTTAAATTATTAGAAAAAAAAATATGTTCCAAATAAAATAAAAAATTAAAATCCGTTGAAATTGTTGATGCGTTATATAAAGATTTTTCTGGTATTGAAAAATTTATGTAAATGCAATTGGATAATTATCATTATAAAAATAAAATCTGAGTAATTTTACTTTTACAGCAGATGGGATGGAAAATTAATATACACCATATATAAGTAGTTCAACATAATCCATAGTATACCAATTTGATATAAATATGTATTTAAAAAAAAATAAAACACGCACATACACACAATGAATGAACATTTCAGTATAAAATTGGTTCAACTACACACATATCAAAAAATTGTTTTGTAAGCGATTCTAGGGATTGATTTTTTTCAATACCTCTTGAATAATGTTGTCTCTGAAAACCAAAAAAATGTATTTTATTATTACATCTATAACCATATAGCTATTAGCTTTTTAATCTATTAGATTAAAAATATACACATACATTTCTCCCCGCGTTTTCTTCACGTAATATTCTCCATGCCGTTAATGTTTGAGCATATTCTATAAATTTATCGGGTTCACCTAACGATTCATATACATGACACAGTCCACGATAATCATATTCTAACCCGGAATATGATTCGCCAAATAGTTTAAGACCTATAAAAAAAAAAAAAAAAAAAAACCGAATGCAATACATAAAAATTGTGTACAATTTACAAATATTTAGCGCGATAAATCATAAAAATTCCACGCACTTATATTTATGCTTTGTAAATATAATTTTTCAGCATCACGATGTTTGTCCATATGATAATTATATAATGATGCTAAATGGCCAACCGATAGGCCAACTTCAAAATCATATGGTCCCAAAATATCCGTTTTAATTTGTATTGCTCGTTTATGCATTTCTTCTGATTCTCTATATTTCATCATACTTTGATATAAACGTCCTAAATTACCATAATGTTTTGCGGTTTGTACATTTACTTCACCAAACGCCTCTAATGACAATTCTAATGCTGATGTATGTAATTTTTCCGATTCCAATAGTAAACCGTGAAGTTCTAAAGTAACCACATAAGACATACGAACTATTATTATAATATGTATGAAATCTATAACGTAACCACAAAACATCCGCTTACCGTCCATTGATGATAAATTATCTAATGCTATTTCCTCTAATATTAACGCTTTAACCCGTCTTGCTGATGCCAACATTAAACTATTTGCCGGTACTAAACTTGATAATATTTCAATAGCTCTTGATATATGCTCATGTGCTTTATCGAAATTTCCTGAATTATATTCTCTTACATATAATGCATATGCTAAATCTTCATGTTGTATAGCTAATCGAAAATTACGTTGACCGAATATTGCTTGTTTAATGGTTAACGAAGTCTAAATTATGAGTAGATAAAACAATTTTTGGATATATTTATAAATGAAGTAGAACAAACCAGTGAATTTTTTTTTATCTATATTAATTCAACCTACTCTATATGTATTTACACTGTCAGGTATTGAATCAACATTTAATAAAAAATTGCCATAGTCAAGCAATGCATCTGCATACTTTTCATGATTTTCACCAAATTCTTTTCTAAAATACAAACGAAATCATAACGAAAAATGAAAGAAACTAAAATTGTAAACAACACATGCGACATAATATAAATACATACAATGCTAATTCACATGCATGCTGCATTAGCATATATGCCTTTTTAAATTGTCTTTTCATTGTACATGTACGACCCGTTTGACGAAGTACATCTACTGTGATCCTATAAAAAAAAATAATAATTTTAGTTTCTATAATATAATTATAGTGAAACAAATAATTTGTTTTTTTTTTTTTTTGTTTTAATAATTACGAGTGTGGTGTATGTTTGGTTGTCAATTTCATTGCCTTAAGAATCCATGAATAACTAGCACTAAATTCACTTTTACAATAATTCAAAACAGATAAATCCCGATACCAATTTATTATTAAATTTGATGGTAGGTAGTCTTCACCGTATTCACGAATAAGGGCGTGCCCCTGAAAAATTGTGTCTTCAGCATCTTTAAAACTACAAAATTCTGCTTGTGCTCGTAATAATCTGTTGAAAATTAATTTTAAATACATCAGAATAAAATGGGATTCGGGACGGGATTCGACGAATGACAATTAATGATATTCATCATAACTAACTATTTCAAAATACCTTTGTAAACATTCCATTCGAAATATTGTCATTTGATAATTTTCCGATCGATTTTTACATAAAATGTTTAGTGTTGTTGATAAAACTTTTATGCTTTGTTCAATCCAACCGGCATCTGTTAAAAATGTACCAATACGTAAACCGGTACTAATTGTTTTAAAATAACTCGTTAAAATTAGGTGTTCTTCATTCATCCCATTTCCCATTTCATGATCGGTAAACATATTAATACTATGTTTATTAACAATATCTTCATTATTAATATTATTACTTTTATTATTATTTTTATTTTTATTTTTTTTTTTATTATTATTTGCATTGTTATTTTTTTTATTATTATTATTATTATTATTATTATTATCTTCAATATTATCGTCTAAATAATTATTTTTAACATATGTATAGTAGTTTTTTGCAATTTCATTGGCTATTGGCTGATGTTTACTTTCTAAATACTATTATAGAAAATGCGAAAAAATAAAAAATTATAAATATTTTGTTTAATAAACAAAAATAAAAATAGAATAAAAAAAAATCAACTACACTTACGGCAAAACATTTATATAATTTCTTTTTGGCAAAACCGTGATTTAATAATTTAATAAATGATTTTACATTGGATAATTCATTCAATAAAATATTTTCTATACGAGTTTTCTTAACATTATCTATATGGATATCAGCAATCTGTAAATTTCGATAAAAAAAAATGTTTGATTATTAATATAACAATTTTAATCATGAGATTTAATACAAAAATATAGTAAAAAATATAATTACAAAAAATAAAATGAATAAATTATTGCTAAAATACCATTTGTGTTATCTAATATTTGATTATAATAACATTGAATTAAAATATCCATATAAAATTATTAATTTTTTCACATCTTTTACTCGGAACACACAAATGTATTATCATTTCCCTATTAAAATCAATTTTTTAACAATGCTAATAAATTAATTATAGCATATGGTAATATTAAGTATTATAGTAAGATCCTGTTTTTTTCTTCTTTTTTTTTTGGAAATTAAATGATTTGTCTGAGACTTTAACGTGCGAATAAGTTAATTCTTTTGTTAAATTAAAAAAAAATTACTATTTATTTAAAACAGGTTGTGTTTTCTTTAAAACAAGTTTTAACTTTTATTTGGTTGTCTACCTCTTAGACTTTTTTTTTTAACAATAATTTGCATTAAGATTCGATATATATTATGGAGATTACGTTTATCTATTGCTTTGGATTTCATATATTTTTATTTGATTAATAATTATATTATATGATAATAAAAACAAATATTTTCCCAAATATAGATTTTTAGTTATTCTTTTAGATGTTGGTTAAGTTTGTTAACACTATATGTTTATTATTTCTATGCAATTCAATTGGAGTTTTTGAACAGTTCCAACATACGGAAATCCTTGAACTTTTCAACTTAATTATATAATATGACATTTTGAATTGTAAACTAGGACCATAAATGATATTTTTCCAATACCATAGTGGTAGGGAATGGGGAATGTTCATTTAACCTTTTACAACGGTTAACAAAAATTGAAACTGTGGTGTATGATTATAGCAAAGTAGAGATCTACAATTGTTTATCAATTAACAATTTACCAACAATTAACAATTGTGAATTTGATCTGAGTTAATGCATTTACTTATCTTTAAATATCGCTAAAACTCCAAATATCTTAAACAATTGGTCAAAAACTAACTAAACATAATTTTTAAACGAAATATTAACCACAATGAACTTTTATGAGCCATATCACAAAACGTAATCATAAAAACGGCACATGGTTTTTTATTTATGTATTTCTGAAGGTATTTTAAAGATATGATGGAATATCCCGAATAATATAAAAATCATAAGAATAAATAAATATCAGGATTATATTCTTAATGGTATGTAAACATTAATAAATTATTCCCATACGAATTGAAACGTTTGTAATAATAATAATAAAACTATACAAATGTATACAATGCATGGACAATGGACACAATAAAAAAAACCAAAATAAATGGTACAACAATTGTGGAAAAATGTAACAAAAATTAATTAACTTAAAAAAGAATTACCAAAAATTTAAATAATTAATTATTTAATTTTTTTTTCGATCTAAGGTCATGTTAAAAGAAATATACGACGAAAATAAGTTAATATTAATAAAAAAAAAACTAAAAATAAAAAAACACACAATACGAAAACAAAGGCAAAATTTCATTTAAAAAAAAAAAAATTTGTATATTTATTTATGTGTTAGTGTTTCATGTGTATGAATTGTTTTATTAATCCGAATTGAATTGTTTTGTTTTCTTGGTGTGTGAATTTCTGTATGTATATATATATATATATTAATTTTAATATGTGCATACGTATATTTAATTCGTGTTCATTAGTGTGTATATCCATCCATATGATTACAGAAAATTGTTTCAAAAAAAAAAAATAAAATAAAATAAACTAAAATTATAAATACATACAGTTTCATAAATATCTGCAGCAATTGTTGCTGGAAATAATTTTATACAATTCACTTCATCTAATCTTTTCACATTTGTATTTAAATTCAAAACAAAACAATTAATACTCAAGGAATATAATGATTTTGGTACATTTAAATCACTTGGGACAATAGCCATAGCCATTGTTTGAACGATCAACGGAGGACTTGTACGTTTATGATGTTCGTATGACGAAGATTGAAAAAACACTAGAAAACAGAAAAGTAGAAAACTAGATAGATTGTAGATATTTGTTTAAGAAGAGAAAAGAAAATAACCAATCAAACTGCAACGCAGCAAAAATTATTTTGATTTGTGTGTTGCTGCGTTTTGGGCTTGCGTTTCGTCGGCCTTTTTTGTTTTTTTTTTTTTTTTTATTTTGCAAAAACAAGTTATTTATCGTTTTGTTTATTTATAAAATTGCAATGCAAATAATTGCAAAACTCATTCATAGAGTGACATTTTTTTTTAAAACTATTTTGGATTTTTGGAATATGTGGATTATTTATATTTACTATTTATTTATTTTTGTGGTTA
This sequence comes from Dilophus febrilis, assembly GCA_958336335.1. Lineage (NCBI taxonomy): Eukaryota > Metazoa > Arthropoda > Insecta > Diptera > Bibionidae > Dilophus > Dilophus febrilis. Next base: position 23,079,245 of record OY284468.1, on the reverse strand, counting down.
TAATTACGTTTTCGATAAATGTGTGATGTGTGGACATAATTTTTAAATTAAATTTAATTAATTGTTTCTAAATTAATTGTTATGTTACATTGTTTATTAAATAGTAATAGAAATATTTGTTGTAAAATACAATTAGTAAAATATTATAGTCAAAGTATTGTTCGACATAAATTAAAAATGAATACTGCCTATGTAAAATATGAAACGGCCGCCACAACATTTCAATTAACCTTTCATTTAATTCACGCAGAATATGGAATCGATAGAATATTTAATTTTAATCGTAATATTACCGAAACAGTTTGTGTTCTGCGGGAAAGAATCACTACGAATTTACAAAAGGAAATATGTAAAACGAATAAGAAAAAATTTCGTATTAAAAATAAAGCGGTAAAAGTTGAAGAAGAAGGTTTACGTTTACCAAATGATACTATTCAATTATTATTGACATCCAATGATTCATCAATTTCCGTCGGTAAAGATGACTTAATAAGTGATGGAACTCAATTTTCCGAAATATTAACCAACGGAAATGTACGTGATAAATTAAAAATGAAAATATTAAATCAATATTTTACTATTGTCATAAATTATCCGATATGTAAATCTATATCATTGCCATCAATTATGATGATCGGTTGTTATGTGCATCCAGTCAAATTAGAAATTGAATTCGGAAATGTAAATGATGCATCATTCATTTGGTATCGTGGATTAGTGGCAAGTAAAAGTTACATTAATTTTTATTTTATTTCTATGCTATATCAAAACGTTTCCTTTTCCCGATGTCTTTTCAATACCTATATTACAAATATTTCCTCGCTTGATATTTAAAGGAATGTGTTGGGGGTTTTTTTTTTTTTCTATTGCAGAAACCCAGTAAAAATGATAAAGATATACAATGGGAAGAGATTGATAATAAACAAATATATCAAATTAAAACGGAAGATATAAATTATAAATTAAAAATAAAATGTACACCGAAAAATGATAATATAATTGGACCATCTGTTGAATATATATCAGAAAATATAATTCAATTGTTGCCAAATGATTGTCCATTTATCAAGCGGCATGCATTTACAACGCGGCAATTACAAGAAAATGAATTTCGTATTGTAACGTATAATTTGTTGGCCGATTATTATTGTGATGGTGAATATGCACAAACGGAACTGTTTAATTATTGCCCAATTGAATATTTAAATATAAATTATCGTAAACAATTGTGTGTCAAAGAGATAATTGAATATAATGCAGATATTATTTGTTTACAAGAAGTTGATAGGAAAATATTTGAATATGATTTAAAACCAATTTTATGGAGTGCCAAATCAATGAATGGTATATTTAAAAATAAAGGTACATCACCTGAAGGTTTATCAATATTTTTTAATACAAAAAGATTTGAGTATGTATAAATAATAATTAAACAATTTATACTGTTTGAAATTTTATGTTTTTTTTATTTTTTTTTTTTTTATTTCAAAATAGATTAATACATGAATTTAATCTAAATATTGGTGAAAATCTAGAAATAATAAAAGAATTTTCTAATGTATATCAAGCAATTTCATTATGTAAACAGTTAAAAAAACGAATATCTGATTTAGGAACAACTGTTCAAGTAATTTAGAAAAAAAAAAAAATGTTCCAATAAAACTTTATTTTGAACAAAATTTTATTTCTATTTACAAACAGGTAGCTGTTTTAAAATCACTAGACAATGGAAAATTATTGATTATTGCCAATACACATTTATATTTTCATCCAGATGCGGATCATATTCGACTTTTACAAATGGGTGTTTCAATGTTATATGTTGAAAAAATTTATAATCAATTAATAGAGGAATTTAATATTTGTCCTAATGATGTAAACAAAGAATTATCAATTATATTTTGTGGTGATTTTAATAGTGTACCAGAATGTGGTATCTATAAATTAATGACGGAAAATTTTGTTGGAAATGATTATATTGATTTTAAAAATTGTAAGTAATACTTTTCAATTTTACAACAAAATTTTTAAAATGTCTTACATATATATATACTGATCTTCAGATACCGAAGAAGCACTAAATATAGATTTGAAACAACCGTTTAATTTTAAATCTACATATACAAACTTTACGTATAGTAATTATACCGAATTATATGCTGGTTGGCTTGATTATACATTTTATCAAACCGATAATTTAAATGTAATTCAGGTAATCAATAATTGTTTAATAATTAGATTAAGGAAAAGTACCGTAATGATATTTATTTTTAATGTTTTGTCAGATTGTTCCCATACCAACGGAAGATGAATTAAAAGCAAATCGTGCAATACCATCAAAATGTTTTCCATCTGATCATGTTGCATTAATATCAGATTTAAAATGGATTAGATAATAAGTAAAATAAAAATAAAATCGTTGGCATAATTTTTAATATTATAAATGGAATAAAAATATCAACAAATTAATCATTTAAAATTGTGCCTGTGTGTCACTTTGCACTATATATAATAATATTATCATCCAATATATGATTAATATAAAACTGTTAGAAAATTATTATATATTAAAAAAATTAAAAATTATTATTTTTCTTATTTATTTTAAAAAAAAATATATTTTTCAATTTAAAATGTAGACTTGTTTTTGAAACTGTGCAATATGATTTTGAATTGGAAATTTTATATTTTAACTGTTTTGGCGGTATAATTACATTACATATATAGATATATATATAATATATATATATATATAGTTATATAATAAAAAAACCGTTTCATTAATCTAAAGTTGCTTGCACAATTGCATTTAAAATTGAAAATTTGTGTATTGTGTACGTAAAAATTACATATTTATTTTCATTTTTTTTTTTTTTAATTTAAAATATTTTCATTTTTTAATTTTTAAATATTTTCACGTTTTCCTCGCTTTTCTAAATTTTACTAATACAACATACAAGTAAAGTGATGTCCGATAACATTTTAATAAAAATTGAACAATTAATTAGTAAATTACCAGAATATACTGGTCCTCATAGTGTGGCAAGTTATGAAAAAGTTGCTATTTTGCTTGAAATACGAGATTTAATTAAAACTCAATTAGATTCAAATAGCATGGTACAATTATTACCAATTATTGAACAGCTTAAACATTTACATTCAGATGAATGGAATTCGGTCGTAGTTAATGATTTATATAAAGAAATGTTATCAGTTTTATCAATAGCATTGATCAAAATGAATCCATCCAATAGCAATGGATATTATTTATGTCTTATATATGAATCAAATAGTACACATAAATTTGCATATTTAAATTATTGGGGTTATGCATATGTTTTTTATGTAATGAAATCATTGCAAATACATAAACATTGGTTTAATATAAATCATCCACAAAAACGATTTGCTACCCATATATTAGAAATGGTACTCGAATATTCGGTGAGTGACAAATATCATTATTTTTTATTTGATTGTTGTGATCTAATGGCGAACAGTAAAGCGTTAATAAATTCAGCGTTGGGAACTGTGGAATCAATAGTGGATGCAGATACACATGAAAGTGTATGCAGTTATTTATATCAGAATTTACGGTATAACCAAGAAAACCGTGAAGTTGTTTTAGAACATGTATTTTATTTATATGAAAAGTATAATCGATTATTTGCAGTAGATCTAGCCGTTGAATTGCATTCGTCGACTTTCCTTCTAAAGGCTTTATGTAATCGTAATCAAACGGATTTGTTTAGGGAGCAAATGGCATTTATTATAAGTCGTTATAATGTTTGTTTTTATGAATCCGAATTTGAGGACGATAGAACAATTGATCATTTCATAGAGATGGGATCAAATTATTTTTTATCACGATTGTATATAAATAGTGGATATCAAATGGGTTTAATTGAACCACTATTACCATTTAATATGATAGATTATTGTAACAGCTTTAGGATGCCCCAATCGATAACAAATTTAAATAATAATAAGCAATCATTATTAATAAAAAATATGGATTACACAAATTTAGGAATAATTTTTTCAAATTGTTTATTGAATGCCGGTTTCAGTGATGATTTTATATTCAAAAATATGAAAATGGATGTTTGTAATGATACGGGAATGGTTAAATTTCGACAGGATGTGAATTATAATTGCTATGAACGTTTTTATGGCGTTGCATCGTTTGGTATTTTAAATTGTTGGCGACATAAATTGGGTTTATTTAAATTACATGAATTTTTAAATTATTGTGAGGATAAGTATATACAATCGGGTGTGTATATGGCCATTGGCTTACAATTGACAACTATGCTTATAAATGATCGATGTGAAGCGAATTTAGAAGTGAAGATTCCTGTTCTGCGAATGTTAAAAGAAATGACTGTTTATGTTAATAGTTTACGGAACGGCGATCATCAAAATGTTATCGATACATTTCAGATTATTGCAATAGTACAAGCATTTGGTTATCTATTTGTAGGATCACAAAATGTAAAGGCAATTACACCACTGACAAATATATTAGATGTACCGGCGGGGATTATCAATAGAAAAGTGCACAGTTATTGTGCCCTTTCCGTTGCACTAATCTCATTTGGTTATGAGGGATTCGAAATGAATATGCAAATTGATGAACTATTTCGGAAATATTTACCACATTTAACCAAACTTGAATTTATTCAATATATATTATCAATTGTTTTATTACATTTTACCGATGAGCCTGCATTTAAACGCGATCAATATGTTGACTTGATTGATATATTTAATACCGTTAACAATTTATCAAAAATTTTCCATTTCATTTCGCTCAATGATAATTCATACATAAATGAATTGAAAAATATATGTATGAATATGAATGAAAAATCATTAAATTCAAATGTAAATATGAAAAAATTGTATAAATTTGATGTTAATTTATTGAATAGACAAATATCGGTCATTGGCATCGCTTTAATTTCAATGAATGGACATGTTGATGATATTGATGATGTTGATTCATCAATGGTACTTCAATTATTACAACGTATCTATGAATATTGGGATGAATTACAGTCGGTGGTTCCATTAGCCATTGCCATATTATATATATCAAATCCAAAAAATAGTGTTATTAAGATTTTAGCAGATATGATTGAAAATTCAAAAAACGTAAATGTAACACGTAATGCAATGTATGGATTAGGCTTAATTGGTGCGGGTACTAAAAATTATAATATTGAAAATATTTTTAAAAACTATACTCTTAAAATCAATAACAATAACAATCATCATTTATCATCATTTGATCTATGCATTAAAAATATCAGCCATAGTTTATTATATTTGGGTAAAGGTACAATTACATTAAATCCATTTCGATCCCATTATAAACATAATAGTTTTAGTCATATTGGAATGATTGGTATATTATCGTCGATTTTACATTTTATTGCATGTTGTAATGATTATGATGAAGAATACGATGATGTTGATGATGATGATGATAAGGAATCGGATTTAATGATGTACACACGTTTTAAATTTTTATTTGATTTAACATTATCAATTTATCCGCGTGCATTAATTACAGTGAACGAAATGTATGAAAGTATTTCGGTATTGGTAAAAGTTTATAAATGCAAAGAATTAATGAAAGAACATTATGTTGAGAAAAAACAATATGATATTCGTAGATGCATGACACCTGTGCTATTGGATACCGGTGAACAAGCTGAGTTAATCGATACCAATTATGAAGCCGTATCGAAAATTTTGCATGGCATCGTAATATGTAAATTCAAATTTGATAATCTGTTAAATTTCAAGTTTGTTGATAGCAATATTCATTTGACTAATTGAAAATATCCTTAACTATATTATATAAAATCAAATTTATATTACTTTTTATTATTTTTACTTGTACGCTTGTATAAAATATAATAGTCGCGCGTCTATACGTATAAAATATGTATATATACCTATAAATATAATTTTTAATTGTGTTTTTAAACAAAAATTAATTATTTAAATCTAAAATAAATAATTTTAGTATTTTATCAATTGTTTGGTTTTTATTTTTTACATCATATATATTCTTTACAAACAACGCATTCTTAAAGATCGTATGAATAATTTAATTTGGAATATTGATAAAACCGAATTTATATGAATTAAATGAGGTATACTTACATTTTGAGTTTTATAATTGAATTAAATAAAATTATAATATTTTAAATGCACTTTTAAACTTCTATAACAACAAACATTACATTATAAAATAAAATATAATATGATACGGTTTAATTCTGGTAATAATTTTCATTTTTCAAATTAAAAATTGATTTGTTTCTTTTTTTTTCGTTAATATCCTAATTCCAATAAGCGGCCATTTTATTTTTTTAAACAACTGTCAAAATTTAATTCATGGAAAAAAAAAACCTCAAATGTTATAAATATCCAAATTAAAAAAAAAATGTACAGATAATTTGTTTGTCTCTTTCATTTATTTCATTTACCAATTTGCCACATAAATAAAAAAAAAATATGTGTGTACAAAATAAAAAAAAAAAACATAAGAAAGATAACAAATTTTTTTTTATTATTTGCGTTAATAAATTATCTTTCTAAAAAAAAAAATAAAGGAATTAATTTATCCGGAAAATTAAATGATACATTAATTAAATTCTAATTAAAGTGTGTGCATGTGTTTCCGTGTGTGTGTGTGTGCCCACAGGTGATTGGTTCTGTTTTGTTCAATAGAAAACTGCTAATTTTCTTTTATTTATAAAAACAATTTAATCAAATACAAAAAAAAATTGTATTTTGATTTGATTGCTGCAAGTGCAATAACAAACAACGAAAATGTCTGAAAGTGCTTCGGAAATTGATAATAATAATTCTATCAAAATTAATTCAATACAGAATTCAATCAATAATAATAATAATAATAATAATAATAATTACGATAATAATACTATTAATAATTACGATAATGTTAGTAATACTAATAACAACAACGAGAATAATGAAATGAAAAGCAGTAAGAATGAAAATGAATATCATGCGACCGAAGAAGGTGCTGAAGTTGTTAGAGAAATTCCGGCCGCCCAAGTAAGTTTTTATCATTTATTGTTAAAAAAAAAAAACAAAAAACAAACAATATCAAAATGTTTTTCGATAATAAAAATATTGATGTAATAAAAAATGACGAGCCAATAAAAAAAAATAATCAGGGTTTTATTATTATTATTATTATAATTATATGTTACAATAATAATGTATTATCTTCTTTTTTTTTTTAAATATATTAAACATTGAAGTATTATCAAAAAAGATATATAATATAATGATACGGGACTGGGAAGGTATAGAGTGCCGGTCGACATTATTATTAAATATTCCTAATGTTTTTTAATCAATAAAATATAATAATAATAATAAAAAGTTAAAATTGAAAAATTGAACCAAAATGCCCTTTCATTGCTATTTTAGGTAAGGTCTGGTTTAGCTCAATTAGAACAAAAAGCATCGGAAGCATTACAACGTTTAGAAAATGTAAAAAACTTTATACCACCACCAGCAGCATCATCAGTAGCAGCAGCAGCAGCAACAACAACACCGAGTACTGCAGCAGATACCGCAGTACAATCTTCCGTAGACAATGATAATGTTATGTATTCACAAAAACAACAACAGCAACAACAAATGTTATCATCGTTCAATAGTGGTTTCTTACCATCGGATTCTAAACAACCCACCGAAATATTTGATTTTCTTGAGATGTTAATCGCTCAAAGTGATTCTGATGATGAAGCAGAATATCCATTACCATCATTAGATGAGGTATCACATTTAGCATTGATTTCACATAGTATTGTGGCCTATATGAGCCATTTAGATTATAGCCGATTATCATCGATCACCTCAAAAATATGTACGGATACGAATCGTTGGTTAGCGCATATATTTCGATTTATTGATGCAACGGCCAGCTATCATACGGATATGACAGAAGCAATTTTACGTGCTGTACGTCTTGCAATTGTGACACGGTGTCCCGGCTATTTGGAAGGTGGTGTACCAGCATTAGCCAATCCATGTCTATATATATCAGAGAATAGTTCACCGTTGGGATTACAATATGCATGCCGTCAATTAGGTCTTCCAATGCAATGTATACGTTTGGTGGCCGCTAATCAAACGTTTGGCACCATCGATATATCAATATTACAAAAATTAATTGCAACCGATATTGCATCTAATCGAACGCCATTGTTTGTGGTTGCCGATGCTGGTTCATCAATTTGTGGATATGTTGATAATTTAATACGTTTACAAGATGTATGTCGACATAATTCAATATGGTTACATTGTCGTGGACATAGTTTAGCGGCAATAGCCGTACAACAAGGTAGCAGTGATGTAAGTTCTTTAATCATATATGTTTCGTTTTAATAAACTATTACATATTTCTGTTTTTAAATTTATCTTAAAGCTTAATCCAATTGCTGATTCAATGTCTTTGGATTTAGGAAATTGGTTAGGATTACCAAATTTACCAGTAACTGTATCCTTTTTGTTTTTTATTTTTTAATATTTTATTGCTGCATATTTGTTTTTTTAGAAGTGTATTTATTAATTATGACCAAAATACAAAGATATCTTATGTTCGAAAACGGTGTTCCGGAAGTACATTTGAATTACGTACAATTTATGAATCGGTTTTTGTGGATAATAATAATAATAATAAGTAATGGGACTTCTTCCATCCCATTACTTATAATTATTATTGAATAGTATAAAATCAATAATTATATATATAGTGTTTTCCTTAATAATTCAATACAAATACAAAATTCAGTTACTTCATCGACCAATACAGAATGTCGCTTTATCTGTATTTGAATCCGATCCAGTATTATCACGTCGTTTATCATCGTTATCGTTATGGACAACATTACAGGCATTAGGACGTGATGTCATTTCGAAAAAGTTAATATCCGCCTTTGAATCTTGTCGTATATTATATGAAATTATTTCCCATTTTGATGGCGTACGAATTTTGGTAATAAAAATAGTGTAGTTTTTTTTTTTTTAACATATAAACATTTAAAATTACATCTTCTAATTCTCATATAGAGTAAAAGACCTGGTGGTGAAAATGGTGCTTCAATTATGGATTTAATCAATAAACCATTAAATATTCCGGTAATTATTTACTTTATTTTAAATTTTAGCTTAGCTTAGCTTATATATTTCTCTATTCCATCTTTTAATGATATATAGCTTCTATTTGAAACGGCCATTGCTGTTGTATTATTTCAATTTGATGGTAATTTTAATGAAAAATTAAATCAACAAAATGCAAGTAATGATCAACAACAATCAATTATAAATACATCCATTGAGAAAGTTTCCAATTCGGTGTATTTTAATAAATTAAATATGTGGTTAGGACAAGTTTTACAAAAAAAATGTCCATCAATGGATTTTGAAATTGTCGATCATAATATTTATGGGACATGCATACGTTTTTGTCCATTGGAATTAAATTTAGGTGATAAAATACCAACATTAGAACAATTAGAAAATGCGGCCGAACGCATTGAAACCCAAATTGATATATTAATAGCAACCGTACGTCATAAGGTTACATTAAATCGTTTAATTGCTAAAAGTGATGTATTACGTTTGGTGCATTTACAAGATTGGGCGGGTTTAGGTGGTGTTCGTTTTGTACCCGAAGGTTGGGAAACATTGCTAACCGATCAGGCAAAAACGGAATTAAATAAATTAAATGCCGATATTGTCGAATGTATACGAGAAAATGATACAGCATTTTCAATTGGTGAAGGTGATGATGGTTTAATATGTGTACGGTAATTATATAAAACATTTTCATTTTTTTGCATTTTTTCTTTTGCATTTTATCTTTTATATATTGGCAAATAACGTTCCAATATGATTGGATGATAATATTAACATTTATTTATATTTATACAATTTAGTTTTGGAATGGTAACCCATGATACGGATATTCAAGAATTATTAAATTTAATAATATCTGTTGGACGTGTTCAAGAAAATGCTCGTGTATTGGATACAATGGCCGAAATTGTCAAAAAGGTAAATTAAGATAATAAGAATTAAAGCAAACAATTTTCTGGATAATTGTTTAATGTTTTAAGAATAGTGGAACTAACTAATTTTGTTTTTCCTTTTGCTCCAATCAATTATTAAGGGTATTGAAACAGCAACTGCCGATTTACAACGGGAATCCGATGAAAAACTATGGTCAGAAGGTATATTAAGACATGTACCTGTTTTTGGACAAGTTGTAAATTGGTGGTCACCGCCAGTTAAAGAGAGTGGCATTAAAGGACGTAGTTTAAATTTACAACAGGGTATTGTTGAAAGTACCGAAAATATTTATAAATATCATATGCAATTACCTTCGGGTGTCACACAAATTCATGGATCAAAGAGTCCACCGACACCAATGGTACAAACATCGGTAAGTGCTGGACATTCGCGTAACGTAAGCCAAAGTAGTGGTACATCAACGACAACAACAACCACCACAAATCAAGATAATAAGAATAATTCCATTGTTGGTACAGGTCCTGGTGCAGTATAGTTTTTACTATGGCATTATTATTATTATTATTAAATATGTTAATTAGAAATGTTCTGTGTTAAAAACAATTTTTTTTAATTATTCATTTTTTTAATATATTTTTGGCCGAACAATAAATTTTGAACATTTTTATTTTATCTTATTATATATAATAAAATTTCATACTATTTAAATTATTATTATTATTATTATAATTTTTAAGTAATTAAATCAAAAAAAAAAACACAATATTTATTTCACCAAAATTTTAATATATAATTTACAAAATTTTTTTAAAACTAATATATATATATATATATAGATATATATATTTTAAATGAGGTCACAGCAGTAATGTGCAGCACGTTCAATTAGTAAATAAATAAATAAATAACTTAATAAATACACATATGTTTTCATAATACTTTTTAAGAATTAAAAAAGAAAAAAAAAATAACTTTTATATAACCAAAAATAAACAAATTTGTATCTAAGTTTTTTTGTGCAAAAATTTCTATTTGAAAAAGATCTAAATTTTTCTTTAAAAAGTATTTTCCAGTGAAATTCTAATAAATGGTTGTCTTCTAAACTATAGAATAAATCTCAGGAATTGATGATTCGATTAAAAAATGTATGAGTAATTTAATAAAAATGTATTATGAATACATATTATGGATACATAAACGATGATTGTACATTATCGGATTGAATGTCTGTTTATTTTATTGAACAGATATTCTTTGTAATCATATTGCCTTTTGTATGTAAACGTTGTACGTGAGCGGCTAAATAACGTTTTTGTGATGTTTTATAGGTACACAATTTACAATCATAATCTAGCGTTCCGCTATGTGTTCGCTGATGTGATTTTACACCTGTTTTTGTCTTAAATCCACGTTCACACACCGTACAATAATATTTTAATGTGTTATTATGTTTTACCATATGTCTTCGCAATTCATATTTAAATTTAAACATTTTATCGCAAACGGTACAATCGTGTAGATATAGATTTTCATGCACTCGCATATGGGCATGTAAACTGGAGTCCGTTTGAAATGTTTTCGGACAAATTTTACAGACAAACGGTGATTCATTTCTAAAATGTATACCACGAATGTGATTCAATAAAACTCGTTTACTTGAAAATGATTTACTGCAGTATGCACAATGAAATTGACGTACATTTTTATGGAATGCATTGATGTGATAAAACATTCCGGAACGACTCAATTCACGATCACAATATTTACATTTCATTTTCTCACGTGGTCCGGCACTCATTTTATGCATAATTAATTGATTTCTTATCGATTTTTGTTTTTGTGATTTTAATTTTATTTTATTTTTTATACCAGCATTTTCATATAGTTTTTGTGATATTTTTTCAACGGCTTTGATTTTATCATCCGTTATCGATTGGGTGGCCGTTAATAATTCATTATTATTTTCCAGATCATTGGCATGATTTGTCATATGATCAATTAATATTTTACAATCTAAATAATCATCACACACTTCACAATGGAATATCAATTTATAATGTTTATCCTTTAAATGATGTATTAATTCTAATCGATTGTTAAATTGCAGTCGATCGATGGCGAGTCGTTTTTTTGACAACGGTGATATTGAACAAAATTGACATGTTAATTTTGATCCCTCGCTCGAAGTTGGATTTAATCTGGAATACCGTAATAGATTTAATGATTGGATATATTAATGATTGTCGATGAAATTTTAAAAATTGTTAAATATTTTGAATAGAACTCACTTGACATAATCATTATCTGTTGAATTTTCATTATTTATTTCAATATTGTCCACTGCCGTATAATTCTGAAAATATAAAGGAATATTATAAACCAACAAAAGCATTAATTACAAATCGATTAACATACCTCTTGAGTGATTCCGTCAACTACGTTGTCATCACCACGATTATGATCAACATTACGATTAATAATCACTTGATTTTGGTTGAATGCAATACAATTTGTTAAATCATTTACATTATTTTCATATAGAATATCATTTACATCATTATTAATTTCAATTTCATAATATTGTTCATTACAATTAAAATCATTTAAAAAGTCAATATCATCGAACAGTTTTTCCGTTTTAGAATTTGTGTTTGGTGTGTTTATTGTTGTTTGATTAAATTCTAGTAAATTACCGACATCCTGATTATGATCTTGTAGAATATCATTTTGTTGCTCCGTAACTTTATAACCGTTTACATGATTATCGTCAGTTATCATTAATGGTTCTTTTGATACATTACGATTTAATGCTATTAATGAACTTTTTAAATGTGTATCAATTTCAATGACACGAAGATAAAAACGATGCCATTTTATAAGTTCATTTGAACAATATTCACATATTTTTAACGATAAAATATCATTTTTTGTAATCTAAAACAGGAAATATTAAATTATATATATAATAAACTAGTCTTTATTTGTGAATTGATAAAAAAAAAGTTAGAAAATATCATATTAATGTGTGATTTAAAACGTTTAAGAAAATTTAATTTAATTTAAAACGTATAAGAAAAAATCTATATATATATATAAATACCTTAATTGGCAAATGATTTTGAATAATATCTGATAAATTTGTTTGATTGTTTGATTGATGGTGAAAAATTGTATCAAATATTAATGATGTTGATCCATATTTTGATTTTGAATCCTCCGGTTTACCACCACAAAGTCGACATACATTTTGTATTTCTATTTCATTGAATTCGGCAGATGCTAAACCTTCCATTATTAATAATATTTAACAAAAGTATATAATCCAAATCCATAAATCTTCACAGCAAATTATCAAAGATGCGAAAATCACAACAAAATTTTAAATAGGAAACTTAATAATAACATATATTATTAATATTTAACACAATATTTTAAATATGTATTTAAATAATAACCAGAAATAATTCATAAATGGATTGATTTGTTTACTAATTATTTAATTATTTTTATTTGTTTTGTTTATATAAAAACATAAATAAATATAATTTCCAAACAAAACAAAACAATTTAAAAATCGTGAAAAATGGAAAATGAAGAAAATTGAAAATATTTGACAATCTCAAAAGATGCGGAATCGGCTCAATTATACCAATTATTACAACCGCCAATAAGACGAAAAAGCTCTAAAAAAATTATACAGTACAAGAATACACCCACCAGTTGATATTTCAATATGAGAATTATAACAGAGAAAACGTCATAGCGGCCTCGTGGCCTACCGGCTTTTCTCAATATTTTCCTTTTTCTGTTTTTGATTTTGTTTTTTTTTTTCATTTTTCATATTCATTTACGTTTTATTACATTTTTTTTTAGTTTTTTTAATTGGGTAGTGTTTTTTTTAATAGTTTCAATATATAAATTAAGTGCTATTCATAATAAATAATTACATAATAAATAAATTAATAATATGGATGGAATATCAAATTATGTACAATTTGTGTCATTACATAAACCACAATTGATAGCCTCGGGTGTACCAGAATTATTTTGGGAAATACTATGTAAAAAATTATTAAATCATATTTACGATGCAGGAGATGCATTTCAATTGCTCCTCATCGACTACTCTGCTGATGAATCTGATAATGATGATGATGATGACGGAGTTAAATCGGTAGAAAATGATAATCAACGAGATCATAAACCAACATTTACGGTTCAAGTGACAAATCCAAATGGTATCCGAGCGAATGATCCAACACAAATTTATATAATTGATCATGCGTGGACATTTCGTTTTGATCGTACTCGTCAAAATTTACGCCAAATACCAGGTTTATTAAATCGGATGTCCGTAATGATGGGCATTACATCATCGGCTGGTCCAGATGAACACATTGATATACTTACCGATGATGAGGATACGATTACAAATCGTATAAATCGTGTGTTAAACAATTTATGGAAATACTGTCAAATGTATACGATTGGGGATGGTGTCGCTGGTGATGGTGCTGCTGCCGAAAATAATGTTACAATAGAAAATCGTATGCCAATTTGGTATATATTAGATGAATTGGGTAGTGCTGTTCATCACAGTGATACACCAAATTTTCGTATCGTTCCATTTGTGTATGTACCCGAACAACAAACATACAGTTTATTATTTCCAATTGCAAATTGTGATGGTTTTGTTACACGAGATTTTATTGAAAATGTTCAAGATCCAATGACTCGTACTGCATTATTGTTGCCCTGGGAATGGAGTGATTTTAAAGATGAATCATTTGAACAATGCGAACCGACTGTGGAATACTTTCAATCGGGGCATATTGATGAAACTTTACCATTGGCAAATGTAAATCCACCGATAATTGCTGGACGGAGTCCATTGAAAGTATACAGTGAATATAATTTAATTAATACTAAATTAACATCATCATTATTTCAAATTTGTGATAATGCTGATGAGGCCGATATTTTATGGTTAACCCATCATTTTAAAACTTATCGTGAATTCAGTGAGACAACACCGAATAAATTCATTAATCAATTTCCATTTGAAAATGTTTTAACAATCAAAGATTTACTTAGCGTTGTATGTCGGCGTCGTCGTCTTCATGGTTCATCAACAAATAATAACAATGGATCTTCCGGCAATGCATTGGAAACTCATCCAAAATGGTTACCCACAACATACAATTTAAAAACAGAATTAATAGAATTTGTTAGCTATTATCAACATCGTGAAGAAAAACAATTGGATAATCATTGGATTATTAAACCATGGAATTTAGCTAGAGGTTTAGATATTTATATAACCAATGATGTTCGTCAAATTATGCGTTTACAACAAACGGGTCCGAAAATCGCCCAAAAATACATTGAAAAACCGGTGCTATTTGATCGTTCCGATGACAACATTAATGGTTTAGTAAAATTCGATGTACGTTATGTTATACTTATGAAAAGCACAACTGAAGTTTATATTTATCGTAATTTTTTTTTACGGTTTGCCAATAAACCATTTGCATTAAATAATTTCGATGATTATGAACAACATTTTACCGTTATGAATTATGCTGCTGACTTCCAATTGCGACATATTAAATGTGATGAATTTTTACGATTATGGCGCCAACAATATCCTGAATCCGATTGGGAAACCATTGAAACGGATATTTGTAAAATGTTAAATGAAATGGTAATGGGTGCAATTGATAAGGGACCACCATGTGGCATTGGTAATTCAGTGCAATCACGTGCATTATATGCGGCTGATATAATGTTGGCATGGGAAAATGATAATAAAATTCAACCGAAATTATTGGAAGTCAATTGGATACCGGATTGCCAACGTGCATGCGATTATTATCCTGAATTTTTTAATGATATCTTTAAATTATTATTTTTAAATGAAGTTGTGGATGAAAATATATTTCGAAATATTTCAATATAAACAAATTTGTATTCACACAAGTTTCAATAATCAAAACCATTATTTTATTAACCAGACAATTTTGAATTCAAAACTAACCCAAAATATTTCAAGAATAAAAGGTAATTAGTTTTTATAGTAAATTACAAATTGTTTTTAAAATTCCTATTATTTTATTATAAATAAATGATATATATATATATACGATATACCTAATATAAAACATTATAACATTAATCCTATCATCTATCACTACCTCTTGTATACCATTTATTCGCACCAGGTACTTATTCATTAAAATGAATGAATTAAAATTATATTCTTATATTACATATTACATAAAAGCAGAATAATAATTGAAAATATGGAAAATTGTAAAGAGAACAACTAAGCAAAAGAATTACATTAACATATGTTAACATAATATTTGAGATTCATTTTAATTTATATGTGTATAGAAAATAATTTTTCTGGTACTTACCCCCCGCACAGAATTGGTTTATTAACATTTATATATAATTAAATAAAATGATACAAAACACCATTCACCAAATTAAAAATATACAATTAATTCATAAATAAAAATGTACAAAGAATAATAAAAACTTTAACAAAAATAATTGAATAAAATTTCATTTAAAAACTCTCGTTGATTTGCTGCATTTTTTTGCAAATTCAACAGACCTTGCGAACGACGATTTATTAAATATATAATAATTTATAAATAAAATTTTTACTTTTCTGTTACATTTTTTTTATATACTTTTCAATTTTTTGTTTTAATTTAAAAAAGAAGAACTTGTTTAATTGTTTAAGTTTGTATATTTTTTCAAAATATTATACTATTTCTATGTGCAGCTATGTACATGTGCATCAATACCATATCAATACTAATTTAATTGTTCATTCGTATATTACTTATATTAAAATATAAATATATGTATAACTAAATCCAAAAATAATAATATATAGGTCCGATTTCCATATTCCTGCTATAAAACACAATAATAGACAACAAAATAATCATAATTTTAAAATGAAAGCCTAATTTTTTAAGGATCGTTATATTCGATCACAAAATAGACTGCGCGTGAATCAAATATTAACATTCCTCTACCAACCATTTAATCTCTTTATCAGTTTCATTCACTGCATTATAAATAAAAAAAAAGGATAATAAGCATTTTTTTTAGTTATGTTGTTAAAACCCATTTTATATATAAAAATTATTTATTAATTTTTTGTATAATCCATTTATATAATACAGACCAAAATATCAATTTTTTATTTTAAATATATTATCTTCATATAAACATATTTTGCATATATCCTACATACATATAAATAAATTGTACTTTAACAATATAAAACTCATATGATAAATACATTTTTATTATTGCATATGTACAATTTTATTTATATATGTTTTTATTTATACTTGAGCTGTTCAACCGAGATAAAATATATATAATATTATAATTATAATATACATACACATCATAATGCAATTAATTAAACAAAATAAAATCATTATTTTAGATATCATTTCTAAAGTTTTTAAGGTTTTGTATTTAAATATTTCATTTATACTACATTTGAAGAATGTATTCTGGATTTTTTTTTTGATAACTATAAATAAATAACATGGTGTAGTATCACAAATTATAGTCAAATTATGGGTGAGACACATAATTTTTTTTAAAAATACTTCGGTAATATCGTAACAGGGTTAATTTAATAATACTATTTATTTAAATTATACTTAATTTGGTTTTAATTCTATTATTAAACATTGGCCAACTTTATCCATAACGTGTCCTGATCATACCATATTGATAGAATTTTAGCTGTATAGAGTTCTGAAATCGTTGTTTTATAATTTAGACTTCATAATAATAACCCACACATTCTCGATGCAATGTTAACATCAAGGGGGATGTTCAGGTAAATGAAATCAAGACGCAGGTTGTAATGGATTTGTTAGTAAAATATTTTGTAACATCTTTGGAGGTGTGACAATAAGGAGCCAAGCTTTGTTGTACGTTTTGATTTTGGTAATTTCCTTTTATAATTTTTAATGTGTTTCAGTTTCTTGCTTTCTTCATTTGGCAATTTTTTTTGAGTCATTTCCGTATATATTAATTAAACGATTCGAAATTGACATTGCTGAGGAGTGACATTTAATGCTGCATCCACGAATTTTTTTTTAAAAAGGTTAGTAAGAGAATTTTGTAATACACGTTATGTCTATAGTATATCAACAAATTATCACATTCACAAATTACCATTTAATATGTTTTGTATACTCATCATCATCAACATTTTTTCATCCCAATTTTGCATCTTTGAAACTTAAACATCAACAAAAAACTATTAAATCATGTTATATATAAAATTAATTTATTATAGTTTTATTTTATTATAGTTTTATGTTTGTAAAATTAAATAATTTTTTGTTTTAATCATATATGCTTATTATGCTTATTATGATAACACATCGCCGTCGCGTACTCTTCGTATGATAATTCTGTCGGCATATATGTGGTTTATCAAAATGTTACTTATACTTATAAAAGAATGCGATAATAGTAGAAAAATATGTATATATACCATAAATAATAAGATATATTTCACTTTCTTTTTCACATCCTATTTCAAGTCATTTACGGAGAAGATATTTTGCAAAGAACAAAAAAAACAAAAATTATTTGACATAGAAAGTTAACGATGCGATAAATTTTTGTACTTAAAATGATAAATTTTGATTATTAAATATATTTTCTAACTTAAGTTAATACTGTAATTATAAGTGTATATATTATATAATATATAGAGGACTATACATTCATATATATACATATAAAGGGTGATTTTTTAGCTAATATCTTTTTGGCAACACTGGTTTAAACAGCTGACTCACGTTTCGTGTTTTGTTTCACTGTCAAACATCTTCAGTTTGGTCTATAATTTAACCATGAATCGTCGTACAAACGAACAACAACAACAACAACGAAAATGCGTGCTCTGTTAAGAAAGTTCATCGCGACGAAACTCATTTTTGGCTCCAATGGGTACGTAAATAAGCAGAATTGTCGATTTTAGAGTGAATATCAGCCAGAAGTATTGCAACAGCTACCAATGCATCCAGAAAAAGTCACAATTTGGTGCGGTTTATGGGCTGGTGGCATCATTGGACCGTACTTCTTCAAAGATGATGCGAATCGTAACGTAACTGTATATGGTGAGCGCTACCGTGAGATGATATCCAACTTTTTTTTGCCCAAAATGCAAAAGCTTGACTTGCATGACATGTGGTTTCAACAAGGCGGTGCCACATGCCACACAGCACGCGCAACAATGGACTTATTGAGAGGCGAGTTCGGTGAACCGACCGGTCCGGGACCGGTCAATTGGTCACCTAGATCGTGCGATTTAACGCCTTTAGACTATTTTTTATGGGGCTATGTTAAAGCTCATGTCTATACAGACAAGCCCGCTTCAATTGGCGCATTGGAAGACAACATTGAAGCATTTATTCGTGAGATACCGGCCGAAATGTTGGAAAGAGTATGCCAAAATTGGACTAAGCGGATGGACCATTTGAGGCGAAGTCAAGGTCAAAATTTGCATGAAATAATCTTCAAACATTCAATTAATTATATGGACCGTACTATCGATTCAAATAAAGATTTCATGCATTTTTCTAAATTTTATGTTTTTTTTTTTTGAAAAACTTTCCTATAGCTTTTAAAAAATCACCCTTTATATACTCTCCGATATATTCGTAGATATATGTGTATATATATAGCAGGATATAATTTATATCCTCTATTTTAATTATATGACTTTTTTGTTTTTATGAGTATATTTTCCATAAATTCATTTCATTGTTTATATAGATATATGAAAAAAGTAAATATAAGAAGTTATTTGAATTAAATGGTATATATAAGAATATACTATACGTATATTTATTTATATACCAAAAGAATAATTTTTATATATACAAAAAATTCATATATATATTTATAAATCTTTTGGGTAAAATTTAAATTTAACTATATATATGCTAAAAGTTATTATTATTTAAATATATACAAAATTTATACGCACAGCTTTATTAAATAACTCACATTGAAAAAACACATGCATATATATAAGTTTTAAATCAATTTATGCAGTGTGTGAAAAGTTCATATATGATGGCAATTAATTAAATAAAAAATTTAGTTTTATATATGTTAAATTCAAAATTATCTATATACAGTATTTATAAATATTTTATGCAAACTCCCTGTGCGATGGAAATTCTTATATCGAAAATTGCGGAATAAACGAATCTTATTTGAATCATTTCATGTTATTCGTATATATCTATATATATAATAATAACGCTTATAAAAGAATTAAATAATATTTTGAAGAAAATATATATGATGTATATATATGTAAAATAAACAATGATTTTTATCACTAAACATATAAAATAAATAAAATATGAATAATATGCAAATGAATGCAAAAAATGTTTCCTTAAATTTTATTTACATTTTTGTGTCTTTTGTATGTGCGCTATATGTTCTTTTCATTATACAAATATGTGAATACTTTAAATTTATATTTTATTATAAAGTAAATATACATTTTATTATCACGGGTTTATCGCATGCGATGACGAAAACAAAGAACTGCAAATAATATACTTATATATCTATATATATGTATACATAAAAATGTTTAATAAATTATATATCGCAGGAACACTTTTACTGTATCTTTATATATTTTCAGATAACATTTTATAATCCAGTCATTTCATCTCTTTATATATATACACTTTATTTTTAATAATAAATTATAGTAATTTTTACCATCATATATTTTTATGTTATATATAGAATTTTTTGTCGTAAAAAAATAATAGAAAGAAATAGAATATTTATAACACATCTTAACATTATAAGAACTATATAAATATATTGGAAATATTCCATACCAAATATTTCAAAATCTAAGGATGACAATTAATATTCCAGACTGGTTCTAGGAAATCCATTAAAAACACGATTTTTGAAATTATTTTTTTTTATTTATTCAAAATATTCTCCTCCTGATTCAATACAACTGTTACATCGATTTAATAATGATTCAAATGCGTGTTCCAGCTCATTTTGTGGTATTGCCTCTAGTGTGCGTGTAGATGCTGTTTGAATGGTTTCAATATCCTCAAAAAACATCCTTTCAATTTCATTATAAGTTTTGAGAACAAGGAGAGGTCACATGGTGCTAAATCAGGTGAATACGGTGGATGATTTAACACACAGACTTGAATTCGAGCCAAAAACTGACGAACAATAAGTGATGTGTGACTTGGTCCATTATAACAAACAAACACAAACTATCTGATTCACGATATTCAGGTCGAATATGACGAATTCTGCCCATCAAACGCCTCAAAACTTCGATATAATATGAGCCACTGACTGTTTGACCAGTTGGAACGAATTCTTTATGGATAATTCCCTTGCTACCGAAGAATGTTACGAGCATTGTCTTGATTTTCGATGGAATTTTTCTTGTTTTTTTAGCCTGCGTATTAGCCATCCATGAAACATTTATACCACTCAAAAACTTGTGTTCTACCCATACAATTATCGACATTAACTTGCTGCATGCATTTGAACGTTTCTGTGGCAGATTTATCAAGCTTTGCGTTGAATTTAATGACTGCTCTTTGTTCCATGTTAAAATTTCTACTTCAACTAAAATATTGTTTCACAAGAAATGTCATAACTTTTTTATTTGTTAACCAAATGCAATGAAATTTTTACAGACGATAGAGAAAACATCCATCTTATAGATCGTCCCACTGGTTATTGAGACATGGTTTGAGTCCAGAATATTAATTGTCGCACTTTGTATTATAAGATGCATTGAAATTTTCTATTTGAATCTCAACAAAATGATAAATGATCTATATATATTATACATACATATACATATTCTACTTTAACCACTATAATATAGAACAACTGCTATTTTATTCGTATGCTCGATTTTGAGATGCCGAGAAAGGACATTAAAACAATAATTTGTTAATGTTTCTTATTTCAAAATGATTCAATTTAACAAAAAAAAAATGTTGATCATTATAATATCGGACACTTATATTATAATGGCCACTAACGCCACTAATTTCCTCTGTAACGCCTCCTTTGGCCTTTATGGTAGCCTCCATTCTCTTACACGTGGTATTTACTAAATTTTTGCATTCATCCGGTGTTTTTGAGTTCCTCATCTCAATTATTTTTCCTTGGAATTCTTCACTCCATCAATTGTAACTTTCAGATCATGTTTTTCTATTGTATTTAAAATTTGTAATTCTATTATACTTAAATCGGGACTGTATATATGGTTCTTTTTAATCTTATTATTATTAAGAACAATATACGACCCACAATATAGACATTACCCTCACCACACACATAATTAGATGTTTTTTATATAAAAAAATATACAAAAGTTAAATTTAATAATGGTAATTTAATAGTGGTATTTACTAAATTTTTGCATTCATCCGGTGTTTTTGAGTTCCTCATCTCAATTATTTTTCCTTGGAATTCTTCACTCCATCAATTGTAACTTTCAGATCATGTTTTTCTATTGTATTTAAAATTTGTAATTCTATTATACTTAAATCGGGACTGTATATATGGTTCTTTTTAATCTTATTATTATTAAGAACAATATACGACCCACAATATAGACATTACCCTCACCACACACATAATTAGATGTTTTTTATATAAAAAAATATACAAAAGTTAAATTTAATAATAATAAAAAAAAAATATATCAATTTTTCGATTAATATCCGATATATACACAAAATGAAATAATGACATATATATAATTTTTACATTTGAAATCATGTAAAATATTAATATAAGTATATGCGAATGGATATATATAGAATTATATGGTATGCGATGAAGAAAATTTATATGATGTATTGCAACAGCCAGAAAATATGAGAAATACGATAAATGAACCATAAAATATGTCGCTTTTTTTTTTTTTTTTGGAATAACACATTTACAAATTTCAATAAATATCCTTTCATGCAAATAATTAAAAAATAAAGAACATATGTATAAAATCCTGCTCCTTATGGTGCCAGTCGTCAGGAGTCTATTAAAATAAAAAAAAATAAGATGCTTCTATAAGGAAAAGTGACATTTAATGTATAACACAATTAGAGATTTCGAAAAATTTTAAGTAATCATTTCTGAATTTTGAAGATTTAAATTCTACTTCGAGTTACAAAAATTATCACATTTTCATTTAATTGATTGACTTGATAAAATCTCTTCGATTCTATGAGAAAAATGAACCGTTAAAAAATTACTGGTCGTTTCAGGATTCATTGCAATTAACTAAACTTTTTGTACATTCAATATTTTGTACATTCATATATATGTATATGTATATCGGAAAAGCCTAAAAAAAATTCTATATATTATACATTTTGATATTATTATTATTATTATTTTGTTGTATTATTATTATTAGACAAACGCACATGATGATTATTATTATTATATAGAAAATATAATATAGAACGGAAAGAGTTTATATATTATATATATATATAGAAATATAATGTTCTACATAAGTTCCTTACAAAAAAAAAAAATAAATGAAAAGAATGTACTCATATATTTTTTTAGTCCTTTCCTTATATATATATATATATATATATAAATATATATATTCCTATATAATACTTGTTATATGTTCTTCAATAAACAATCATTTTTATTTTGTATGTCATATCTTCTTTCTATTTATTTATATATAATATAAAATATACTATAAAGAAAAGCCATTTATAAACCAGCAGTTGTACCCTTGTCAAATATTTTGGTATTGACGCTTTTCAAACTTAAACAACAATTGTATATATGCACGCATATATATAGCGATATGATTTTCTTCATGCATATTTCTATATATATGTGTATCTTATCTTATGTTTCACAATTGTATAAAGACTATATATATATATATATATATAGTAGATATATAAAAGTGAATCTAAATGCGTAAGATATAACAGATATATTTTATTTATGATGTTATATCGAAAAAGGATATATCCAAAATAAAAACCAAATATTAAATAAATAATAGAAAAGTTATATCTATATATATAATATATATATATATATATATATATTTGAATATATATGTATAACAAAAATAATAACAAGAAAATAAATGGAAAGCAAATAAATGATGTTACAACCTTGATCAACATACAACGCATTTATATATATCTGTATTGTTTTAAAAATTTAATTCATTTAAATGTTTTTTTTTTATTTCTTTATTTCTCATAGAAGTAAATTTTGATTAATTATTTTTAAAATAATGTATATACACAGAAATTGAATCTATAAAGGATTTGGGAGTTTTTTTGTCATAAAAAAATGTTTTTGTTTTTGTTATTCATTATTTTGAACAACTTACGTTTTTTTGTAAACTTTCTTCTATAATCTTCATAATTGATTACAAAAATATTTCAGATTAAATATTTTGGTCAAAATGTGAATTTTAAAATCAAAAATATCGCTAAAATATCTCTATACTCTAAAACAAAAATCAGGGAATTAAATCAAAAACAAAAAACGAATTGATCAACAATATCTTTTTTTTTATAAGACTAGAAAAGCAATATGCATTTAAAATACAAAATTTTAAAATATTTAAAATATTCTTATATAACTAAATTGAAAAATCATTTGCAATTGTATTTTTCCCAGTATTTCCCGAATCGATGAACACCTTTTATTTGCATTTTATTTGGGAGCCTTCTCATACAACGTACACGATTCATTATATCTTTTTTGTTTTATTATTTCTTATTATTCCTTATTAGTATGAATAAGATCAGAGATATTATCAAAATATCCTTATGTTATTTTAACGTTAAAAGTTGGGTAATGTTTTTTTTTTTACGTTTATCACACGTCGATGAGGTTGCTTATCACCAGATTATGTTGTGTTAACGTGATAAATTGTCCAAATTTTGGTTTTTACATTTATTAGATTGATAAGGTTTATGATCGGTTTCAGTTTTCATATGATGTGTAAAACATATCAAGGTGATGAAATTTTATTTTAATAAAATATTGCATTCATACGTGATATTTATTTTTACCAATAACTGGAACAATATTTTATCACATAATTATTTAGTGTTCCATTCGTCATTGTTTTCAAGGATTGATAAGAAAATCTATAAAAATTTTATATAAATTTATATTTAAAAAATGTTTACCTGGTTTTTGACTATACCAAAAATGTTTTACCTTTATCTGAATTGGGAAATACTAGAGATCATTCAGTAACTAAATTGGTATTGGATGATCTTATAAGAACATAAGTCTTTTCCCAATTCGCACATAAATTGTAAAATAAATGCATTTGAAATGAAATATAGTTTATTAAAAACGACATTTCGATCTTCATATATAGGAAGAAATGCATTGCATTTTAATCTCTTATATGCTATATACGCGGTAATTGAATGTATCAATAATTGATTACTTGCATATTGCGTATAGATTCAAATGTGATACGTTTTCACAATATAAGAATTAAATGAATGTGATGACTGTTTATAATATATATATACTCTCAATCTTTATAATATATAATAATTTATAACGGTAAATTATAATAAATTTAATATATATAAAACATTTGGAAATGAAAAAAAAATTATTTTTGTATAATGATAATATACCGTAATTATAACATCTATACATTATATATATATATACAATTTTAAAGAGTTGTATTAGTATAAATATAATATAATTTTTCATAATTTATCACATTTCATATATGAATGTGATGTCTGTACATACGCAGATAATATAAGGGTTTATTTATATGGGTAAATTGTTGTAATTTTTAATATTGTTGTAAGTATATAATAATCATATTGAAAATAACGTTTTAATTTATTGTTATATAAATTTGAGAATTTGTATTAAACACACAAATGTGTATATAAATGAAATATTAATATGAACATTGAAACAATGAAAAGATTTTTTTTTTAATAAATTTATTGGATTTTGTGCGCGTCGGTTGTGTTTTTGTGCGTGTCGATTCTCGATTGTGTTTTTTTTGAAGTAACAAAAAGTGATTATGATTTTTTTAAAACAATATAAAATGTGAATGGAAATAATTCCAATTTTTCTTTATACATGTAAGATTTATTTATTTTCTTTATATTATTATAGGATTATTTTATTATTTTATTAATTGTAAGCTATATATAAATATATATAATTTATATGCATAAATAAAAATCAAATATGGATAAACCGGTGAAATCACCGAATAACAACAACAACAACAACACGTGTTTTATACAATAAAAATTTCATGCTTCATATACAGATTACCCGATAATCAATTTTTAACAATTTAATGTGATCAATTCAATCGGATTGCATAAAAAAATGTTGTTTTTGTTTTGTTTAATTTTATATAAAAATAAAAGTTAACATTTGATTCGTGTAATCGCGATAATCGAATTTATTTTTATTGCATAATTCGTATGTTGTTTTAATTATACAAAATAAATTTATATACGGTATATTTTATTGTTTTAATTTTTACAAAAAAAAATAATAATACATTACCTACACACTTTTTTTTGTTTGTTCACATTTATATTTTCATTGGGCATTTTCGTTTATTCCACTTGTGTTAACACAAACGCACAAGTGACACAAATACGTTTTTTTATTGCACTTGTGTTACTTGTGTTATATGACACATGTTAGAAAATACCTCTACTTAGCACTTGTGTTGACACAAATTGCCCTATCTATTTTGTAGGAGCACCATCGCCCTGTGTGAGATTGTTGTTGCTTTATCGTCACTATAACATTTTCACATATAAAACGCCATTTGTAAACAAAATTAAACACAAGACTATTTTACAATATTCGAACACAGAGCTAGCACATGTAAATGTTATATGGCGCTCGCATGTTTGAGAGCGCACAAGTTCATGACACAAGAGGAATAAACGAAAATGCCCTTTATAGAACGGTTGATTATTTTCATTATTATATTTATTGATATACATTTGAATAAAAAATTAACCAAAATGAAGATCGTCTTTAATTTAATTTGTGCAGTTAACCTAACTTTCTGAAAAAATAAAATTCCCGGACTTTTTGTTTGTTACTCCTGAAAGGTATATATAATAATGATAAGAAATATGGAACATATGCGAAACGTTAATTCTTTATAAATATATCGGATTAGACTTTACATTCTATGAGATAAAATCAATCATTTAAAAATCAATATATACAGTGATGTTCGGTAAAATAGGTGTAAACCAATTTTAATGTATTTTGATTAATTTCAAATACCAATATCTATTTGTGAATCATGCCATCCATACGACAATTTAGTACTTTGTTTACCTTTATTTATCACATGAAAAGAAAGAGATAAAAAATGTTGTCCTTCGTATTTCTGGGAAATTAGCTATGAACATGCTGTTCGGTAAAATAGGTGCGGACTATGTTAATTGTGGTTTATTTATTTTTTGCGAATAAATTACATTTATTGGTGGTGAGTTTGTGAATTTTTAAATAAATTTTAGGTAAAGTAGTGTTTTAAATTTAATTTTTGAAACATTCCGGATTAAATAAATACATATTTCTAAGTCACAATGGGTAGAAATACACATTGTACGGTATTTGAACGGCAACGTATAAAGGATCTAAGAGCATCCGGGCTAACATATAAAAATATTTCTGAAATTATGAAATGCTCCCAAAATATGATTACCAACGCATTAAAATTCAAATATACCACAGAAAGAAGGGGTAACAAACGTAAAACTAAAAGCAATGACGATCGTAGAGTGGTTGTTGCCACAAAAAAGAGCCCTTTTTATCATCCAGGGAACTTGTAAGAGAGCTTGATCTAAGCATTTCATCAAGCACGGTATGAAAAAGGTTAATAGCATAGGGGCGAATAGCTAGACAAGCACCAATGCATACAGCGAAACACATTAAACACCGTTTAAAATTAGCACATGCACATCGTGATTGGTCAGGTGATAATGATATTAAAAAATGACGACATATTCTTTATTCTGATGAAACCAATATAAATTTGCATGGATCAGATGGCAAATTACATGTTAGAGGAAGACCAAATACAGAATTTTTACCGCAAAACACAAAAAAAACCATTAAGCATGGAGGTGGTAGTTTAATGATATGTTTTGGTATCATCATGGTATGGAGTTGGTCCGATATATTTAGTTCAAAAGTATCCAATGGATCAACAGGAATATATAAGGATACTTTCAATCGAAATGTTGCCATACGCAAAAGAAAACATGCCTATTATATGGTCATATCAGCAAGATAACGACCCAAAACATACGGCTAACAAAGCATCGGTTTGGTTTCCACAAAATAATGTGAACAAAATAGAATGGCCAACACAATCACCCGACTTGAATCCGATTAAAAACTTGTGGAAGCATGTATAAACATCAGTTGCAACAAAACGGCTCAAGAAACAAAGTAGAACGGGGGAAAGAAATTGTAAAAGTTTGGAAGCGATTTCTATAGAAAGGTGCCAAAAATTGGTGCAGTTCATGCTAAATCGATGTGAGACAGTAATTTAAAATAAGGGACATGCGACAAAATGTTAAATCATAAATGGTATGTACGCGAAATACTTAGATTTTATTTAATATTGAGGACATTAATACTTTTTCTTGTGTTTTTGGTAGAACAAAATATATCGCACCTATTTTACCGAACAGCATATTCCTAGCTAATTTCCCAGAAATACAAATGACAACATTTTTTATCTCTTTCTTTTCATGTGATAAATAAAGGTAAACAAAGTACTAAATTGTCGTATGGATGGCATGATTCACAAATAGATATTGGTATTTGAAATTAATCAAAATGCATTAAAATTGGTTTACACCTATTTTACCGAACATCACTGTATAAGTATACATATAGAAAAAGTGAAAGAAAAAATTTATTAAATTCAATTATTATTTGCTTCATTTTGTTTATTATCGAGATTTATAAAAAAGTTTGAACATTATATTGCTGTTGTTCTATATATAAAAATTTATATAATTTTTTTGTACAATATATAAAGTCTTTACAAATAAAGTAAAAGTCCGTTTTCTATATATATACATATAACATAACATTTATTAGTTCTAAATAGTTATTTTATATTTTTTGCCATAGTAAATTTGCTGCTGACGATGAAAAATTATAATATAAACTATATGCTTATATATAAATTGTTATATACATACATATGTGTATAATAAACACTTTTTTTTTTATATACCGACTACCGCATCAATGAGTTTTTCCGACTTATATACCTATATATAAAATCTCGAATATACAAAGATGTATTATAATGTTGAAAATCATATATAAATGTGCATATATGTCTTTGGTATATATGTATAGTATAACTCTATATATATATGTTCATATAATATTGAAAGGCTAACAAATTATCAGACTGAATTTTCTTTTTACTTATTGAATTGTTATATATATATATATATGTTTGTTGCAAAACTTGTTGCAAAAAAAAAAAAAAAAAAAAATAAAAAATAATAAAAAAAAAACTATACTATATAGCAAATTTCTGACTATAACGACGAAGTATATATACTATTCAGTAAGACTTTGTACAAACAAGTAAAAAATATTTTATAATTTATTTTATATAAAATATTTCTGGGGTTCTCAATCAATATGCGATGGGGGTTATATTAATAGATATATAGAGACATAAAATATTATTTACTTAAACGCTGTAAATCATAAACATTTGTTTTTGCGGTAAAAATCTTTGACAGAAAAAATTCTACTAAACAAATAAATGAAGATTTATTGCTCTTTTACGTCTGTCAGTAGTTAGTTATTCCTCAATATAAAGTCTACTTGATCGGCCAGTGTTATTAGATTATTCAAAGTTTATTCTGCAGTTTTCTATATATATAGCTCGGTTAAAATTGGTGTCCACAAAATCCCGAAAAAAGTCATGAGTTTTTTGTTGAAATTTTTTTTCTCATGAGGCCGTATGGAACAGTTTAATGTACCTTTATAAATTCATGTTTCATCCCCTGAAGAAAATAATAAAAATACTGATATGCTGCTAGTAAGAAGTATTTAGATCAACTATGTTCTATAGATATATATCCTTTTGTGTGTTTGTATGAATATATACTAAACAAA
This sequence comes from Dilophus febrilis, assembly GCA_958336335.1. Lineage (NCBI taxonomy): Eukaryota > Metazoa > Arthropoda > Insecta > Diptera > Bibionidae > Dilophus > Dilophus febrilis. The sequence goes on along the minus strand of OY284468.1, from coordinate 23,048,876 downwards.
CCAATATATCTTATATATATGGATGATAAATATATATACAAATACATCATATTATACGTACATATAAATATTCTAGGAAGAAGCACCAAAAGAAAAGAAACAATCTTGAGTTATGTTTTCTTTTTATATATATAGAAGAAAATCAATTTTCTTTCAAATAAGCTTTAAAACAATTTTTTTTTATTTGTATGCATACTATATTCTCTAGTGTAATATTTGCTATACATACACTATCTATCTTCTTATATGTTATATTCATGTACATGAATATTACGGAATCCAGAATGAGTATATATAAAAAAATAAAAATATCGAAAGATTTTTCATTTTTTAAAAAGGTACATTTTCAATAAGTTTTCTATATTTTATATTATATATTGTGATTGAAAAGTGTCGTTATTATAAATGCACATTGATGAAGAATGTATGTATATAACTCAAACTCTCCAACCATATAGAATTAAGAATATATATGCAGTAAGTGGTATAGTATCTATATATAGTTTATTATTTTATTATATATATGTATATAAAGTATAGTTACTGTCGGAGATTTATACTTGTATATATATTTATTTATTGTGTATATACATTTTCAATAATTTAATTAAATATTTTTCTTATGATATATTGAGTTTATTTATAAATAAATAAATAAATGTTTACGGATAAAGAACATAAATATATATATACTAAAACGAAATTGTATTATATATACCTAAATATATAATCATATAATATAAATACATATAAATGTATAATACGATATTATATAAATCTATATAATAATAAATTACATTGAATAAATTGAGTTTTTGTTTTGTTTTACTTTTAAGATTTCACCAATAAATATGTATATATACGAATAAAATGTATACAAAATACAAAAATAGAGTATACGTTTAAGGATATATAAATAAATGACTGTATAATTCTCTTATTTGTATAATTTATTACATGAAATTATTTTTCTATTCGGTATTTATTATTTACATAAGTATATATACATCAGAATATATATATATATACCTATTTATATTATTAACTTTATTTGTATCATTATTGGATATATAAACATTATCTTATTATATATTTAGAAAATGTATTTGATAAATACTATACTATTTTTTAACAATTCTTATTTCAATAATTTTTCAATTGCCAATGGACATTTTATCGAAAACCTTTTTTATAAAGGGTCATTTTTTAGCTAATATCTTTTTGGCAACACTGGTTTAAACAGCTGACGCACGTTTCGTGTTTTGTTTCACTGTCAAACATCTTCAGTTTGGTCTATAATTTAACCATGAATCGTCTTACAAACGAACAACGCTTGCAAATTATTGAATTTTATTATCAAAATGCGTGCTCTGTTAAGAAAGTATCAATCGCGACGAAATTTTGTTCAGCGACAAAGCTAAATTTGGCTCAATGGGTACGTAAATAAGCATAATTGTCGATTTTGGTGTGAATATCAGCCAGAAGCATCCAGAAAAAGTCATAGAAAAAAAAGAAAAAGCAATGCATCCAGAAAAAGTCATAGTTTGGTGCGGTTTATGGGCATCATTGGACTTCTTCAAAGATGATGCGAATCGTAACGTAACTGTGAATGGTGAGCGCTACCGTGAGATGATATCCAACTTTTTTTTGCCCAAAATGCAAGAGCTTGACTTGCATGACTTGCATTTTGTGGGGCTATGTTAAAGCTCATGTCTATACAGACAAGCCCCCTTCAATTGACGCATTGGAAGATAACATTGAAGCATTTATTCGTGAGATACCGGCCGAAATGTTGGAAAGAGTATGCCAAAATTGGACTAGGCAGATGGACCATTTGAGGCGCAGTCAAGGTCAACATTTGCATTAAATAATTAAATAATCAAACATTAAATTATATGGACCGTACTTTTGATTCAAATAAAGATTTCATGCATTTTTCTGAATTTTATATGTTGTTTTTTTTTTTGAAAAACTTTCCTATAGCTTTTAAAAAATCACCCTTTATATCCATATATGCATATATAATTGGTGAATTGAACGTGAAATATATATAAATGTGTTTTTTATTCCTAACGATGTAAGATCTTATTCGTATAGTATACAACTATTATTAAAATTTTTGAACATTTGACTATATCTTTTAATCAATTTTAAGAAATTTTGCAATGGAAAAATGAATTGTGAAAATAGAATTGTAAACATTTTGTTGATAACTAGAAAGAGTTACTTTTTTCGTATCTTTAAAAAATAATTAAAATTAAGAAAAAATTTTTAATTAATCCGAATATCTATTTAAAATGTATATACTGAACTTGCCCAAAATTGTAACCATATATGTTTATACAATTCAGACACAACCAAACATTTACATTTTGATAGTAGTTCTGCTTTGAAAACACTTAGAATTAAAAAAAAATTCTTTTATAATAATAAAGAAATTTTCTTAACAGGTAATTAATCTACATATAAAAGGGTTTGAAAAAACAAAATTTACGATTGATTAATAGTTTAATAGAACAAAACAGACATATTAATTATTATCACAAATCCCAAAAATCGTTGAATTATTAATGGAAAATCCTTCAAAATTAAATTATCTTCTATAAATGAACTCATATTTTCAACATATATCGAACAGAAAAATTAATTCTATTCACTATATATAGATATGTTTAATATATTTTTATAATTTTTAAGACCATACCCATTCCTCTTGGAGACAATAATAGAAAACTACAAATATACGAATGTATATATATATATATATATATATATATATGGTATATATATAAATTAATGTTGTATGTAACGATGTAACATATATTATATTATTGTGTATAATAAGTGCATGTGTAAAGTAAACGTTATATATCTATACATAATAATATAAGTAAAGATTATGAAAGTGTATATTCAAAAATGGAAAGACAATTTCATTTGTATTTATATATATAAAGTTTTTTAACATATATAAAATAATTAAATGTCTTTATTTTATGTATTATACATATATATATATATATAGATACATTATGATATAATGTTTTGAAGTTATATACCAACTTATTTTATACAAAATGTATATATATATTTATAAATATTGTAAAATTTTGCAAGTTATACAAAATTTTTATATATGTAATATACACATATTTAATCATATATACTAAACTGTGTATAACAAAAGCTATTAATCAATTTCAAAACATTTTTTTTCAAACCCTTTTGTATATGCATATATATAATTAGCTTTTAAGAAAATTTCTATGATATTGTAAATATAATTAATAATATGTCAGGTGTGGTTATATCATTAATGGGAATACAAAATAAGATATGTATCTGATTTCGTGGGCAATCTATACATAAATACATATACTCTGTTCTTATGTTCAGATATATGTTATACATAAGGAAAAATGTTATATATAGTAAATAAATTTTCTCTGTTCTATTTTTATGGGATGTAATTTGCTGAATTTAATAGCTGTCCCAATTTAATATATATGTATATATGTTTATCGTTGATACTGAAAAATCTTAAAAATTATAATATTATAAATTTTTTTTACCGCATATATATATGATATCGTTAAACTCTATAAAATAAGATTATTTATATCTAATTTTCAAAATAATATACGATTGAGGGTTTTTCCATTGAAAATTACCATAATAAATATGAGCATAAAAATGAATTTAATTAGAATTTAGAAATATTTTATCTAGAAATATTTACATTTTTTTTTTCAATCTTGCATAAAATTTTTTTTCAAATAGTAAATTCATTACTCTAAATTTTCTAATGTGGTATATAATTTGTTTATATATTTTATTTAATATCTATAAATGCTTTTGAACATAAAATACACTCATAATATATTAATGAGTTTTATGGTTTTAACATTTATGTATATATGATGTGCCGTATAATGAATACGATTTATTTTAAAAATAGTAATATATATAGTAATATGTGTATATAAATTTACAAATATATAAATACGGGAAAATAATTAATTATCATTTCTGGTTAAAATAACAATATATAATAAAATATATATATAACATTTATTTATAAATATAGTTGTTCTATACATGATATTTATATACAGAATGTCAGTAAACATAGAGAGATGGTAATAAATAAATATTGGATATAATCAAATAATTATGAGATGATTAGAAGTTATAAAGATGTTACAATTTTTAATTCCAAATTTAATTGTCTATAATTTTAACTTTTTCTAAAAGGATTTTTTTTGCTGTATAAGATTTCGATTGTTTAATTATATTGAACGCAAATTATACAGTATTTATTATACATACAGTACAGGGAGAGGATATCCTGTTAATAATTTATATTATTGCATCCCTTTATTATATTATTAACGCAAAATAGATATTTAAAATGGTATATATGCAATTTTATACAACAGAAGAGCTCATTTGTTTAGTAAAATACACATAGTGTTTTATATTTATTTAGACATTTTTAGTTATAATATATATATATGTAATGTATAGATGTAAATATTTTTAATATTTATTTCGTTGCGGTATATGTTTACATTATATTGAACAAAATCCAATATATAAATAAAATTGCTTATCTCATCTTTACACTTCAATAATTTTTCAAATATATTATTACTATATAAATTGATAAATATACTCTAATTCACAATAATTACCAATTAATTTCTTTTTGTTGAAAATGTTATAATATTTTAGGTATATTTTCAAAATAAATGTATATTTATTTAAATTTATATTACGATTAAGTATGAAATTGTAAAAAAAAGTATATGTAGTTTTAAATTTAAATTTAATTTTGTATTAATTTAAAAAATGTAGTATTAATTTAATTTTATTATATTTTGATAATGTATTTTATTTTTAAAAATGTTTCATCTCGAAGTCTTATCTATAATCGATTGTTAATCAAATAAAAACATTTCAATTTAATATTTCGTTTTTTTGTTTGTAGTTTTTTTGTTTAAACGCACCTGAATCGATTTTATAAAATGAGATTTCCAAACATAATCATTAACTTGTCAAATTGTTTCCCTTCGCAAAAATTTATCATATTATTTACATTTTTTTTTTTATTTCACAAACTTAAATAATTGTATATAATTAAAAATTATCTATAAATTAATGACATAAAAGTGTCTTTGTGGTTATCTATATATATATAATATATAATAAATTCAAAATATATATATTAATGTTGGTTTTAAGTACATATTAAAATGAAAATATATTTGAGAATACCTATATAATAATAATGTATATTACGATTGCTATATAAAGTGTTTCAATTTAAAGTTTCTATAAAAAAAAAATAACTTTTTTTTTTATTTCTAAAGTTACTTGTGCATGAATTAAAAGTTATAACTCGTATTCATATATCTATACACATATATAGAGAGATATATAGATATATGAGTATATGCTATTTATTACAATAGAAATATAATGTTAAAAAAAAAATTATTATGGTATATAAAAATATATTTGTGCAGGATGTTAAACGTGAACTAAAACTATATATGTGATATAGGTTAGGGTGTCTTATTTTTCATTAAATTATTTCTATGCATTTTTTTAACAATAGTTGTGTTTATTACAATTAATATGATTGTTATTCCTTTATATTAACTTTTTCATTGAATTTGTTGAGATCATATATGGAGATGATTAGATGATCACACAATCAATCGAAATGATCATCTAATCGTAAAGATCATCTAATTTTGTAATATGACATATCAAAAATGAATTAATAGAATTAATAGAATTTATTATATAAATTATATTTGAAATTTTTATATTGTATATAAATATTTTTTTAATGAACAATTTTATTATAACCGGACATTTTATATTTCATTTTTCAATTTTATGTATTAATTTAATTTTTTAATTATATAGTTTTTAATTTAATTTTTTATGTTTACTTTTTTTAGATAAGTGGTGTGAATTTTGTTTGACCAACTATTTATTACATACTTTTAACAAATTTCAACAAATATGTTAGTAAAATTATTTTTCTATTTTTTATACAAAAAATAAAACTTCTATACAACTATATATATTGATTAAGAAAATATAAACCCTTATTTTATTATTAAACAAATTTCAATTGTTTTTGAAAATGAAAATTGATATCTTCAATTGCACTTTTAGTCAGTGACTGTAATTTGTTTCAATTATATTCGTTAAGAATTTTATAATCGTTTTTCAACACTTAAATTTGCATATCTGCGGGAACTATCCCACATTTTTCATATATCCAATAATGAATTTTGACATTATACCCTAACATCCTTGATGATGATATAACTATTTATTAATCTGAAATATATCCTATATATTAACAAAAAAAAGGGAATGATTTCAATTATGTAATAATTATATAGAATTCTATATTTATATATGATACTATAATGTTTATTTGGGCCAATTCAATTGTAAAAATGTTTATATTTAGAAATAAATTCAATTTAAAGCATATATATTAAAAATCTTTAAAGGAATTTAGGTATTTTTATGTTATATACATTGTGTATATATGAAATATGTATGTATTGTAAAATTCAACAAAAATATCTATTCAAATTGCCAATCCCTGTTACATTAGATATATATATCATGTATATATGGAAATGTGTATATAATACATAAAACCATATGAATAAAATATTACTAATATAAAAAGGATCATCAAATAAGGAATCTTTAACTATATGTATAAATTTAGTTGGAAATAAAATCTATATCTAACGGTGTTAGATATATTTTGATTCAAGACAAATAAAGGACATTCTCATTGATATAAGAATTCGATTCTGGAATACACATCTTTTGAAACTTTTGTCATTTTATCACTTTTTTTAAAAGTTCACTAAAACTTCAAAGTTCAATGATAGAGTGTTTGTTTTGTTACGAATACAATCCGTTACGAAACGTTATATTTTTCTTATTTATCCGTATTTGATGATCTTTTTATATTACAATGACTACAATGTTTATTGTAAATAAATTTATATTGACTGTAAATAAAGTATTGATAATATTTATACCTATATGGATATAGATATACTAGAGAGATATATTGTATATTCTCGAATATAAAATATAAGTCTATCTATATATAGATATGTATATATGGAAATAGGCACTCGTGTATGTAAATGATTTGTATTGTGCGACTGTACATTTTTGTTTTTTATTTTTTTGTTTTTGAAAATATAAATTTAATTTTGATAAATGTATTTTCGAGTTTATGTCAAACAAAATAAAAAAATAAAATAAAAAATACATACAAAAAATATATGTATATAGTTAAACATTTCGTATTATACAAATTTTTTTTTTTTTTTTTGGAATGCAAAATCATTTACATATATATAAACAAAACAAAAAAAAACATAACTCTCACAATAATCAACATATATTATATTGTGAATCGAACGAATTTAATATAGCTATATACGAGTATATAAGGTATATAAAAAAAAAGAAAAAGAAAAATTTCCCTAGAGTTCATTTTGACGAGTTTTTATACCTTTTCTAAAAAATGGTTTATGTTTGTATAATCCCTATATATATTTTTATGATTATAATTCTATATATATGTATATTGCTAATATTTTGACTTATATTTGTACTTATATATGTTCGTTTTACTTTGTTTTCCCAAATGTTTAATTTTTTAATAATTTAAACATAAAAAATAAATATGTTTTTTTAACGTTTTGTACAACATATTTATTTTTAATGTTTTTTTTCGGATCAATTTTTAAATTAAATATACTACTATTATATATATATATCATATATATCCGTACTGTTACACAATAAGTATATATATTTGTATGTTATATTTACTATATATATATATATATATATATGATGGGGTAGAAGTATTCGATTTACATATAAATTTACGCGATAAATCGGGCTCCAATTATGATGGAAAATTAATAAAAACAAATATTTATAGTATTTCAATTTTTATTCAGTATTCTAAAAGATATTTAAAAAAAAACAGTTGGAACGTTTCTATATAAATGTTAACTTTAACAATATTAAAACAAATTTACATATTTCCTATATAAAAAAAAAGGATAATTTTTATATTTTGGATATTTTATATTTGTTATGTATAATACTGTATTTGCATATTTACATTTTCATATATTGGTCCTATGTTTATAATAAATAAATAAATTTCAATGACTATAAATTAAATTTTCATATGGTTTATAATACTTTAATTATATATATTGTATAGTTCTATATATATATATATATATATTAACATATACATATTTTATAACATAATTATAACTAAATAATGTATTTTTGGTGTACCACAACAAAATTAAATACTTACATTCAAATTCATATATATATATATATATATATATATATAAATATAATATAAAATATACATCATATACATGTATAATATATTTATATACAATTTAGCTATCTGTTTTGGAAAAGAGTTTAAAACTTTATTTATTATAAATTATTTGTCTATGCACATATACAAATGGATGTATTGTATATATACATATTTGATAAAATTGATGTTTATAAAATATACATATACACTAAAGACACAATGCAAAATTATCTAATAAATGCATTGTATATGTGTTTTGTTTCAAAAACAATATAAATTTTGTTTATTTATGCGGTATATATATGTTGTAATAAAGGAATAATAATTATCACAAATTGCAATAAAATCAACACCCATCGTCCAGTTTGTTCGATTTTGCTGCTTATTTTATTCACTGATAGAAATTGGTTTTAGAAATATATTCGGTATAAAGATATACATATATTATATAGTTCACATTTTTCAAGATAATTTTATTAGTGATTTTTCTACATATGATATATTATTTGCATTTTCTAGTATAAATTCATTATTCAGGGGTTTTTTTTTTCAATCCAATTTAGCGTTTAATTTAAAATATAGATTTTATTGATAATCACACGGACTTTATCCCATATTCTTATATAAACGTAAAATATACCAAACCTGATATCTTTATTTGACAATTGATATATGAAAATAACATAAAAAATTTTATAAAGTTATTATTTCATGACTCAATGTTCAGTAAAACGTGTGTACAATAATTGTATAAGTTGACCACCGAATTACGGCAACTGATTTTGGCTACTCCTGTTGGTTCTGTCAATTTACTCAACTTTTACAGTAGATCCTATCACCCTAAGCAAATATGTTTAGCCAAATTGATTTTAAACAGAAAATTTAAGCAAAACACAGGTATTATTTGCAATTTATCACATTAAGAATCGCGCAGATATAAAACTGATTAAAATTTTGTATATAGTTGTTATAAGCTTAATCATTTTTAATTTCAAATTAATTAAATATCACGTACACAGGATTAAAATTAATTAAATATCCCAGTCACATATACATATTTATAATTTTACACATAATTTAATAATAATTTTAAACTATATGAATGTTGTATATATTAAATTTTAGCTATTTTCAAATAAATATATATATACATAGGTATACTCACTCGCATTATATGAAACTGCAAATATATATAACATTTGTATACAAATACATATATACAATTCGTATTATAGTTATATACTATATCGTATATATATACTATATAAATGCATTTAATAGTTATTTGTAAAATATGTTTTATCAAAATAATAAATTATATTTACAAAATTTAACTGTCAAATAAATACGATCATGTATCGCATTCGCATATATCACATATTATATGTATATATGTATCAAATGTATTTTTGTTAACATATACCATATATATATATTTATATATATATAGTATATATGATGAAATAAAAAAATTAAACTATAATTAATTTATGTTTGATTAGATGAAAATATATATTTTTTGCTTTGTTTGATAAATATTAAAATATATATACAGATTTTATTACATCCGTTCAAAAATGAAAATTTCATATATATATACTTTGATTTTCTTTTATTTGAGAGAATTTTCAATAAATACACACGCTATATTTTGTATAATATTAACTTTAAATTTAACATAAACTTTTTAAGTTAAGTTTCATAAAAGATTTTTTTTTTATCAATTTATGTTTAAAAAATAACTTTACTTCGTATCCGCATATACACATATATATATATTCTTATATAATGATATATTTCTTATGTTTTATATACTCTCTAACTTATATACGAATACTTTTTTTTTATAGAATATGATCATAGAGATTAAATCAAAATAAAAAAAAAATCGAAAATAGAAAAAAAAGAAGAAAATTAAATGAATTTCATATGTATGTAATTTTAATGAAAACTCTTTTCAAAGGAAAACTTTTCAAATTCACATATTACTTCTTAATATATATAATACATATATGTAATACACCCAAAATAAATAACAGCATGATATATTTAAGTTTTTACTATATATATATATATATATATATTGTATTATGACATTGAAGAAAGACATTTTTGTTTGTTAAATTAACTTTTTTAATCATTTCTAAATATTTTTTCCAGATAATTCCTTCTGTAACTATATATATATTTTAATAGATTAGATCAAAATTGTATCGAAACATTGATTTTAAACGAAAAAATAAATAACTTATTGAAAGAAATTCAGAAAAAAATTAATTTATCGTATATAAATATTTTATCCACATATATTTATGTTTTTTTCTTCAAATAACAGGTATTATTTTCAATAATTGTCTATATATTTAAATATATCCATAGTAAAAAAGAAAATTCCAATATGTATTTTATTAAAATGTCCAATATATATATAGAGGTATGATATGAATTTCAATATAGATACTCAACTATATGCATATTATTAATTTTCCAATATTAAATAAAAATATAATAAAATAGTCGCATCCTTTTTTATTGAAATTTATCGAGAAAATTGCCGTATTTTCCACAGATTCCTATATTATATATATATACAAACAAATAAAATATGGAAATTATTTATCCACAATGATGGCAATGTAAATGTAAAAATATCTCATACACATATTTCATATAAATATAGAAATATGACTTCCCTTTTAAATATGTATACAATTTTATGAAAAACTGTTTTCAAAATCTACATTTATAATTGAATATACACATGCAATGATGGATATATCCTTAAATTATTACTATATATAAATTTAATTAAACAATTTTTATGTTCATATATAGATCGTCATCATATGTCGGAAATCGTATATAACCTCCATATGCATTTATTTATAGATATTAGAAAATAAAATAATTCTATTGGTATATATATGTGAGAATGCACATTGAAAGATTTTTCCACAATTTATGTGTATAATTAAATTTAAATTAAAATTTTTATAACACGATAAAATAAAAAATAAAATACGAGATTTTATATTTAATTGATCAAAAATGTGTATAATTACATTTTATATTTAAGCTCAATTATATGCGATACAATAAAATTTGTAATGCAAAAAATATATGTACAACCATATACTAATGTAAAACTCTTTATCTATTTATTTGCTAATTTTATTAAAAGTTGTAAGGGAATTCACCAGTTATAACACTTTAATTTAATATCGAAATACATAATGTGTAATTATAAAACTTTTGAAGATTAATTGCAAATATACGAGAACATTTAAAATTAAATATATTCCATGAATTATCGAATGAAAAGTGATAGTATACAAGTTTTTTTTTACAGAATATCAATTTTGTATAGTGAAAAAAGCACTATATAGAAACAAAGGCAAAAATTAAACAGATATATGTTATATGTATAACAACCTTTAACAAATATCGTATGTAATTTGTATAATTATAGATAACGATATATGATTTTGTAAAGTTCATTTTTAGTATAAGACATTGTAAACATTTACAAATAGATCTTTTAATTAAAAATTACTATAAAAGTACATTTTTATTTTATATTAAATTACCACAAATACCATGAAATCTACATTTCATTTTTTAATAAATATGCGTATAATAATTTTGAGTTAAAACGATATAATTTTATGTTTTGTTATAAATTATAAAATCTTATTCAACACATCTGCGGTATTTATATATTATATATATAGTTAATTTTAATTGATGTAAAAAAACAAAAGTTCATATACATACATTGAATTTATTATATATATGTATAGTTGATCTTCTGAAGCATATAACATAAAACTTGATAAAATAAACTTTATATGAAGTCATTAATAATGTAAAAAGTTTCTAAAATCATTTTTTTCCCTTCACCTAATTAGAATAACTTAAAGGGAATGTTAAATTATATGTATGTACTAAATTTGTAGATATGCTATATACATTCAATTTAATTAATTCAATTTATATATATATACGGAAATACAAATATATGGGATATTATTTCAACAATCGAATAATAATAGAAAACAAAAAAAAATTGAGTGATAAATAACTAATATTTTATATTTCTGATATAACTTTAATAATAAAATTCTCAAATAAATCTTTTTAGGATATGGTATGATGTACAAAATATTGAAAAAATTGCTTGAATATATTGAATATTTTTAATAAGAAAAGCAGTACATTATCAGATTAAAAAAACGCTTTATACTTGACTTAGAGAAAATACGAACCAATTTAACGACATTTAAAAGTCAAAACAAAATGTGATATTTAAATATAAACTGGCTAATCTCGGTGATACAATTTCGTTGGTAATGTTCACATTCCGCATAATTCCATACGTGTTCTTTTATATAATATAATATATATACTTCTATCTTTTTATATACATATAGTTTGTGTGTGTTTTATTATCGTTTATTTTTTTATTAGATATAGTATCATATAATTAACATTTGTAATATACCATTTGATTACCATATTTTTTGTCACTTCTATCTGCTATATGGCAATTGGAATAAATATATAATAATTAAATGAGTACAAGACTTCTTTTTATGTGTTTCCCTTATATATCTATAAATATATATAACTTCTATTTCTTTGTATATTATAACTTTAGCGAGCCTATACTATATAGACATATGATACTAATTATCTTTAATGATTTTGATAAAATGATTTTCGTACTATTATATACAGATGCTTTTGGTTACCGAAAATATATAACCATTATTTGTTGAATAATATAAAAATTTTCCAAATCCTAAAGATTATAATATGTTGTGTTTTGGAAAATGTTAAATCGAATATTTTCCCAAGAATTTGTTTTCAATTTCTTCATTTGCATTATTCCCTCTTAATTAAAAATCCGTATAAAAGACATTTACAACTTCGCTTGATTTGAATCAAGTTCTTCCAGCCAATTTTCTATTGTTGAAACTTACGTAAGATAAAAAGAAAAAATATATTTGGAAAATCAATTTTTTTATGTATTTGATATTTCTTTTTATATTTTTTTCCTTTTTATGTTATGTAGGTGGTTTCAACGATAGAAATTTTTATTTTTTGATATGGAGCGGTACCCCGTACCGGGTACCCGGGAATATATATACACTAACCACAGCTGGCAGAAACGCCAGCGCGGTCCGTATATATATAAACCTTGGTAGGACATCGTTGCTGGAAAATGGTATGTCTCAACTTCGACTGTCCAAATTCAAACAACCACGTCCCCCTAATAAAAGGAAATCCCACTTGTAATATTTACAAGCGAGATTTTTATTTGAAATTGGACGGCTTCGCTACCAATTCGTCCATACTTTCATCATAAGATGTATGCACTTGATTTTTATTCACATATAATTCAAAATAGTAAATAATTGTATGTAGAATTGTTGTATAATTGTAAAATGTTACGGTTGAATGAAAGTTAATTTAATATTTGATAATATACAAATCTATTTGCAATTGCATAGTGTCCTATTAGTAATTACTTTTGTATTAACGCTCAAATAAAATACATTCAATCAATCCAGTTATTTAATTTTTCTATTGTTTATTATGTATATGTATAATTATTATAATTGGATTTTTTATATTGTATATAGATACACTTTCATATATTAATATTCCTATATGATACGCATATCATCAAACATATTTGCAATTCAGAATTTTGGTACTTGTCATTATTACAGTTATTTACAATGTATATTTTATTTTATTATAATTTTTCGATTATAACTGAATATTATAATAATTTTTTTATTCAGCGTATCTGGAAAAGGAAATATATTATACTATCAATTTATTTGCTATAGATTATTTATTCTAAAAATTACTAAAAAAAAATCTCAATACACTTTTTCTACACTTTTGTGTATATATCTTTTGAAAACCCGATTTCCAAATATTCTTCTACAAAAAATCAGAAATTAATTGAATTTCCAAAGGAAATTGAAAAAAAAACTATGGCTTAAAAAATTTATAATTTGGAAACTTCGAAAAATTCTGTTTGAAAAAATGTTTATTTGTACTATACCCAATTTATTTGTATGCATGCGTTCTTTTCAGAATATCTTATCGTTTAACATAAGAGCAAATGCTTCACAGCCCATACTAGTAATATCAATATATGAGTTCATTTTAAATGAGTATAAGGATTGTAGAATGCCAAAACCAAAACTGCGGTTGTGTAGTTCGAATTTTTTTTAAATACAAATACTATACATTTTAATATATGCAAAATATTATATGTTTCAAATTCTATGTCAAATTAATGAACATATGGTTCAGTATCAAATACACTGATGAATCAAATAAAAATTAACCAACATATTTTTATTCTACAAAGTAATTTTAATATTTTGCTATATGGAATATAGATTATATATTAGAGATCGTATTTATAGAATATATATAGTACAATTATACATATTTTATACATTCTTACAAACAAAGTTAACCATTTTATATAATAACAGATGTAAATGTTATACCTATAGGTATGGATATATGTAATTTATAGATTATATTACATATGAAATGTATATATGTGGCAATGATACATTTGAGAGTCACATAAAAATTTTGTGATATGGCGATTAAGTTAGTTTATGGTGCGCTAAATTTGAGTTCAAACGTGTTGGGCATCATAAAATGTATATTTATTTATTTATTTATTTATTGTGTTTTTTTGTTCATCTAAGAGCAAATGCTCGTTTCGAATCAATATAATTTTAGATTATTTACAAATTGAGCTTTTAAATTACTTTAAATTTACAAAATTATGGAAATATAAAAATGTAAAAATATAATAATATAAAAATATAAAAATAAAAAAATATAAAAATATAAAAATATAAAAATATAAGACTATAAAAAATTAAAAATTAAAAATTAAAAATTTACCATATAAAATAAAATATAAAAATATAACCATAAAAAAAAAAAAAAAAATAAAAATTTTAAATATTAATTATATACATAATCATTGGTAAAATATCTAACAAAGGTGATAATCGATTTTAAATAATATTGCAAACAATATAAAGAATAATATAACAATATAAAAATATAAAAATATAAAAATATAAAAATATAAAAATATAAAAATATAAAAATATAAAAATATAAAAATATAAAAATATAAAAATATAAAAATATAAAAAATAAAAAATAAAAATAAAAATATAAAAATATAAAAATATAAAAATATAAAAATCTAAAAATATAAAAATATAAAAATATAAATATAAATGTAATAATATAAATATAAATATAAATGTAATTATCATAAAATATATAAAATTATAAAATAATAATAATAAAAAAAAATGATAAAAAATAATAATAATAATACAATAATTATAGGATATATAAATAATGTAAAAAACAAACAAAAAGTACATGACATCAATATAATAACTCTCAATATTAGTATACATTTCCCATCAGGATGAGTGTTCATCAAAATATTTCTTTCTTATCTCTTTCTTATGAGCATGCTTGAATTGTTCTTTATTTAGGAGTTTGGTGGCAGGATCAATTTCGTGGTATAGTTTAAGTCCCAAATATAATGATGTATTTAGCCCATGTCGTGTTGTGTATATCCTCGGTATTTTTATCTCACTAAATCCCCTGGTGTTGTGATTGCGTGATTGAGCACATTCTATGTGTGTGTTGTGATGTATGTACCTGTTGACCATATTATGTAATAAAATTGCCAGACATTTTTTGTATTCCAGATTTACAGGTAATATCTCTGTAACATGGTGTATATGGATTGTAGACTCCCTTGTATCAAATCCGAATAAATTTTTTATTGCCCTGTTCTGTATCACCTGTAATTCTTGGATTTTATATTGGCTTATACTACCCCAACTTTGTATCGAGAATGTTAAAATGGAGTGGAAGTACGAGTAGTATATCGATCGTAATGTCGACCAATCTTTAATGTTCACCCCAACTTTGTAAAATATACCCGCAATTTTGGATAACCTGATTTTTAATTGCTCCACATGAAGGTGGAAATTTACTTTACTATCTATAGTTATTCCTAAATATTTTATGCTGTTAACTCGCTCTATTTGGTTATTATTGTATTTAACTTCTATATTGATATTGCTCCTATTACTTAACACCATTATCTTTGTTTTCTCAGGATTTACAACCAATTTTTTTAACCTAAACCACAACTCTAATTGTTTCATATCAAAGTTAATATTATCCATTAATTCGCAGCATTTGTTTCCCGAGTATAATATCGTTATATCATCAGCATACATACTAAGTTTACCTTTTAATGATATTTCCGAAATGTCATCGATGAAAATGATGAATAACAATGCAGCTAATACACTACCTTGTACCGTACCTAATTTGTGATATGCTGTTCCACTACTCCTAGAATTTACATAAACATATTGATTATCCCCATCCAGATAGCTTCTGAACCATTTATATTCATTATTTCTTATTCCTATGGCATATAACCGATTTAAAAGCAATTCTCTGTCTATTAAATCAAACGCCTTGGTAAGATCAATAAAAACCATAACCGCAGTGTTACCATTATCTATAGCGCTCTGGGTAGAGCATATTATATCAAACGTAGCGGCAGTTGTATCACAGTTTGTTCTGAATCCGTATTGTTGACTACATGGTATATTTAACTCCCCCATGTGGTTAATTAATCTAATTTTTACCACCTTTTCTATAATTTTGGATATTATCGGCCTAATACAAATGGGTCTGTAGTTTTCAACCGCAGTTTTTTTGCCAGATTTAAATATTGGTATTATT
Source organism: Dilophus febrilis (assembly GCA_958336335.1). Lineage (NCBI taxonomy): Eukaryota > Metazoa > Arthropoda > Insecta > Diptera > Bibionidae > Dilophus > Dilophus febrilis. The sequence continues at coordinate 23,031,616 of OY284468.1, read as the reverse complement.
TTATTATATTGTAATCCACTGGGAAAAATGCCCTCATTAAAAGACATATTAATGATTATTACTAAATTATTTATTATTGCTGTTTTGGTTGATTTGATGATTGCCGCACTAATGCCATCCTCTCCAGTTGAATACGTTTTTTTTAGTTGATTAATAATGCCCAGTATCTCGCAATCATTAGTGTAGTTTAATCTCATATTGGTTATGCTATTTGCATTGCCATAATTGTTGAGATCATTATCATTATTATATATCATGCTATTTTTGTCATTTATCCTCCTAAATGATGATGTTAAATTATGGCCAATATTAATGAAATAATCATTAAATATGTTCGCTATTCGTTGTTCATCAGATACTATTTCATTATTAACTTCTAGGACGATATTTTGCTTCCGCTTTTTTATACCATCATTCATTATTTCCTGTATGATTGTCCATTTCATTTTCGGTGTTTCAGAACTGTTTAATTTATTATTATAATAATTTAATTTTTTCAATCTTTTAATACTCGTTATTCTGTTTTTCCAATAATTCACTTCTTCTTTAATTTTTTTGTTGTAAGGGTCTGAATTTAATTTTTTATACCAATAATTCCTTGTTTCAACCACTTTCTGTACATCCCTATCTATCCATGGTTTCATGTTGTTTGTTTGTATTGTTTTAGGTGTTTGATGAAAGGATATTCTGTTTTTAAACTCCTCGATGAAGATGTTATACATATAATTTACGTTATGGCTAGGTATGCATATTGGATTGTTTGTCATATCAGTTATGAGTGTTTCTGTGTTGGTTTTAATTATTTTCGTTTTAGCATGATGTACACGTTGTATATTTATATCTATCTGAAATATTATCACATTATGGTCCGATATGTCGTATTTAAGGTGGTACATTTTGATATTCGCTTTTTCTATATTAGTTATTATATGATCGAGTATAGAATTGCTTTTCGGTCTAGTGTGAGTTACTGCATCACATATATGAAGGTTATTTTGGTGCAAATTTTCTATGTATACCTTCACATATCGTAGATCCTGTTTTTGTTTTAGATCAAAGTTAAAATCTCCGGCAATTATTAATTTTCTATTATTAACTCCACTTATGAACTGATTAAATGTTTCCAAGAAATTATCCACATCTGCCACCCCATATTGAGGTGGACGATAAATACACACAAGGACCAAATTTTTCCCATTATTTTGTATTACTTCTACCATTACCATTCCGTTTCTTTCATCATTAAAATTTTTTATAACATTAAATTTAATATCTTTACGTACAAATATCGCCGCCCCACCACCTTTTCTGTTTTTTCTACTCGATATAACACCCTCAAATCCTGATATATTAATGCTTTCAACCCATGATTCACTGACAAATATAACGTCCACATGTTTTAGATTCATAATCATTATTTCCACGTCTTCCACTTTATTTTCAAGGCTACATGCATTTAAATATGCACATTTTAAGGAGCATTTGGGATTTAAAGTAAATGAGATATCCCTTATATCGTCTACTTTAAAGATTTGAACCGACGGACCCCCAGATAAATTTGGGTGATTATTATTAATATTCATGTTGCATTTGTATATATTACAATTGTAGGAGTTATTTATTGATCAAATTGCAATGTGTTATTTACAACGATAGTAGGCGTATCCTCCGCTACGCGGATTAATAGCCTGCCGTTTTGTGTCCAGACGTATTTAATTTTACCTTCCCTTCTTCTAGTTCTTGCTTCAAAATATAAGTTATTGAAGTATTTTGTAAAACGATCATAATATTCAACATTTTTGTTCCATATATAAATATATATACAATGTTGTATTTATCCTTAATTCAAAAAAAAAATGAGTATTTACTATATCTTGTATACGAAAAAAAAAAACAAAATAACATTATATGAAAATATATGCTCCTTATATATACGAAAAAGGATCTTCTTTTCTTTTATATATGTAGTATATGAGAATTTTATATGTCATGTGTAAATATATAAACATTCAATGATATATTATTATTATATTTATATACAGTTTAGTTGAACATTTTAATATTGATACTTATTTTTTTTTGCCCTTGTTGTTATGGTTTAATAGTCCCTGAAGTCTGTTATTAAATATATACTCTGGTACATTTTGAATGTTTGAAACAAATTTTAAACTTTTGTTTATGGTTTTTTTTTTTTTATTTTTATGGAAAATTAATTTTGTATTTTACATAGTATTTAGGGAATCATGAATACTTTACCTGTAAATTAAAAATTGTCTATGGGAAACATTAGTTTTACACCGACTTTTTGTTCCAGAAATGGTTGATAAACAAAGCGCATAAAAACATATGTCAATATATAAAATAATATAACAATTTTAATACCCATTCTTTCATATATTATAGGAATTATTTTTTTTTGATACTCGATATAAAAGATTTTCAACATAATTTCAATTTCTAAATAAATAAATTATATTTTTTCGATTTCTTTTTAAATACATCACACTTTATAAACATCAGTCACTATAATATAATTTAGTATCAATTATAGAAAAACGAAAGATTGATTTTTGATTAATATATCAGCTCCTTCAGTGGTCAATTTTTGTTATGATCCTTAATCGTTTCTATTTTTTCCCCTATGGTTGATCCTTTTTGCTTTTCGTTCTATGTACTAAATCAATAATTTGAATAATCACAATCATTTGTTTTTCACATCTACCACTCTTTTCATTTCAATATTATATCTATGGAAAGAAAATTTTTTTTGCAGACTTTCAATAAAAAAAAATATTTTTAATTATTTCAATTTTAAAAATGTTTTATTATTATTATTATTGTTATATAGGATTTTAAACATTATTTATCCGTATTTGTTTTACAATATACTAGAATAAATAAATGCGTTTATAGTTGGTTGGTATATATGCATTTTATATATATATATGATATACATTTAATATTTGGTCATATATATTATATAGACATCCAATATGTTTATATATATTTATTTATACTTAAATAACATCAACATATTAATTATTTTAATATTATAAAATTATATATTAATTAATTTTCATTTATATATTTATATGTACTCAATAAAAATGAGTATTATAATTATATAATTCACAATATTTTTATGAATATCCATTTATTTTCCATTATAAACATTTATTATCGTTTATTATATATAATATAATGTATTAAAAACTTTAAATTAAATTAACGGTCTTAAAATAATTAATATAACTCAACAAATAAATAATAATAATAAAATAAAACATAATTTTTAATATAATTTCTTTGAAAAATTATTATTATTATTTTTATAATACCTCATGCATTAATATCATAATTCATAAATTCTAATTTTAATATCTTTATTAGAAATATATATACATTTGATGCATATATAGTAGATTTAAAAAGGATATATTTATTATAATATATTGTTATGTAATTAATGTATGCACTTTATTAAATTAATCTTTGTATTTTCGATTATGTGATGAATTTTTGTGTCCGGTTTTTTCGGCATGAACTAATATACCAGTTGATGTACCAAATGTTGATACACGTATATCAAATTTTCCATCTAATCCAATTGCCTGAGATAATTGTCTAGCATTATCAATTGTTGATTCACTTAAACTGAGAAATTTATTTATTATAATTTTAAATTATTACATAAATATTTTTGCTGCTGTGCTTTTTGTTTTTGTTTTATATTTACCGTATATCAATTTCATATCCCTTTAATTCCGTCACAGCATTTCCAATAGCCGTAATTTGTTCATCTTTTTTACCACCTAAACTAATGCCCAACCATCGTAAATTGGGTAATGTTGATAATAAAATTTGTAAAAATTGTGATTCATTTCGAGATTTTTTCGAACGATCCATAACCGAAATACCATCTGCTTTAATGTGACTTAATGGACTGTTACGCAAATATTTTGAAACCATTTTTAATGTTTTTACAGCATCATCCAAATGGATTATCCAATTGCAAATTTTTAATGTATTTAACATACTAAAAAAAAATTGTGTATAAATGAAAGTTGATTTTATATTTCATTTCATTCATTTAAATCAGAAAATTAATAATTTGAATATGGCTGTTCAATATTTACCTAAATTGTGTATGTAATAATTGAAAGAAACCAATAAGACATTTATCGTCTAAAATAAATGGTGATGATGTTGTACTGGCTAAACCCGATCGAATCGGTGCTGATATATCAATTTCTCGTAAATATGGAAATTTTCCTAGGTATGGTAATAATTGTGGACCACGTAAAATATTATTATCCGCTAATAATACCTATTTTTTACCATTTTAACAATCATTAAGATTCTGTAAAATATTTGTTACAATTTTTAAATATATTTTTACCTGAGCTCCAGACATTTTTAATACAACAATTGAACGACATTCAAAATCTTGATGTGGAATATTATCTAATTTTATTGTTGGTAAATGTAAACGACAATTTGAAATACCTAATTCTCTTACAGAGGTAAATGATAAAAATGCTCGAATTGCAGCTAATGTTGTTGAACTCTATATCATTTAAAAATTTTAATACGATTAAATGGAGTAATTATAATTATTGAAAATATCATAATATTCATATCACACAAACCTCTATTCGAAAACTCCATCCATCCAACGACAGTAGACGAAGTGTAACACAATTTCCTAGTGCACGTGCTGACATCGCAATAGCTCCGTCTTCCATTGCCAATCGCGGTGATGCTAACGTTAGCATTTGCAAAGATTGAGATTCACCAGCGCCCAATATTGTGGGTAGAATTTCACTCAACCTTGATGAACCCTCTAATTTAATCGAATGCAATGTTGGTGATAAACGAACGGTTTCTCCCAGACACATTGAATCTTCCAATGATAATTGTGCTTTACTTAAATCTAAACCATTTAAACGTGTGAACGGTTCACGTGCGGCAAATAATAATTCATGTAATGTTCCAGAATTGTGCGGTCCACCATCACATGCCGGCGTTGGATACCATGTTTTTGAAATAACTGAATCTGTACTACGTTTATCAGCAGGAAAATCTAATGGTTGACGTGGTAATGTAGCGGATCGTCCCATTAATGTAGTTGGTGCTAATACACCACGTGGCAACGATGAAAATATACCCGTTGGATATGAACGCGGTGACGGTGCACCAGTTAATGATGATTGTTTTATAAGTCCAGATGTACCTGTACTACTGCCACTACCAGATCCTATATCAAAATACATATTTATTTATTGTCGTTTACTATCTATCTCTTAATTTCTGAGATTTCTTACCCATGCTAACACCACTCGATGATGGTGGATCGTCACGTGCTCCCCAACAGGATGGTAATGCCAGAAACGCTAATGGTCGCGCATGCAATAAAGATGCTAGAGCTCCAATGGCCCCACGTTCACACCGTAAATGCGGTAATGATAAACGGGTAATATGTGAACATTTTTCCAATGTTGAACATATTTGAACTAGTTGCGATGTACATAAACCTAAATCTAACAACAACGATGCTAATTTATTTTGTCTTGGTATTGATCGACACAATGCCGTTACAACCGATTGTAATTTAAGCACAGAAGGATCTTCTTCAAGTAATGTTAAAATTAATTCAAAATTTTCCAGTCGTGGTTTTAATAGAGCACGTGATACACATGCTGCAATTAAATTAATTTCCGTATCCTTTACATCATTTTCAATAAGCGAAATAATACGTAATGTTGAAACACTTTCATTGACACTCAGAGCATCGAGAAATACATCAAGACCATTTCGTGAATCTAATATAGTTGTCTTTTCTAGTTGATAATTTATTTCCATATTTTTTAATGTACAATTTGGACTTCGTAAGGCCATGGCCCAACCAAATAGTTCATGTGGTGTAGTTCTAATTTGTAATGATATTGGACTCGTTTCTAATGGTGAAATTGATGGTACCTTTGATATACCTAATAAATCGCATAATGCATTCAGATTGGCTACCGAATCGCCACCGGCTAGCGCTAATGAAAATACTGTTTGTGGACTTAACCATAATGGTGTTAATTTAGATAGTAGAATATGTGCACGCGTAGATAGAATTCCCATTGAAAATGTTAATACTTTCAATATTTCCGGTTCAATTTCATCGCTCAACGACAGACCGGTAATTTCTGCGGCTAGTAAACCTGGCCGATTGGCTAACGATGATAAATAGTTGGCGGCTAAAAATTCTGATATATTCGGACAAATTGGTGTGAAAAAATGTTCACTACATTTTTTTGCTGTACGACCGAATAATAATGCACGTTCTAAACATCCCAATATACTTGATTCAGGAAATGAACAATACATACGTATTTCGGATGTGGTGACCGCCGACCGTTTTGTTTTCAATGAAAATAATGCTAAACGACCCAATTCAGAAATATTCGTTTGTGATGAATCTGGTGCAATACAATTCATAACCGATTCAACAATATCAATTTCATCTGTTCCAATTAAATTACCTCCGCAATTATCATAAATCGTTGCTAATGCCAAACAACCCAATGGTGTTCTAGCAATATTTCGCAAATGCGTACATTTTTGTACGGTATCTAATAGATGGGTCGGTGCTCCCCATTGTCCGCCACCAAGTAGGGATGCCGATCGACCCCATGTTAAACCTTCGTATTTGATATGACGTTGCATTAATGGTAAAATATCGGAAATATTTGGTGTTACACTTATAATAATAATACGTGCTTCTGGAAATAATTTTCCTTCAAATAAATTGCAAACGTCCGGTGGAAAATGTTTGCCTTTTCGTTTTGGTGTACCCCGAGGACTGTCATATGCATCTAATATAATGAGTAATTTTGGACCTAATGCTGTTAAGGTATTCCATGCCGTAGAAAATCCCCCAAAACCATTTGCAAATGGATTATTTGATCCTTTTGGTAATAATTCCTGTTAAAACGATTTTTTTTTTCACAATTTTTTCTGAGAGAAATTTTCTAAACAATATTATGGATATTTTTTAATTACCTTTTCTAAGTAATGTGAAAAACTTTTCTTTAACTCTGTTAATGATATAAAAAGTGCTAAAGCAACGGGGGTACCACGTGTTGGCCATGGTGCTTCTTTGGCCCATGCATGTAAAATTCGAAGAGCTAATGTATGACGTCCAGCCCATGGTGGGCATTCGATTAGAACGCGTCTCGGTGCTTCCAAATGTATACCATCTTTTGTCTATATTGTATTATTATGTTAAGAAAAGAATGTGCAATTTAAATCAGATGAGAATGAGCGTAAATCAAATAAAATCAACATTTATTTAAAAAAATTCTAAAATATACCATTTTACTTATATACGAGTGAAGTATTAAAAGTATATTTAGTTATATAAGTACCTGAAACGAAGTTAACAATTGATCAACTGTTATACATTCATTTGTTCCATGTGATTGTGAATGTAATCGAAATTCTGGTTCTAATCTTGCCGGACACAAAGCACCAGGTGCTGTTGGTTGGGCCCATTGTGGTAATATTGGTTCTTTCAATGATAATTCCGTATAATAGACTTTAAGAAATCTAATTAATCTTGCCTTAATAGCATAAAAAAAGAAAAGTGTTTAAAATATAACATTTATACGGATATGAACTTTATTAACCTACTAATAAACATATAGAATAAACTAATTCTAAAATAAAATTTCAATAATAATATTAACCTACTAATAAACATATAGAATAAAATAATTCTATAATAAAATTTCAATAATAATATTATTGAATATTTAATTAAATTTTATGATGTTTCATAAAATCATTGGATTATACAATATGATGAAATTATAAATGTACTCACTTGAGGATCGCGTCGTGAATCTGTTAGACATGCTGGTGGTCCGGGCGGTGAAGGACACTCTAGAGAAACATACGATCCAGAAAGTTCACACTCACTGCGGAATGTTAATTCAGCCGATTTCGGTGGATAGTGCTGTAAATTGGACAATAGAAATGAAATTTATAAAATTTATAATACAATAAAAGGAAATGTTAAAAATTTTCTTTTCTTTTTTCAAAAAACTTGTTTAAAATAACATGATAAAACATCTATTTTTTTTTATTTTTTTTGGTATAGTAATGGATAGAGAGATACAAATTTTCTTTATTTGTTTTTTTTTTCATGTCTAACAAACGTATCCGATGATACGATGAGGTTTCTTTTATTGGGTTTTTCATTTCAACAAAAAATAAATAAATAAAAAAACAAGGAAAGTTTTTCATTTCTTTCTTGTACTTTATAAATTTCAAACAAACTTTTTGTTTTATTGTCTATTTCGTGTTATTGTTGTATTCGTTATTGTTTATAAAATATTTAGTATATATGTAGATTTTGATACATGGAGAAAGTACTTTTGGTGTTCTATTTTGTCACAAGCACGTTTCATTACAAATAAAATATTATATCTAGATATAGATATACATATATTGTATATGTATGAATGGAAGTGGTTATAAAACATTTTCATTTTATCGAAAATATTTATAGCATCGGTTGTATTTGTTGTGTGCTTTATATGTACACCAATCATTCATCTGAAAAAGGGTTTTTTCGGTTGTTTATATAATGTAAAATATATACAATAATAAATATTCTGATCACTAACAATAATTAGATATAATTTAATGTGTATATATATACTATACTGCATATATGGTATATAAATAAATTTTAATAAATTGATATTATTTATTGATTATGCCAACAGGTATAAACGAAATTAGTTTAAAACGTTTTAATTAATGAGACATTCGGGAATGAGATATTTTTTTAATTAGCATTTGTTTTTGGTGATGCAATTTTTATCAAATTGAAAATAAATGCTAAAATAAATTCGAAACAAACATTTATTTTAATGAATTTAGTTTTGTTTTTGTGAATTAATTCTCGATTCTGATTTGATATATTTCCATTAATGATATACTAAAAATTAAATCTATTTTAATGGCCATAAAAAATATGGAACCGAAAATGTTTGAAATTAAAAAATTATTATTTTAATAATGCGATACCATTAATAAAAACCATACAAGCGTATTTATTAGAGTATATAGGTTTTATGTTGTGCGGGTATGTATTTATTAATAACCTTTACCTTACTTATTGTAAAATATCATATTTATATAGATTATTTTAAATATAAATTTCGTTCGCATATACAAGAATATACATAAATATACTCATTTTCTTTCAAATATTCATAAAAATTTGATAATATAATCACTTAACACTCAATTAAATGTTCAATCATCTATGAAAATATGACATATAGATATATAGAATGTAATGTATATACATGTCCATAATAATGGTATTTATAAATATTATATATATAAGTATATGAAAAAAAATTATTCATATACTTTTTTATATATAAAAGACTTTTATAACCTAATCCTTTTTCTTTTTCCCATTTTTTGTAAATTTGAAAATGAAAAACTATATTTTTCACTTGCACAATACAAAATACAAGTATATATGCATGACAACTTATCTAATAGAAAAACTTCTTAAAAAATAACAGAAGGATACATATACAATATATAATAAATATATCTATGGTATTTTATATAAATATATAATATAACTATGTGACACAGGTCCTTTCACATAAACTTGAAATGTCCCTTAAGTGCTTTAAGCTATTGATTTATATTACTAAACAATATTATTTATACTTTATGTATATTTAATGATAAACTGTAAGCAACTTATACATAATTTTATATTGGTATATATACAAGAAAATTTATATTGTTATGCTAGATTAAATATTAAATGTCATTGAATTTATGATATCAAAAATATATTTGAACATTTCGTTTTTTCTTCCTCTTTACAAAATACAATAGTATAATAAATTATATCGGAATATAATTTTACATTTAATACTTATAAGGGTTAATTTTATTTTTATTGTAAATCATTGTATATTTGCTTATTTTATTAAACCAATCAATTACCCTGATATATATTTTATTTTTATTATTATTATTATTATGTATATCTATAACAAAAAAAAAATAATAAACAAACAAACAATGGGAAAAATTGATAAATATTTAAGTAACCTTCAACATTTTTATATAATATATACATTTCGTTTTATTTAGAGGATAATTTCCCTTAAAGAACTTGGGTGATACAAACACAAATCCTATAGAATAAATCCATTGGATAACTTTTCGATTTTTGATTTTCTAAACCGCTTGAGTATTAAAATATTAATTCTTGAACAAAACGAATAATTTTTATAATGTCATTCTTATTCTTTCAATATGTTCTTTTAGTGTATTTCGATAATCGTATACATATGCAAATATATATTACCATATTACCTATTTTGTAGTATACGCAAGAATCATTCTGCTGTATATATATACATAACACCTTTCGTCTTAAAACAATCTCTTTTTATAACGGAATGATATATATATATATGAATAAGCATAAAATAAATAAATCAAATTTCTATTTATTTTCCTTTTGTGATGATTGAAAACAATTTTATTATTTATTTTGTTAAAGAAATTGGTATAGGGTGAATTCGATTTTCATATACTTAAATATGTATTATTATTTCTATTATATATTATTATATCTATGGTTAAGTGAAGAAATATCTTGCAAATCAATATTTTTCAAATAAATAAATACATTTATACTTTTTGTGGTATACATAATAATGTTTATATACATTTTTTTAAAGAAATTTCTTTACCATACTTATAATATATGACGGAAATAAGTTCCGGGTTATGTTCAAAACGACAAATGATATGAATGCTTCATATAATTTTTAATCAAACATTTTCTTTTGTTTTTAAATTAAATGTTCCTTACAATAATATCTAACCAAATGGATGTATATAAATATAAAAAAGCAGAAAAGGTTAATTTGAATAAAATAATTAATTTATATTGTTGTGATTAATTATGGTAAATTTTTCCGGGTTCCTTATTGGTAAATTGTTAGATGTAAAATTTACGAAATGAAGAAAACCTATATTATTATTATTTGTCTAAATAATTTTTATTTCAAAAGTGAAAATAGAAAAATAGAAAAATATTATAAGGATACCTATTATATCGATATATATACCATATATAGAATTGGTTTATTTTAAGAAAACCAAAAATTGTGTAAGTTTGTAAAATAATTTAAACATACGGCGCCAAAAGATTTATTCTAAACAATATATCGCCTATGTCTCCTATACAAGAAAACTATACACATTATACATATTTATATAGAGCAGAAATATAGATCTAAATACACCCAACCAACCGGATTTTGATTCAAATAATATATTTCATTTCACTTTTAAAACAAAACTTAAACTCTTTATATCGAAGTGTGATTAATTTCACATGTGTGTATATTAAAATGAATATCAATATTTTCGGTTTGTTATACATTTGTTCTTATATGGAAAATTAAATATGATATTTGAAAAATTTTACCAGAAATCAATTTAATAAATGGAAAAAGAAAGTTAGATGGAAAGAGAAATTTATGGAAACACAATATCATTCGATTTTTTATCTTTACATTATTTACCTATATATAAGATAAAAAACATATCAATTTATCATAATTTAATCAAATCTATTGTTTATTAGCTCATACGTTTGTTGATAAAAACGTCAACTAAAAATTCTGACAACAATTTGCGGTCATGGGGTTTGAATCATATATACTGAAAGCACGAAACATTTTTCGGGTACTTTTGAATCTAAATTTCACGCCGAATTGCCTATTTTCACATTCACATCGTTAAAAACCATATAATTTATGAAACCAATAATAGTGAAACCCGTTGTCGAGGTCGGCCGGATATTTTATCTTTAATTCTTTCTAAAACCGAATTCGTTTCCCTTCTATAAAATGGGATTCCAGTATTATATAAATTATTGTATAAGTAATCAAATATGGTACAAAATATAATTTATACAATAAATTATTTCCCCATAAACTTTTTTATACCGTTTCTTTGAAATTTGAAGAAATTTTATATTTCTTTATACGAATTACTGTATATAGTAATTTATATTGAATTAATATTATATATCAGGAAAAGGAAAATAGTAGTGCTAACGTTCTAAATATACTTCACACACATATTTTGATATGTGTAATATACTTAATAATATAAAAGGATTCGAGGGTTCGCCATATATAAATATAGAAAAAACTTTCGCTTATGCATTTTACTCGTTTGTTCTGTTTTCTTTTATATTGTGTATTTGGCATAGTGTAATATATAAAATATTTTTGTATGAAAATATAAATCGTCACAATACGGAAAAAAAATATCATTATTACATGCTCATATACCTATATGAGTACAGTGAAATAAAGTGAATTTTTCATTCTATAGAAATAAAACATCAAAGACAAAATCATTCATTACTTATGATTTTCTGTAATTGGTTTTACCGCATATATTATATAATAGTATTTCAAAATATATAAGTAAATGTATGAAGTTGACGTTGTAGACTTGACGACTTTTTTTTTTATGAATATTTAAAAATAAATTAAAAATATTATTTATAATATATAGTGAACAAAAAACATGCCTTTATATATAGTATATACAAATATATTATTTTTTTATAATTATTTTTAAATTGTTAACATCGATATTTCTAAATTACATTAAAAAAATACTAAAAATGTATGTATATCATGAAGAAAGAATATGTATAGTATAAAATCAAATTAATCCTTAATAATATTTATTCTGAAAACGAAAAAATTTGACATTACAATTTAATGGTTAATAATATTATATGAAAATTTTTAAATATCTACTATAATACTTCAAATTGAATGATGTAATTAGAGCAACTTTTTGACTAAAAGCTTTGATGACTCAGAATTTTATTATATTCATTTTTTTTTGTTTTTCCTCTAATCTTTAGAGAACAATATAACAGAATTTATATATAATATTAAAATGATTTTTTTTTATATATAACATAAAAATTTTGAACAATAAATAATTTCCCTATACAAAATAAAAAAAATTTATATTCATTTTATTCTTTTTGTTTTCTTGACATAAACTTCCAAAACTACCATTACCATTTCGTTTAATTAACTATATAGAAAATTTTACAGATTATAAATTGTTTTTTTTATTAAAACATTTATATAATACAGAAAAAAATTCCCTATATGCGATATTCAAATATTCGCATGCAATATAATATGTATATATGGAAACATTCAACAAATAACTTAAATTCTAATTTATCTATGATATGTATTTATGCATGTATAGATTTCAATATATATGTTCTTTATTTTTATTATTTGTTTTTTTTTTTGGAAAATCAGCATTTTAGCATATTTTTTTTTATTTTGAAAAACAGACTAAAAAGTTGAATAATTTTTTCTGTTATCCGTATATATTTTACAATAACATACAATAGAAAAATTTGTTTCTTTAACTTGTGTATAGTATAAATATCCATATTTTAAACTTCTTATATATATTATATATAACAAACTTTTTTTTTTATTACAAAAATGTATTACATTTTTTTTCCTTTTTGTAATCAAAATGTTAAATATATACATATAAAATTTAAATTTTATATATATTTTTAAATAAGAAAAAACCAACTCTAAAATATATTATACAAGAATTTTTAAAACAACATTTATGTAAATCTTTTTCTAATCTTTAGTTATATATATTATAATAAAGATATAGTCGTAATATTTGAAATATATAGTAACGTATAGAATAGGAAAATGTTTTATTATTTGGTTTTCTTTTTATTTTGAAGAGAAATATGAATTTTTAAACAATTTTGCTTCAGGTTTTACAGTAAAGTTACTACAATTTATATATTTTTAAGTTATTTCATAAATATATAATGGGCAGATATAGGCTGATTAAACAATTAAAGAACAATAGAGAACTGGCAGATTCACGATATTATATAGATATTTCTTAGACAAAAGAAGTTAATTAAAACAATGTAATGTTTATGCTTGCATTTAGTTAATATATACATTAATGTATAAAATACACATACATTTTTCCAACAAAAAAGCGGGACATCCACTATACACATAACAAGAATTTAAGCAAATACAAAAATCTAACATCCTTTAATATTTTCATTTATCTATATAAATGTATACCATATTAAATTATATGCGTATACGAGATGGTAAAAAAATGCTACCCATACAAAAATTTTCTTATCTGAAATAATTGTTATTCAAAAATATTTAAATGAAAATATCCTAAACTTTTTCTTGTTCCCTTTTACTTATCTATATATGTATATGACATGAATAATATAAGTAAATAATTCGTATATATAATATTTATGCAATCTATTGTCTATAAATGTATTCAAGAAAGAATGTACATGTATATACTTTGCCTACAAGCAAATTTGATAACAATTTACATTATTTATTAAACAAAAAAAAAAGGGGAGAGTGTGACAAAAGGAAATGAAAGCTTTGTTACTGTTTGAATATAGAAATTAATTTGAAATGTTTTGAAATATAAATGGTGAAAATGTATAACTGATTGTGTTTATTATATGTATAAATATTTGTTTGCATAAATCAAAACAAAACGCTTTCAGACTTTTGCATTTTTATGAGTAAATGAAATGAATGAAAAATATAGATTTATTTTTAAAATTCCAATGTAGTAACTCAAATAATTGCATTATTGGCAATGTTTTATTTTGTCTTTTTTTCAATGGAAAATTATTTTACAATCACTTCTTCTATATTCTAGACGATTATTTATAACTTTAACGAAGTTAATTTTACTCATATTTAATAACGGCTTAATATTTTTAAAATTATAAGACCCATACGAAACTATATAGTAATTCAAAGATTCATTTAATTGAAGTACAATCATACTTATAAATTATAATAAATTTAATGATTATTTTATTTTTATTTTCAGTTGTTATAATATTACTCGATTTAAAAATTGAATATTTCTGTGTGTTAACTTCATCCGAATCATTGTCGCATAACTATATATTAAAAATCAATTATGAGGAAGATGGATAACATCAGCAACATTATAATTAATTGGTGAGTTCAATATGTTATTTATTTTTCATAAAAATTTATATAGAAATAAGAAATTTCCAAAATGTTCAAGTATTTATATATGGAAAATTTCTATTTATTAATTTGTTAAAGTGATTTCCTTAAAATTCTTTAAAATTCGTTGACAATTTTACTCTACGTAATTTACATTCTAAATAAATTTTGTAAATCCTTGATAGGCGTTTTCTTTTGAACGGCTATTCAGAATTCGATTTTTGTTACAGTTAAATAATATATTTATATAGAATTTAAGAATTAGAATTTCAATTTATTAAGTCTTCCAATGACATTGCATTAAGCATTAAGTTTTCCAATGACATTGCGTTTGCACCCTTAATATCACGCAATTCTGGAAATTTTATCTCATGAAAATTCTTATTTTCTTGTATCAATGAAAACTAAACTTCTACTTGTCTGAATATATGATTAATATCTATGTATGTATATATAGGAAATTAAATTTTTGTTATGTGCAAACATAAATATGTATATTGTATATTCATATATATATGATAGTATTCATATGACAAACAATAGCATATATCCAACAATTATAACTTGTTGTGAAAATATATTAAAATATATAATATACTCAAGCAAGTATACATTGTGTATTATAGTTATTTTATATACATCCATACATATAGATTTACACAAAATAGCTTATTTAATAAAAACGTTATGAGATATGTAAATACAAAAATATACACCATCATACCATATATAAAGTTTGTATATTTATATGATATTTATCTCATTCAACTATAATAATAATAATAATTCTTTGATATAACAATATACGATAACATACACTTTAAATAATCAAAATTATGCAAATACTTGACAGGCGATGTATACAATATATTTACATATATATATGGTATATGTATAACAAATAACGACATAGAAAATTCATCATATATATACATAGACATATAGTTTTCAATGGTATATATAACGTATTTTAAATAAATATTTATGTACATAAAATACGTATATATCTATAGTTAGTTATAGTTAAAACTTAAAATATTTCAATCGATTTGAAAGTAGTAAAATCTCCTGAGGATACGAATTTCGTTCTATTAATAAATATATATTCTATATATATATAATCTGTATGAACAAAATTTGTTTACAATCGTAGACAAAATATATACTTTGTTTTGTAACAATACAATTTAATATTTTAAGCAAAGCATTGCATAATATATAATATTACACGTATTTTAAAGTATAACAATCTAAAGAGATTTATTAGCATATATCTATATATAAACTATAAAATATATATAAATTTTGTTGATTTCGTAAAGAATACGATACTTTGTCTAATACAATATATGCCGTATTGTAGATACCTAGATATTATATTATAATATATCGAACATTATGTTTTTCATTCGGAAAATATAAATACATAATTTTACTTTAAAAAATGGAAAAATTTAATTTCCCGAAATGTTTTGTTCGAAACAAATTTTTTGTTCTGTAATACATTGATTTTTGGCATGTATATTTCAGTAACTATACCTGCCCTTTTGCTGTCTATACATTGTGGTTCAATTCATAATCAAATTCGTAATCAGATATAATCAATGAATCGGTTGTGAGTTCATAAAATTTGTTATATATATAATTCTATTAATATTGAATAATGTAATTTTTATCCATTCAAATATATATATATATTCTTCTTCTTTGTTTCATTGTAAAGAATATATTTATATATGGTATATTTATAATAAATGTTATAGATAAGCAAATTCAAATACTTTTAATATACCATGTTTCGAAAAAAATTTAATTAATTCAATAAATTTATATATGTAATATGTAATCAAATTTATACATTTTCAAACGAGCTTATTTGAATGATGAATAATTTAAGTATGCCGAATTCAACAAAAGTATATTTGCCATTTTGTGTTAATTTTCAACAAATTTTATTAAAGTTATATAAAAAAAATTAATTGAATTTGAAATTAATTATATATATATATCATATAATTTTATTACACCACGGTAAAAAAGGCTCATTTTTAATTTCTTATTAAATATTCATAGAAAAGTATTATATAAAATATTATATATTTATATACACGTATATATAATAATAATATAATATTCATATTTATATACAAATGAAAATATATATCCGCATAGTCCATACATGTATAATACAAAATTTACATAAACATCGCATTATACACATAACATATAAATTGGTACACTCGTGTAACAATCCAACAACAATATAAAGTTAAAATTAATTAAATCATTCAGAATAATTGATATATTATTCATGAGAAAATTTATAATAATGTTTTATAAATTAAATGAAAATTATATATTTATTTATAAAATCTAATATGAGAAAAAGTTTATAATATTTCATTTTTATTGAGTGATCCTTTTATTAAAACATGAAATTTATTTCGCGTATAATCGTTTTTCACATAGGATTGAATTAATTTTATTTTATTAAATTGAAAGTATACCGAAAATAAAAAAAAACAAAACAAATACCATTATATTTTATAAAAAAACATATTTTTGGAAAATTGTAATACAAAAAAATAAATAAATAATTTCCTATGGTTTTTTCCTCTTTTTTTTTTAATTCATTTCTCTGGTGTATATTTTAATTTGATGACTTTTTTTTTTAATATTATAGCTTTTATATGCATACTATAATATATTTACGTCTAAAGGAATAAAAATATCTACTTGTATTTTGTATAGAAATACGCAATTTATAAAAAAAAAAGATAAATAAATTATCAAAAATAAAAATAAGAATTTTTAGGGAATCATTTTTTTTTTCTTATTTTTCGCTGCTTTTATTTATTTCTTTTTTTTTTCTTCACGAATACGTGATATGAAATTCAATAATCCATATATCCGTTGCGTTATCATCCGTTATAAAAAAATATAAAAATATATCTCAAGGCAAATACAGCACATGGCACAAATGAATATCAGATTGATACAGAATATTTGCGTGAGATTATTTATATAAAAATAAACAAAAATGCAAAAAAAAAAAAAAATAAACGAAACAAAATGACGATAAAATGAATATATAATAATATTTTCAACGTTCAACACACAATAATCCAGGGAATAAAATGATTTTATTTTTAATATTGGTTTAAATTAAAAATCTATGTATATATCTCATTATAATTTTGCATATATACATATACTTTTTTTTTCATAACTTTTTATAAGATAAGAGTTCATTAAATTTTATATAATAATATATAACTAATATAAAAAAAAATCAACAATAAGTGAATATTGTGTTAAGTGTATATATCCACGTAAAGGTATATATACTACATATATATACAATATTCGTAATAATAATAAAATACATCATTGTTATAAAACTCATTCTCAAGACATTTTTATTACAACATTATAGAAAAAGTTATAAAATGAATAATAATGTGAAGAAAGTCAATTAAAAACTTTCATATTTAGATAGATACATTTTTAGGATTTTGTTTTATATAGGGTAATATTTCGAAAGGATGGCGGCAATATTATGTTTTTTTATTCAATAGCAAATTGTTTTACAATAACCTCTTCTATATATAATACAATTACAAATTTCACTGATTATATACATTTATAACTTTAACTGATTAAATTTTACTAATATATTTTACTAATAATAACTTCAAAATATAAAAAATGTCCTATATTGTTTTTATTTTTGTATATCTGGAAACTGTTTTTTATTTTCATATTGCATAAGGCATCACGTCGCGCGTATTTATAAATTTCCGGAATTATATATGTTCGTAAAATTAGTTTGGTTAATAAACTTAAATTAATATTTACAGTTACTTCGACATAATAACTATGTATTATTTCAAAAAAATGTTTTTAGGTGATTGGTATTTAATCAGAAATTGTATTTTTTACATATACTAATTTTGTTCTATAAAATGTTTGCATATTTAAAATTAATATGAAAATTGAAACATCATAAGTTAAATATTTGTTTTAAAGTATATATATTTGTATGTATATATATAAAATATGATAACGCGTACCTATATAACCAATCTGTACACGTAAAAGAAAAGCTTATAAGTCGATTATAATTTTCTATTTTTTTGTTATATATTCTACTAACATATGATATATATAGTTGTTATAATATACTTATGATTGCATATATATTTTAATACTGTGTATATATACAAAATTCATAATCAAAATGGTATTAAATTGTTTAATATATGTATATAGTATAAATGTATGCAACACTTATGCATCATAATAATCTGCATTTTTGTGTAGTATATAATAGTTTTGCGCAAATTTTCAATTTTCAATATCATACTATTAGTTCGCGAGTAAATATCATATCATCTTATATTGCATACAAAATCTAGAAATATATATAATTTTTCCAATGGTTTGTTCTTTTTTTAGCAATCAAAAAACTGCATGGCAAAAATATGTAACTCTGCCTAAAATTCAGATCCGAAAATGACAGAAAAACTTATCATGGTTTCCCTAGAATTCAAACCATCGACACCAAAGTTTTGTCAGAATTTTGAAGTTCAGTGTTTTATAAATAGCGTAACGCTACTTATTTAATATAGTATTTATGTGCTTAACATCATTTAATCAATTTAATTAAACAAATTATCACTTTTAGAAGTATATAGAGGCTATAATATAAAGTATAATAACGTAATAATAATAATAATAATAATAATAAAGTTTTTCTAAAGAATACATCCTTTATTATAGGGAATGATATTAATTTTAATTTTAAAAAATCATCGTGAAATTTAATTTAAATGTAAATCTCCAACATATAATTATAATTTGTATTTGCTGAATTTTAATTTTGAAAGTATAAAAATAATTTCACTCGCTTTGTTGTATATTAAAAATTTAAAGTGATTGAATATCCGGAAATAAAATGTATATATTTTTTTTTCTATTTTCCATTATATTTTTATATTGTGTGTATACATTGATTTAATGTTCAAATTTGCTTTATAATGTTTTATAGGCACATATACACAATCACATAATATAATATAAAAACGATATCGTTGGGGTTGGTGTTGATATTGTTGATTATATATGTAATAAATACACTTATAGATATATGTATAAATATTAAATTTTGTTCTATAAATAAATAGATGCGTGATATGAATTTTCATTTAATTTTCAAAAAAAAAAAAAAAATTGATTGTAAGAAATATTTTAAGAAAAAATTCCATATACTCAAAAAATAAGACATAACTATTGATGGAATAAGTGTGTTTCTATAAAGAAAAAGTTCAATAATTTAAGTTTTTTTTTTGAAAAAAATAAAGTAAATACCAAAATTAAACGGCATTTCATTCCTATGACATTTCTTGTGGCATTTTGATGTTACCTATATTGAAATTTTGGTTTTCTTATTATTGTTTACTTAAATAATGGGCATATTATTGTTAATATTAGGTGACTTTGTAATTGTTTAGACACAATCTTAAAATCGGGACCAAATTTGGAGGCTCATGAATTCGAATTCTATTGAAGACATGAAACAATATAATTTTGGATTTTCTGTTATGGTCGAATCTGAATTTATTTTTTTCATTACAAATAAACAGTATTTATATTTTTTATTTTATAAATCCAAATGTACACTTACTTTTGGTAAATTATGTTTATATATATGTAACCATATATAATTCAGATTTAGGCAATTTTTAGAATGAGAATTCAATATATATATACTTCTAATAGCAGTAGTTATATCAAATAAAAAAAGATTTTTTTTTATTTAAATATGTACATAAATTTCTTTTTCGATAAAATGTAAATATACATAGAGAGAGAATGATGATACATATTGCTTCACATTTTTAAAGCCACCATAAGATATGGATGTTATTTAAATGCGTTTAATGTTCAGAATGCAAACCTATATATTTACATTCACGAAGATATTTAATTTAACACTATTTTTTGCTGTTCCATTTTTTATTAATTTTATATTATATCTTTGCATAGCAATAAAAATAAAATGAATATGTATTAATTTCAAAAGCATTTATTCTCTAAGGACATAAGACTATATTTATAGGTATGATAAAATAGATATATTTTTTTCAGTGTATTTCTATTTTTGAATCACTTTGTGTATAAATAAAATAAAAATACGTATAAAAAAAAGGTACTAAATAGCTGTTATTTGTCGTAAATGCACATTCATATATGTATACAATTGTGCATGATTGATAAATTTAGATTGAATGACATGAGAGATTTCCAATTTTTTATGTGTGTTAGTTTTCAGTATATATATATATATATCAGTATATATATATATGTATATGGTTATTGATTCAGTTAATTTATCAAATGTTTCATGATGTTTTATTAATGCATATCAATCGTACACATATGAACATATATATACCTATATAAGTGTTATAAATATACGGTGTATGATCCATTAGAAAATTACATTATTTTACCCACAAAAATTGATTTAATATTGAAGTATTTCAAATCGAAAATTGTACATAGTTAATTAAGTGATAAAATATGTTATATACAAAGCGAATTTCATGTTTTAGAATTTTAGTTATTTGTTTTTATTATACTTATATTTTTAATATTTATTTAAAAAGGTTGAAGTTCTAGTATAGAAAATAAAAAACTTCATATCGATTGCGCAATAAACTTATTCTTATATGTTATTGACTTGTTGTGGCGGTGCAATAAAGAAAATGATTTAAGGACAAAAACAAAAGGATAAATTAAACTTTTTGGCTCTAGAATATATTTATTTGTATATGCTTGTCTACCTTTCAGAATGTCTTATCGTTTTGCTCATTATATATAGAGAATTTTTTGCCCCGAAACTTTGACTTGAACATATCATGATGAAGTGAATTTAGAATTGATCTTCAAAGTATTCCAAAACTATACCTCACATTTTGCAAAAATTTTATGATATAATCTATCCGCATTTAAATGCAATATAAAGTTTAATATATATATATATTAAAAAAAAAATATATATATATATATTTAATATATATATATATATATATATATAGGTATATTATATAACATGTGGAATTGTTAAATTAAATTGTATATCTATATACATTTGTTTAAGTATATACATACATTTATTATATATACATATGAAACAAAAAAAAAACTGTTTGTACATTATAATATATGCATATTTAAAATGTGTTGTTTATATTTTTATTTCCCTCACGTATTTGCTGTATGCGGTTTAGTGGCTTTTCTTACCGAAAAAACCCCATACAACATAAGTTTAAGCAACCGTAAATACATGAAACCACTTTGGAATGTACTTTTAAAATTTCATTGTACATCTTTATACACACATATATATATAGTTTTAATATTCATATTGCTCTATACGGATTTATATCTATGTATATTGTATATATATAGCCTCCTCGTCCAATATATGTTCCACATGTATGAATATATAATTTACATAAGTTTCTATAAAAACCAACCTAACAACAAAATATGTTTACCTTAAATAATTAATATAATTTAAAGACTTTATGCTTTAATGTATTTTAAATTTTAAAATCCTATCTTACATTCAATTTATTTTCTTATTTAAATACACCACCTATCACATATATATTTATATATATATATAAGGTATATGCATATATGAAATGGGCAAATACTATAACTTAAAACTTAATAAGGGTATATCCATTTATATTCTAAATATATATTTCTTATTACATTACTCAAATATACCTTAAACATTACTAAAGTATATTATTATTCATATGATGTTATAGTCTTATATATTTATATTTTGCATGCTTGTTACATTAAGATATTAATTTTGTGTAATAAGATCATAATATAAGGTTTCTTGTTTTTTAATACATTTCTTCTTTATTCAAGTTAGTTGATATATAAATATATGTATTATATCTGTGTTTAGTAAATTGTATATAAATTGTGTTTAATATATATATATATATATATATACATATATTGTAAGGATTACATTTTAATAAGGTAAATGAGCATATGGATTTCACGCAGTGATAAGTAAATATAATTGCAATATTATATATATATATATATATATATATATAAATCTTTTTGTATGCATAAATGTATTTAAAAATGCATATATATATATTTAGGAATAAATTCTATATATACCCAGACAATAGAAACGAATAACCATATAGTATATATATATTTGAATGAAATAGTAATTAATTATATCTGAATAGCGCTGTGTATGCATGTGTAATACATGTAAAATATATGATTCATCTTATTTATGCATACTAAAACACTTCATGCACTCATTGTCAGTAAACCTATGTTATGGAAATGGAATGGTTTCTTATTTATTATATTATTAAACACATTTTCTTCGGTCAACGATATACAACTGCAAATTCAAAGGTAAATATTTGTTATATTAATAATGCTTTCTGTGTTATATTCTGTTCATATCCTGTTCCTGTTCTGTGTTATATTCTGTTCATATGTTCATATTTTACATAATTTGCAAATAATTTTATTATCGAAAATATATAAATATTATTTTTGAAAATTTGGACATATGGTTAACCAAAATCTTTCCTAAAAAAATGATAAAAATAAACCTTTTAATGATTAAAAAAAATTATCTTTCATAAAACACCATAAAGATTTAATGTTCAATCATTTCATCTATTGAAGAGATCGGCTGTTGTATAGATATATACGCAATAACGTATATTTATTTATGCGTATATAATATACTGTATATGAAAATTGAAGGGTATTCAACAGGAATCATTTTTTGACAACTTTAATACCATTAGATTACTACAAAATATAGAAAAACTCTCGCACATGTGCAAGTCTGCGTCTGTATACTTTAGGTGGAAATAATCTGGTGCGGTATATAAGCACGTCTCTAACTAATATACAAAAATAAAAAATAATCACAATAAAAATAATAAGAAAATATTTGTACAGAAAAGATAGATATAGGAAAACCGTAATCTTCAAAGAAAATGAAATATATTTTCATTAGAATAACACAAAGCATGAAAGTCGAATATAATTACTTTACTTTTGACCAAAACATATAGTTCCAATGATTCGATATGTATTACTTGTAGTATGAAATTTGATTTTAGAAATTTATGTTTATGTGTGTTAAATGGACTGGATGACTTCAAAATACTTATTCGAATACTCAATTTCTTTTGATATCATTTAATAATTTATTTATAATAATCATTCAATAGAGACCCATTTAATATAAAGAAAACTGTTTAAAAAAACACAAAATTACTTATTTACCATTTTTTATATAACCCTACATTTGTTACGTTCGATTTATGATTTTAATTGAAGTTTTATGCATTCAAGAAATAACAAAATAAAAAAAATGGAAAGATGAACATAAAAAGAAAGTATATTAAATAAGAGAAGAAAAAATGGAAAAGTATATAAACTTGATTTTCCATAAAATAAAACGTTTATTATATATTTTATTTTGTTATTTTTGTATATATATATAGTATGTTTCTTTTCCTTTGTGGAATATTATTTAAATATTTTACTTACATAAACAGGATTTTTTTTTGTCACATCGTATAATAATATTAATAATAATAATACAAACAATTCTTTTGTATACCAAATTTACCATTTAAATTCTTTTATTATCTGTAAATGTATAACATTTACATGAGGGGTGCATATGGGATATGTATATATGTTTATGTATATATTACTATATAATATCGTAACATTTAATATGTTCATGCACATATTCAGTATATCAACTAAGAAAACCCTTTTTTTTTTAAATCTTTTATTAAAAGAAAATCATGTGATCGTTATAAGAAACTTTGCATATTAACAATATTCTTCTTTTAAGCATGTAATTTACGTATACACTATACATTATCATATAACCACAGTATATTTATGTCAAATGTTGAATGAATGAATTTAGAAAATAAAATGTTGTTTTGTTAAGAAATTCGTAAATTTAATTTACATGAATTTACATAATTTTAAATATAAACAATTCGTCGGTACAACATTTTAATACAAATATACTTCTATATATAGTTATATACGTATATGATATTATGAAAATTAAACAGTTTTTCTCATATCGACCAATTAATTTTCCGCCTTAATATTATATATGTATAATATTAAAATTCATATAGTATATATATGAAAGTCAACCAACCAGCGCGCTTTCAATTTTTTATTTAGGTTTTGGTTATACTATATACCATATGTATTCAAATTTTATTCCCATATCATACATTGAGATTAATATTAATTAAAAAAAAACTGTATAACTTTTGCATGTATATATCAATTACTATGATATATAAAACAGATGAAAATTGAATTATTACACATACTTGTATAATTATTTATTAATTAATAATAAATTCCATTTAATGACACATTTTATATGTAACCAAAAAAAAATCTTTATCCATAGTATATAAAACTCTGTATATAATAGATTTATATTCACGATTAAATACACACCATCCATAATATATATGTAAATTATTAAACAAGATATTAATAAACATATGCAAAACCCATCCGTACACCGTGTATATATGTAATGGAAATTAATTGTTTTTACAAATTTAATTATATACAGAAAACATTTTTTTTACATATATATATAAAATATATTTATTATAAAGTATTTATACATATATTTTACAAAATTGTATATCTTTTGTTATGTATATTCTATACTTGGAAAAATTATAAAATTTTATAAGTATATTTGCATAATACATATATACAATTTTATTTTATATTATTCTAAAATTATATTTATAAAGGCAATATATATATATACCGATGTTATATCTATATATAATATTCTTGATATATAATCATAAAATATAATTTTTCATCACTTACATACATGCTTACGTATATAAATAGGAAATATGTATTTTTTTAACTTATATTTCGTATTATGTATTTACCACTTGTATTAAAACTAAATTTGTTTTCTTTTTTTTTTACATTCATTTTATAAACCAACCTTATCCAAAAATATATAAATGTAGTTATACTTATAGCATTTTGTATATTGGTACATGTATCCTAATGTATATATATACACGTTACATGTATGTTTATTATGTATAATATATAATATAATATAATATATAATATAATATATAAATGTTTACTTTTTTTTGTTTTATCGTATTACACAATATATAAATATATATAATATATATATATATTTCCTTACAAAATTTTATATAAATATATGGTGGTTATTATATATATAAAAACCTTATTCATTTATGATTAAACACTTTGAAAGCATAAATTGTATATATGTATATATAAAATATGTATATATGTTCATGCTACTTAAATAAATGTAGAAAACATGAAAAAGAATAACATATAAACTCTGATAAAACAAATCATTTTACAATTTAATATAAAATTTATAACCTTTTTACACTTACACCCTCTTGGGATTATGGTGTTAACACGTGGTTTTTTTTATACAAATATATATATATATATATATATACAATTTAGATATATACGTATGGAAATGTATATATTATACACACCATTATCCTGATTATATATGTATACACGTAAATGTATACAGTAAATAACAAAAGCAAGTAATTAGAGGGTTTCCCTAAAAATCAACACAAACACAAATAAAATATATTTATGTATATTTAAAGAATTGTTATACAATACGAATGAAAATTAAAAGTGTATTTTAGTATTAAAAGTTATTATAATATAATTTATTTTATATATTATTTCATTCTTTTATCTAAATCATATAATATTAAGTTTATACATTTATTTTTTTCAATTCCATATAAATGTTTTAATGTGAGATTAATTCATACATCGATTTTGCATTTAGATTTGCCATTTCATTGAAATAAAATAAACCTTTGTGTCAACCAAATATTATCCTTTAAATTGAATTTTTTTTATTTTACTAAATGTTTCTCAAATCATCTGAATTGTTTTTGATATGCTTTGATATTTTGTGAAAAATGTATTTCTCGAAAAACCTCAAAATATCATTCACCTCAAGCGATGCATTGCAATACGAGGGTTAAAATTTTCAACCTACTGTTGGTTTGATAAAGTTTACGTGTGTGCCGTATATATATATTATTACACCATGTATAGTATCGCTTTACAATGATTATATATATAGATATATGTATGCAATAACCCCATAATTATGTTATATTTTATGGAATATAATCTTGTTGAATTTGTTCAAGCTTTTTTTTTTCGTAGACAACGTAATATAATATTTATAAATAGGAAAAAAATATTTTTTCCATATACTTGTATATATCATACAGTATAAAATATACGCAATTTTATAATATAATATATATATAGGAAAAAGAATACCATACGAATTAAAGTAATATGGGTGTGAAGTGGCAAAAATGCAATCGCTAAAAATAATCGCTTTTCTTTTTATTTAATAAACGATGTGTATCGTTGATAATAATTTGGTATATGCGCTTCTTTTTTATAAGTAACTTTTAATTTGCTTTTTGCCCTAAAGAGAGTATTGAAATCGTGATCATTTTTCGTTATTTCTTTTACATTTCACAGCTTCCACAACTGCTGAAATAAAATAATTTGTTATGAATTATGGATGATTGAATGTAAATTCGATAATTCTCGAACAAAATAATAAACTTGATTAATTGGTTGTAATCTTACAGAGGTCTTTGCAAAACACTCTATCGAATTGACAATGGATAAATGATAAATATAAATAAATATAAAGCAAAAGTTTAACAACAAAATCGAATTCTGAAGAAATTATATTGAACAAATTTTTCTATATATAAACGAATGTACTGTGTGATTTCAATTTGATTCAAACTATATGTATATTAATTATTTTAATCATTATTCATTTATATTATTTGTGAAAACAATTAAAATCCA
Organism: Dilophus febrilis; assembly: GCA_958336335.1. NCBI lineage: Eukaryota > Metazoa > Arthropoda > Insecta > Diptera > Bibionidae > Dilophus > Dilophus febrilis. The sequence continues at coordinate 23,003,408 of OY284468.1, read as the reverse complement.
CCAATGGTTGAAAACGAATATTTCATACATAAATTTCAATGTAAACATTTTTATATTTATATTTCCAAAAAAAAAAAACAGATATAAATTGAAATTTGATATATATATCTTTTAATTGATTTTAATGTTTTCAATTATATTTCAAAATATAATAATTCTCAAAAAAAACATTAAAAAAAATGGTTATGAATATTTCGGCTATAATATGAATAACAATATATATATGCAACACATTATATGATTAAAACGTTAAAACATATTAATTTTTTTAAGATAAATGTATGTTATTTATTTATGTATGTATAATTGTATATAATATGTATATATTTATATAACCAAAATGCAGACAGACAATCCTATCAACAAGCATGAATAACTTTTTAACATATGTATTTATTTTGTATATACATATATACATATAGTAAAATATATTCATATATTCATATTGTATACCTTTTATTATACAGTATGATTGTGCCACAATCATTGTGGTATATTATATACATCGTAGAGTAAGTATAACTATAAATCATATATAGTGGAATGTATCCCTAATGTAGAATTCACAAGGGATTCATAACTTATTAAAAAAAAGAGCAATATACATACGACACAATAATATAATGATAATTTTACGTTCATATGAAAAAAAGCCCCACCGTTAAACATAAACATTTATCGTTTATTTTCAAAAAATGTTTATATACATTCATGTGTACATATGCAACGACGATGTATTTTTTTTCAACCACATATACATTGTATATATATATTTTAAACTATTAGTCTTTTTATTTAATACATATTTTTTATTATATAAGCATTAGAAAAAAAGAAAAGAATAATTGAAAATTGTCAAAAGTAACTAAATATGTAAAAACACTTGTGATTTACAACACTTTATAAGCGATATAAATTTTTTAACGTAATGTATATTTACGACAACGTCTACAATGACTTAGATTGTTGATGAGTATATACAAGATACCTGTGTGAAATGTATAAAATGTATAAAATACTCTAAATTGTATACAAATTTCTTTTGTATATATATATATTTTTAAATGTATATAATTTTAAATGTAAATTACATTTTCTATATTGTGTATATCTTAGGGTAAATATTAATATTTTTATTTTATTTCTATTTTTTTCTTGAAGATCGTTATTTAATAAAATTATACTTTTGTATTAAGCGCATATATTGTAGTACACAATTCAGTATATCCACATATAACCAATATTATATTTCTAAAACAAAATGAAAACTTTTTTTTTATAGAATTGTAATGTATATATTTCATATATATATACATGTGTACATAATCAAATTTTCCAAATCAAAAGTTATGAAACTTATTAAATTTTCATGAAAACTTTTTTTTCACCAATTTCAGTATATATGTATACAAATATAATACATTTGATATAACACCGGTTATTTATGTATATATTCTTCAAAAAAAAAAATTAGCATAAATGTGTTAAAATTATTCTATAAAAAATAGTTTATTTTTCATTTGTCTTTTCAATTATTATATATGAAATTCGCAATATATATGTATAATAAATAAATTATATTTTGAGTTCGATATTAAATAATTACTTTTTTTATTTTATCAAACTTTATATCGATATAAAACAATAATATATTAAAAATAGATTTAAAATCGTGCCTACATGAATGAAAGACCAAAGAAAAAAAAACGTTTTATTTTCCTTTAAAATCATTTTGCGTTTTTGAAAGTTTTAATTGTAAAAAAGTTTTAAGTGATTAAATTTGACAAATTAAAAAATTATCACTTTTTTTTAAACCCTAAATATATATATATCGCTATCATAAAAAAATAAAAAACGTATTTAAATTATATGAATTCAATTTTAATTCCTTCTATATATACATATATATAACTCTTTATTATCTATATATATTAAAATATTTTTATTAATTGTTTTTTAAAGTGATAATCCCATTGGATTATTATTCTTAAGTGGCATCGATTAGTTGTATAACAAACGCATATATTATAAATAGAAATAATGTCTTAAATAAAAGTTCTTATAATTTTTTGTTAAGAATTACGAATAATATTTTCATTCGTCGCTAATAAACTGTTTTCGTAAAAATTCCATTTAATTCAATTGATAAAAAATAAAATTTTTGATGTACATTTAAATTGTACTGCAGGAACTTTTTATTACAAAATTTAATATTTCCATTTTATCAACTAAGGACTCATCCTTAAATATATTTATGATTTTATGTATATTTTCAAAAAAAAATTAAAAATACGTATATCTGATTTTGGATTGATAATATTTGGTAAATATGAAAAACAGACATGGGAGTTTTGCACAAACAATGACAAATATTTATGCAGTCTCTGCTTTACAAGAATTTTTATTTTGTATGTCAATATTAATATCCAAAATACATGCATTCATATGAATGTAATATACATTGTACGAGTGTATTCGGAGGAATAGAAGGCGTATATGCGAATGTTAAACAATTGACATACATTTATTTTCTTTTGTAGATTAATAATTGAAATGCGTTTGTTTGTGTTTGCGTTTGTGTATATTATGTAAGCATCATATTCAAATATATATATACTATATATGTACGGTAATATAATAAATAAGAATCATTTTCATTTTGTTTGCTTGTACATGATCATATATTTTCTTATAATACAATATACAACAATATATTTATATATATATGGTATATGTTTTCACAGAGTTTATGTTTATTATATTGTCTGAATTCATTATTGTAATAATAAATTTTCCGGTATATGAAAACATATATATTACATGATAACAAGAGAAATGTTTTTATCATTTATTTGTATTTATCATATCATATATACTGCACTATATATACTAAATATATATAATATACGACAAGTGTATATATCACTAATATATCCGTATGTACAATATATATTTTGCTTTATATACTGAGATAAATATTATATCTTTATGAAAGAAACAAAGATACATTTTTGTATATAATTTGTATAAAAGTACAAATTTATATTATATAAAATTATTTAGATATAAAGAAAATGTGGTTGATGAATATTTTATTTTCTATTTAGTATATCAGTATTTAGTATAAAACAATATATAGAAAAACATTCAAGTTAATCTCATGAATAATCAATATATAGAAAAATGTATTATATTTTCTTGTAACTTATTGATGGAGAATGCCACAAGTGTTTTGTTCATTTTACAAATATATTTACAATGTCCGTTATATAAATGTGTATATACATAGACTTAGAAATTATCCTGCTATTTCAATATTCATTAAGTATATAATCAAATAATAATTCTGTATCTAAATATATGTATATACCACGAACACTTATCATATCTATAATGGAAATCATATTAGATTATTATCTTATGTATAAACATATATAGATATGATATAATAATTGACTTTTATTAGAAATTGATATACATAAATTATAATAAATATATATTGACCTGCTAATAAGTAATGAATATAATTTTTTGTATATGTGTATTATGAAAATGTATAGATTAACTAATTTATTTTTACCATTTTTTTATTACGAAAATTTTTCGTTATTATTTATTGTCTGACTTTTTTTTTCTAAATAATACATACTTTATAATAGAATTTTTGTTATAATAAAAACCACACAATAATGTTTTTTGTTCTTATTTATGAAAACCTAATTTATTCGGCTGCATTGGCATAAATGAAATAAATATGTGTATATGACTAAATAAAATACATTATCAATTTTTTTTTGTTTTAGTTCCATAAAGAAAAAGCATCTAAATCTATATAGTATATGTATATGTGAAACCGAAACGTATAATATTAAACAATAAAATTATATTATACCGATTTTTATTTTGTTCTTTTATATCTCTTATATTTTTATCGATAGAAAAATAAAATAGAATTTATATTCACTCCTGATCAGATATCTATATACATATTTTATATAGTTGAATATTATTACGAGTATATACGAATGAAACAATTGCAAAAATTTTTTGTTTTTTTTTCTTTTAATAATAATGGTTTTGCTATATGAATGCATTTATATGATTTTCATTAGGAGGATGCATTTGTTATATATTTATGTTTAAAACGCATAAATATTTCTGACGTTTTTTTAATGTAGTTTTCTGAGAAAACTTTTAAAATATTTTGTGATTTTACGTAAATCGATTTAAATTCTTAAAAAATAAATTGACTGGGGCTTGGTTTGGAGGGATGGTGATTTGGGGGATGATTTGGAGTATTTGTTAAATCACATACAAAAAGCCTTAGGTCACCTTAACATTTTATTATTTATAACTATCTGCGTGTTCAAAATATACACAAAAAAACTTTTAAATGAACTGATCTAAATTATCTGTACATTTTTTTTATTGCTAAACAAATCTAAAATGTATATAGAGCATGTTTGTATAATGTATATATATGTATATGCAGATATATATAATAATAAATTTTACTTTACTCAATTTTTTATGAAGGTATATTCTATATACACAATACGCATTAGATTATTTATTTTAAACAGAAAATATACTTGATTGTCTATAAAAAAGAAAATAAAATTGTTTGTGTACATTATATAGATATATGTATATGAAATTTGTAGTATTGTACGCCAGTGTATTTACTTTTATATTGTAAAATGAATAAAATGTTAAGCTGACTATATCTATATATCAATATAACTATAAGTGTTATAACTATACTGATGTTGAATACCATTTTGAAATAGAATGATGGTATAACGTTCTATATATACATATATTTATTTACATTAAAGTAATTTATTTATACTGACGAATAATTTCTATATAATATAATTTACATAATTTAATTGTTCCATCGCTTTGGTGATGTTTTATCTTACAATAAACCTTACATTCAATCTACAGTACTTAAATATATACAAATATAGATGAATATATATATATATTTATTTATTAAAACGAATACAAAAGTATAGTAAACTGAATTTTAATGTGATATTTCTTTAAATCTCACAAAGAAATCGATTTAGTTTACTTATAATGATTGTTTTTGTAATTAAATTGTACCATCAGTATTCTATATAATATATACTTAGATAAACAAGGACATGCTAGATATATATAAATGAATGGGGATTGGAAACGTTTTTATTTTTATAATACAAATAAATATAGAAGTTATACATAATATTATTTGAGACTCGTTATACCTTTTTTATATACGTTTTATTCCATACACTTTTACAAATTGTTTTATTTCATTTAAATGTTACAATAAGAAACTCAATCACCCATTGAATTCAAAGTCCAGTATTAAAAAAAGAGCGTACATAAGAAAGAATACCGACATCGATAGCATTATAATAAAATTGTTATTTTATTTATTATCTGCGTATATGTTCTTTAGAGTTTTAAGGGCATAACCAAATTATATAAGTAAGTCATTAAATTTGTTTAGGCATTTTGTTGATGATGTTTATTGGGTGTGATTAGTTTTCGGGCGGTTTTTTTTATATAGCATATTACCTACATTGAATTGGAATTTTCTTTAAATTCGCTTAAAGTGTAAATTAAAAAAAAAAATTTTTGAGTTGGAAATTGTAATGATTGTCTTTTTTTTAAACAATATTTTACACAAGGATGTGTTCAACAGTGGTATAATATATGATATTTCAATATAAGGACCAACTAACAATAATTTTACACTACAAACATTATATATAGCCTATATCAAATATATATGTTTATCAAACTGTACCAAATTCAAAGTATTTTATATAAATATTTATAATCAACATATATACATTTTTATCGTACGTAATTTAATCTTCATATAAATATTTCAAAAAAAAAAAAGGAAAAACAATATACAATTTTATATGAATCAAATTGATTTGATTATATTACAAAATTATCTTTTTTTCTGTGTGCGGTTGTAAATAAAGAAAAAATATATTATTCTTTATTTTTTAATTTCCTTTTTGTGTCCTGTGTTGTATAAAATTCTCTTATAAGTTGATGATAATAAAAGAAAAAAAATTAGCTTTAAATTGTTTTTTTATCATTTTATTCGCACCAAATAACAATTTTCATATATTATATATACTAACGTAGATACAGATATAATATACTATATATATATACAATTAACGTTAGATTCTCTTCATTGTTGTTAAACGAAATGCGGTAAAATTAAAAAGAAAATTAAAAAGAAAAAGATATACTTTAAAATGTTATATCATATTCTATATTATTTTTCATATATATATAAATATTTTTTTAAAATATAATTATCAATTATAGATATACTTTTAAAGACTTAAAGATGCTTAAAGTCTTTAAATATACAATAAAAAAATGTGTTTGTTTTTCTTTTATTATATATATTTATATAATATCCGCATTCACACATCTAATAAATCGTATTGAGGTGTACGTCAAGTTTTTTTTTGTTTATATTTTATCTTAAAAAAAGTGTATATTTGTACACATAAAGTGATCACATCCAATAAAATGTTTCTTAAATCATCTCTTATCTTATATGTATATGTAAACTTTGAATTTTTATTCACCTTCCTACATTCATCTCAACACAGAAAAAAATAAATAAATAAAATTTTCATACTATACTATAAAATAAAACATTATTTTCTATCTGACAATGACTATATATCTGATATACATATATATAATTGTTATATATATATTTAGTAAAGAAAAGCACTTTCATCTTCATAAAAATGTTGTATTTCTATCAGATTAGGCATTAGGCAAATAGCACAATAATATACACATAAATACAACACAACAAAAAAGGTTAAGATGAAACGACTTTTTATCATTAACTGTGTATCTACCTAACCTATATATATATATATATATATATATATATATATATTTAGTAGCACCTACATCTACATTGTACTTGTACGTATATATCTATTTATATACTTTTATTATATTATTTTATTTTGTATTATGTATATATTACCGTAAATCATGAATGCATAAGCAAAACGGAATGATGTGAGAAAATGTACAGGTGAATGGATTATATCCTTATAACGATATATTGAAACAAAAAAAAAAGTCAACTATACTTTATACGTGTATACGTACTTGTACAAAGAATATATTATAGGAAAAACAATGGTGTAAAAAAAAAATAAAAGAAGAAAGATTAACTTAAGTTCTATAATATGGGTTTTCTTTCTATTATACGTGTATAATATTGTTTTCGTTACATGAAATTATATTTGAATTGTATTTTATATATATATAAAGTATTATTACAAATAAATGAATATACCGTGCCAAATTGTACAATTTCGAACGATGCCATTTAAATTGATAAATATATACAGAGGATCGTTCAGTTCCATATACACTCGCATATACATAACTGCAAATATTTGAATATTATAATGCATAAGGAATATCTGAAATTTTTTTTTAATTTAATTTATTCTAATAAATGATTACTTGGAGGATATAAACCATTAGAATGTTTTGATTGATATTTATAACTTATAACATAATCTTATGTTTATATATAAATATCTTTTAAATATTTCACAGAAAATGACGCTCATAATAACAATAAATAATGATTAGAATTTTTATCCATATATATTCCATTTATGTATGTGTTTAAACATACAATATATGCGAATTAACCAAAAAAACACAAAATGTTAATATAGAAATTAATTCGAAATTATAAATTAGCTTTAGTTGTAAATAAAAAGTTATTATACCACACCCTTACTTTTATATTATAATATATTGAAATTTTTAATAAAACGTTATCTTTATTCGTTTACCCAATATTATAATTCTAATTTATTTCACTGATAAATGATTTATACATGTATATTCTCTCTGCTATATAGCCGCCTTACATTATACTGATTATATACGTATACATTTATATCTATATATATAGGTACTCACTTTGCGTTCTATAAAATATGCAATAATCATATTTTTAAATTAATAATATTTTCTTTTTTACATTGTTTCAATATTCTCCCTTATATCCTTGTAATGTTTTTTGTGTGTTTTTATATATGAAACATTATCGTATATATTTAGATATATAATATATCATATATATACAGAATATATGAATATTTGTATTCTATATATTTACGTTCAGCATCGTCGTTTGCGTGTATATATAAAATACGAAAAAACGGTACATTGTATGAATATTCAAATAATCGCTAATATTCGCTTTGTCTGTTTTACCAAATGATATGATTTATATTGAACAAAGTATAATGGGCTGTAAATTTATTAATGGTATATTAATGTAGTTTTTCTTTTTATATACATTTTTTGTATATGTATATACATTTGGTAATTTTTTTTTGTGATTTGTGTGTGAGAGTTATAAATGGCAAAAAAAGCTGAACAAAAAATATCCAGGGCATAAAACGAATTTTAGTTTGAAACCTTTTATCTTTTTATTTTTGCATCTTATATAGAATTTACACATTAAAATTGATACATATATATAGCTTTTGATGAAGAAAAGTAAATGTATTATAATTATATGTTAAATAGAATTAGGGTTTACAAAAATGAAATAGCTAAATGATAATTTTTTGGAGATAAAAATAAAACAAAAAAGTTTTTTTTAATAAATTGTTTATTGCATTATATTATATAAAATATAATATATATAATAAGGCTATGAATTTTGCTTGAAAATTCGGTTGATAATATACTTTTGTTAGAAGTGTGTTAAAAGAAAATGTTTGATGATGAAAAGTTTTTGATTTCATAAAATTACATTGGAAATATTTATCTACATAATGTTTTCAATTTGAATCAATAGATATAGAATATTTCATGGTAATAAAAGATTTGACTTCGTATATATTATATTTAGAGAAAAAAATACACTACGATAAGATTAATAAGTAATTTTATTTTATATTATTTTTTTTAAATTTCTCTGTAATAACTCAAAAAAAAACCATATAAATAATTTATTCTATGTATAAGTGCGTTCTTAAAGTATAATAAATAAACAACATCGTTAAATTTTCTGAAAATAGATTAATTTTTTTTTTGTATCTGACAATGAGTATATAAAGTTTTACTATATACATATATATTATTGTATATAAAAATGTATAAACAATAAATTGGTGCTTGATTAATTTTAAAGGTGATTTATTTATAAAAATATTGTGTGACATGTGTATATCATGTGGAAGTAAGATAAGATGTTCAAAAGTTTATGTTCTGTAAATTTATAACAATATTCTTGTAACGAAAATAACTTTCATCGTCATATAAACTTTTGTATTCTTGTAAATTTAATGGGAATGATATATAAGTAACTTTAAAATATACTTACTTTGATTTAATAACTTAAATATGTGTATATATATATAACAATATATTTTTTTTCATTGTGATTATATTAAAATATTAATGGAATATAAAATAAAACAAGTTGACGCATTTTTCATTATTTTTATTTAAATTAAACACGATTCAAAATTTACTGAAACACAATTTTATTTAATATTAAATAAATTCATGAACTTATAAAAATGAAGTTTATTGAAAAGTATATCTTTTATATTAATTGGCTCAATACGTGGATTCGTGGGATAATCTGAAATTGTTACTGTCATTATTATAGAAATTTTGTTGTAGAATTTAATTGCATGCAAACTGTTTTAAGTTTGTTACATAGATTAATAATAAAATGGTTGACAAATAAAAAAAAACTCATTAATCTTTTACTTTATAATAGTTTTATATTTTTGCGGTTTGTGGGAAATGATATACTATACATATACGAATCTAATATCAAACCAAACCAAAAAATTTGATTCTTCGTAATTCTAATTATTTGATTTTAAAATAATTGTTTAAAACCAAATAAATCTACATTTAATATATAAATTAAACTTTGAGACAAATAAAATCGTATTAAAACGTACAGATAAATTTGAATAAAGAATATTTATCTCTTTTTTGTTGATTATAATATCATTGAATTTGTAAAATCAAAGTCTTTTTTGTACAAGAAAAATTCATTATTTTTTACAATTCAAAATATATACACCATTACGTTTATTTATTATTGTATTACATTTGAAAAGAAAAGAAAAGTTAAATTAATATATATGATAGAATTCAATGACAAATAAATATATGTTATTCGTATTATGCTTTTTTTTCTTCTAAATGAATACATTAAAATTAAGATAAACCATAATTATATTAAATTATATTCTTTTGAAGTAGTTGTAGTGTCAATATATTAAGGCAATCCGATTATCTTTTATTATATTTATATTATATACATATAATAATTTAGGATATTTAGGTTAAAAAATGTACAAAAGGATATTTATTTTCTGATACACTCGCAAAATATATATCTTAATGGCATAAAGAATAAAATGTATATTGTATATAAATAAATATCAATATACGGGTGTGAATTATATATAAAGTATATAATAAATATATAATCGACAAAAAGATTTTTCTATTAATATTTATGTTATTATGTGTAAAGCTTAATTCATTGCATGCATTATTGTATTTAATGTATATGAAAAGATTTTCAATAGCATTTTTATTTGCTTTCTGATTATATATATAGATATTACCCTGGTCATGTTTTTCTCGCTTCAAAAATAAATTTAGCATTAACGAAATGCAATTATTTGACAATGGAATAAAATGAACTGAATGCAAATGCATCTTTTTTATTTTTATCCATGGTTAAAATTTTTCTAGATTGAAGAAAATGTACTCTCTGTCACCTTTATGTATTTTTAACTAAAGTGCTTTAGCCTAGAAAATTTCAAATATTTAAACAAAAAGTTAATCATTACCGTTTGATATTGAAAAATGAGATACCTATCTAAAATATAAAATTTTATTTAGTTTCGTATATTTAAAATTATAAAATTATACGATACTTTTTACGGATTAACCAATATTTTTTTTAAAAACATTTTCATGTTTTTTAGACATATAAATACATTTTGATTTCAATTATATTTAATACATAAATTTAAAATACATTTCAATTCTATAAACGAATTTAATTTTCAATAAATATGAATATAAAAATCACTTAATTTGATTGACTTAAAAATCTATTTATTTTTTATGAAATAAAATAATTTTCATTATTATTCATCATATTTATAAGTAGGAAAAGAATATACAATTTATTCAAATTAGAAATGAATTTATAAATTCGTTCTCTATATGACAGAGAAATATTATACAGTATGTACCTCTGTAGGTGCATGATATGTGTATAGTGTATTACTATATATCCACATATAGTAACAAGTAATTTGTATATTACAAATCCAGAATCTAGATGTGAATATATGTGCCTATATATATAGCTATTAAATATTCAACATGAACATCCTTCAATTTTTATAAAATCTTCAAGTAAATAAAATTTGTAAGATTATATATGTATATAACATTTATAAAAATAATGTGTACTATAAGGATAAAGGAATATATTTACCGAACTATTTATATATATATATATAAAATATAATATATGTACAATTTTCATTTGCACTTTAACTAACAGAGACGTCTAAAAATTATACTATACACAAAATGTCATTATACGTATATATATGCATGCATGCATGCATGAATATAAATAAAATTGTGTAGGAAAATGCGAATATATATATAAAGAAGAAAAAGTTTTTTTTTTTTATATAATTTAATTTTCAACTTTCTCAATTCATTTTAAACATATACAAAACTATACCACGTATATATTATTTATATATATATATATATATATATATATATAGTTATTTTCTGTATGAAAGTGTAGATGAAATATGGAATTATATGGTTATATGCATTAATATATATAAGTTCAATGTACAAAATCACATGTATATTAAGTTTATTCAATACATATAAAATATTATTCATAAAGAATCATATGATTTGTTACATGGTACGTTTTTTTAAGTTGATAAACACAAATATGAACGTTTAGTTTTGATTCGAATTATTAATATATCATTTTGATTATATCAGATGATTCTGACAATAGAGATAAATTATAAAAACTCAATAATTATGTAACAATATAATCAATATAACATTAAACATGATACTTTTGTTCAACATTCCATTCACCATATCTGACAAAATTTATCTAAGCATTTATGTCTAATGCACATTTTATATAAATGTCACCAGTTAAAGAATATAAAAACATATGCTGAAATTTTTTCATCGATGTTCTACAACGGTGTTGTGAAGTCCCATACAATTTGTTATTGTCATAACAACAAATTGTATGGGACTTCAGCACACCGTTGTAGAACATCGATGAAAAAATTTCAGCAATAATCATTTTGCAAAAGTTTAATTTAATAATATTTAATTAAATGGTAGAAATCTATTTCATATTTTTATGAACATTTTTATATCTATGTATATATTAAACGGATATAACAAAAAATTCTTTATGTTTTACTTTATACCTTTTTATTATTAAAATACCATCATAAATTTTTGGTAAAAAAATGTCCAATAATTTGAATTCACTGTTTGCCTACGATAAATATCTATATTTTATATGTATATAATAATATAACCTAATTTATATCAATATTATCTTTTAAAAAAAAAACTCGAATATATTATTCGCATCAATGTTTTTTTTTTCTGTTTTGTTTGAACTTTACTAATTTTCGAACCCGAATAACCTCAACAATAATATGCAAGTAGAAATACCAAATGTAAATATTTCTATATATATATATAACTCATTTATAATAACAAAGTTATTCTTCATATATTTTTTTTCTATATACAAGAATAAAGGTGAATATACGACGATATATCTATAAATTTAAAGGTTATATAAGATTTCATAGGACAAGAAATATATCTACATATATATATATATATTCAAATTGGATATATTGTGTTTCAACCAAAATTCACCCATAATAGTGGTATTAGAAAATATCTATAGATGATGTAAAATATTTGCAATAAAAGTTTCAGAAAGGATATATTCAATATACATTTTTGTGGTCTTGCGATCAAACTATACAGAATAACATACTTACATATATACATATTTATTTATATATTTACGCATTGTATTACACCTTTTTTTTAACAATACAATCCAAAAAAAAATAAAGGACGAAAAATAAATAATAAAATATGATTTTTCCATGTATTTGCCATCCACAATGTGTATATAATAATACTTAAATCAAATCTTTTGATGATTTCCTCAACAGAAAATATATATATATATATATATAATGTGTGTATATACACAAAGGATTTATTTTAATACTTGGAATAAATTAAATTTTATACAGAATGTATTAACACACATTTATGATTTATATAGTGTTTATAAAATAAAATTTTAATCTTTTAAAAAATGTAAAATAATGATATATTTGTATATATAAATTTATAAAGAATTTAATTATATATATATTTTCCTAATTGCATGAAATAGAGATTTTCGAATTAGATATTTTTAGATTATATTGTTATAATAACAAAAATACTTTTATAAATATACAAGTACTTAAGAATATGAATAGCAACTTTCAGGATTCAATTTATTTTTACTCACCTGCAACGAAAAATATGTTAAATGATTTTTAAAATGTAAAGAGTTTAAGTTATAAAAATGCGAAAGAATGAATTCCGTTAAACTCGCATAAACTTTTAATTCATATTTGAATATTTTGTAGCTATTGCTAGGACAATCTGTATATACCATATCTATCATATGGAAAACATTATATGTTACGTGATGATTTTATAAGTAAATACAACATAAGAATATTAATTTCAATTTTAGTTATATGTCAAACAAATCCAATGTATAAAATTATGCATATTTATATATATGCTTTCATATATATAAATGATAGCGATGATATGACCTCTGCGTATCTATATATGCATTATGTTATTCTATTGTTTTATTATATATATATATTCATATAGATATTAAATATAAATACATCACAATAGTATATAAATAATAAGTTGAACTAACTGTAGGTCATCACCCTATTGTTGAAATTCTATTTCTATATGTATTATATTGTCTATTTTATTCTTCATATTTTACAGACCAATGTATTTTATGTATAAAATCCCATTCTAAAATAATAGAAATAATAGAATACCAATGCAATATTATAGAAAATACCATATATACAATAAATCCCTAGTTTAAGTTTAAGAAGTTTAAGAAGGGGGCGAATATTAGATATATACCATTCATATATAATACTGCATTTACTTCATATATACCATATAACATATAAATATGAATAGAAATTTTCTTAAGAATTTAAAAAAATATTCTTTATATATTTTCAATCGTTTTTTTATGTATATTACTTGTATTTATACTTTTTTATATACATCTATTACCTATATTATGTATGTGTGTAAATCTTTATATAATATAATGGTTTTCCACCGATACATAGCGGTGCAGCGTACTTATATTTTAGATTTTTTTGTTAAAGAAATAAAAGTTTTACTCATTTTGCTGAATATACATATATACATATCTATGCATAGTATTGAGATTATAGAAGAACTATATTATACAATTGGATATATGAATGGATAAAGAAAACTTTATTATAAGTATATATATATATATAGTATAATGTAAAATATTTTCTTAAAGAAGTTTTCAATTAAAAGAAATTGAAAATAGATGTAAAAATGTTTGTTTTATAAATTTGTTTTTTTATTTGTGTGTGAATTAAATATTTGATAACGTCACGACTTTTTTTTTGTTTTGTATTTATGTGATGTGTATTCAATTCGAATAGAATGTGGTATAGTTAATATTGAAATTATATTATATATATATTTCTAAAAAAAATATATTTCTTTTGAAAATAAATATTTATATGTGTTGAAACTTTATTAAGTGTAAAATAAATTATCTATATAAACTTTATTTTCGCTATATTCTAATATATATATAAATATATTAAATAATTCTGAATTTTATTTATATATACACATATAATACTGAATTCGTATACTTTATATACGTAAACTATAATAATAAAATAACACATTAAAAATATTATTTATTAGATTCACAATGAAATATCGCCATACGGCAACAAATTGAAAAAACCCATTTTATTATTGCAAAATATAAACATGAATAAACATCATTAACTATTAGGTTGTCTAAAAAGTATTGATATTTTTTTTTTACAAAATTCAAACGATTTTTTTTATATATTTCAAATGAACTTTATTAAACCAAATATGCGCCGTTTTGATCGATGACCCTTTGCCATTTTTCTGGTAAAGACATTATCCCATCACTGTAGAACTTCTGTGTTTTCTGGGCAAAAAACTGATACAAGTGCATTTTGCAGTCCTCTGCGGAATTTAATTTTAAATCATTAACGGAGTTCTGCAGAGACCGGAACAAATGATAATCTGAAGGTGCAAGGTCCGGGCTATATGGTGGATGCATTAAAACTTCCCAGCCAAACTGCCGAGTCATCAAAGATGTGTGTGGTCTAGCGTTGTCATGATGGAACACAACACCCTTTCGATTGATTAATTCTGGACGTTTTTTTTTAATCTCGTGCTTCAATCTTGTTAATTGTTGACAATAGAGATCGGAATCAATGGTATGACCGCGGGTGTTAGTAATTCATAATGAACGATTCCTTTCCAATCCCACCAAACAGACAGCATTACCTTTCTTGTCCGGTTTTGCTACTGTTTTAGGAGCTTCACCCTTCTTGGACCACGGTCTTTTTCGTACATTATTATCGTATGTGATCCATTTTTCATCACCTGTAATCATTCGCTTTAAAAATGACTCGATTTCGTTCCTTTTAAACAGCGTTTCGCAAATGGAAATTCGGTTCATTAAATTGTTTTGTGTTAATTCATGCGGTACCCAAACATCGAGCTTTTTCTTGTATCCAGCCTTTGTCAAATGGTTTAAAACTGTTTGGTGATGGATGTTTAGTTCTTTAGCGATATCATGACTGCTTACGTGTCGATTTTCTTCAATTTTTGATATGATTTCATCGACTTTTTCAGTGATTGGTCGACCAGAACGAGGTGCATCTTTGACATCAAAATTACCCGAACGAAATCGAGCAAACCATCTATAGGCTGTTAATTTTGATAAAGTTCCTTCACCGTAAACTGCACAAATTTGTTCATGTGCCTGCGTTGCATTTTCACCTTTTTCATAATAAAATTGTAAAATGAATCGAATTTTTTCACTAATTTCGCTCATCTTTAATGCACTACAACTTTTAAATGACTAAACAAATTTAATTTTTTTTTTTTTTTTATCTACGAAATGTCATCTTTCGAACATATGTTAATGTTAAGCTACGGCAATTAAGAACAACGAAAACGAAAACTGCAACGAAAACTAAATGTCAAAAAATTTCGTTTCTGGTGATGATGGAAATTAAGAAAACTGATTTTTCTTTCAGTTTTAGTTTTCGTTACATCTATACAAACACTTTTTACAAAATAATTGAATAAATTTAAAGGATTCAAAGTTAATTTAATTTAAAACACCGAATTATATATTTAATTCGTAATTAAGTAATTATTTAATAATTTTTACATAAACATAACCAAAATATATAAAATCGGTGAACGAAAACGGTGGAAAAAAACGGAGGCATTGGTTTATTTCTGACGAAAAAATTTTCGTTTTCGTCGAAGTTTTGTTAAATTGTATATCCATATAAATGCATGTGTTGGATTTTTGACATTTCTGAAAAAAATTTCGTTTCGTTGAACTTTTCGTTTTCGTTGTTCTTAATTGCCGTAGCTTTACCTGATCAGATTAGTACTACTTGAAATATTCAATTATAATGACATCTATTTATAAAAATTATCAATACTTTTTCGACAACCTAATATATATATACAACTGCCCCCATATCTTTCATTCAGGTGACTATATTGGGTTTGTTATTCTTAATTAAACGACCCCATAAATACATTGATGAGTGACTATTAATACTGTTAATCCTGTAAATTACAAAGCATGAGTTAGGCTATATATCATAAAATGGGTATGATTAATTTAATGACCTAATGTATATATACTATACCATATATCATTAGTTCATTTATTTGTTCATTAAATCTCGTATGCAATCTGTTGCATTTATAAACAATGATAAGTTTAAAGAAGATTATATAATTATATTTATAATTTGTATATACAAATATTTATAACAAAATAAACTCACAACAAATGCAATATATATATAGAAATGTAAATGAAAAGAAACCAATACATTTTATTGAAATACAGTAATTATTTATTTTAATTGGGAATTAAAGACATTTTCCATCAAATAAACAAAAATCAATTATACATCCCAAATCATTACTGAATATGAATTTATCAGCAATTTCTGTATAAATAACATACGTATATATATATAACAAATACATAAAAACAACCGTATATAGAACAAAATAAATAAGCCTTTATGTGAAAGTTATACAATTATCATTATAGTTGGTAAAATACCACCACATTTTCTAATTTGCAATGTCATTTCATATAAATTTTAGTTATGTTATTAACTCTACAAATAACTCTGTATATGTTGAGAAATATAAATAAATTTTAACCACATTATATATGTTTTTGCATATATGCATATGTATATATTTTTGTATAATTGTAACTATATATATTCAAAACTTACTTGTGGTTTTCAAATTATCCTTTCATTTTCATATATATGAAATAAACGCATATATCCCACGTTACTTACATTCATATTGTATAATATATGTAAAAAGTATATCTAGGAAATTGTTCAGTATTTTTGTTATATATATACACATATAATACACGTAAATGTGGTTCGCTTACTAAACAATATTTGAATCAGTATATTTATATATAGTATAACACATAACATACATTCAATAAAGACTTTATAAGAGGTTTTCAAAACAATAATTGTTAATATAATAATTGATGTACTTTTTCTGCAACACATAAAAGTTTAATACTATATATGTTCATATAAAACTTTAATGCATAAATATTAAAAATGAAAAACTTTTTCTAATTTTCATTTTCTTTCAACATTATGTAACGATATTGTAATATAACTATATTTATTACATCTGAAAGAAATTATTAATGTTAAATATGGAATTTCTTAAGAATAAATATTTATTTGAACTTTAAAACACATGCATCAATCCTGTGTATAAATGTGTACATATATTATATATTATATATATATATATATATATATATATATATATATTACATTATTACTACATATACAATACGTGCCAATAATATTTTATAGATGACATGACATCATCATCTACTTATAAAATTTTCCATAAAAATTAATATTTCATATACAATATATAAAACAGCATGTGCGATTATATTATAATAATAAGATGGTATAAGGCAACAAGTCAATCATTTAAATTCAAACAAAATCAAAAAACAACATTTAGCACTGTAATTCTGTCTATACCTCTATATAGATCTAATGTTCTATACAGGTATATATATTCATAATTTTTGAATGTCATTTATGGTGTATGATAGACATAATTTATAAGATATTGCTTATTTATATATAGGTATATATAAAATGTGTATAATAAATAGTAAATTTTGAAATTGTGATTTATGATCCATGAGAATGTTATTATGTTATATAACATAAAAAGGAAATGGAAAAACTTTATCTATATACTTATATATATATATATATATATATATATATATGATATATATTATGGTTGTATGTTTATAGAATATTTAGTATAAACTGTTGTTTGGTATATTACTGTTTAAATATTGAATATTATGTCTATTTTATATATAATATTTGCATAACAATATATTGATTATATATACAAAATTTATGTGTATGTATAATATATATTTTGTTTAATGGTTTTACAAAACTTTTCAGAATTTTAGCTATTTCACTTCTAAATGCGATATAAATAAGACATAAGAATGTTTATTTTCCTTTTTTTTCTGTTTCGGTTTTTTGTTGTTTAAAATAATACATATTATACTTAAATATAAAGATTAAATTAAGAAGATGAACATGTTATTTTGAAAAATAAACCAATTAATTATAAAGTAAAATTATTATGTTATTTGTCATTATATTTAAATTATATAATCTAAATATGTATATATACCATAAAAATGTTTAGAAATAATGGTTAATTAATGATTTGCATTATTGCAATATATATATTTATCGTGTTTTAACAAGAGTTCAACAGAAATTTTTCCAGTGAATAAAATACCTTATATATAATTTCTATCCCAACAATTGTACAAAATAATAAAATTCTTAATGAATTGTATATGAATACTTGGCCCATTTTTTCATTTTTTCAATTAAATTGAAAGAGAAAACATTTTCATATTCCGCATATATTCAATTTGGTAAAATTAATTTTGATTTTGTTTTTTTTTTTTTAATTATTCGTTATATTTTTTTTTTAATTATATGTATATACATTTTCCTCTTTGCAGAAATAAAAATGGATAATAAAACATTTTTTCTATGTGATTTATTCAATTAGTTATAATTAAATTTACTATTTATATATATGATATTATATATTATGTAACTCTATGGTTTAGTTGAAAAAAAAAACATATCACTCCTCAAACAGACAGAAATTTTATAAGTTCAAATAATGCTCGAATAATGCACTGAAGATATGAAATAATTTTTTTTTATTATTACGAATCTAAATCGTTCAAGTTGTTCTAACAAAATAGAAAACTGTTGTCAAACGCTATAAAACCAAAAAGTATATGGTGAACAGCCCAGTTTTTTTTTATTTACAGGTATATATATAAATTGAAAGAGAAATTGGTATTTTTTTTTTATGCACATATCCTAAAATAATATTTTTAATACAATTTATTTACCAAATTTCCGGTTAATATTTACATATTTTGGAAAATCATATATCCGAGCAATTAATTTCATATATAAATATATATTTATTCCCTGCTATTGCTATATTATAAATATTGATAATATTTAATAAAATATATTGTATATAATATCTGATTATTATATGCAATTTACATTTAAACAAATATAATAATAATAAATATGCACATATACAATTATTATAAAATAAAATTGGGGATTTTTTTTGTTGCATATTTTTTATGCAATTCGTTGTGATATGGGTATATGATATTGGTAATAATAATAATATATTATTTTGTTATAAATGTATACACGCGAATACTATATATTCAATTCGGATATTGAAATAAAAATATTTTATTCCATTTTTTCAATTAAATAATTATGACAAATAATAATAAATGTTATTGTTTTTTTAGTAATATACACTCATTTAAAATTATTATTATCATTTAAATATCGATGAATTTTGATTTTAATTTCAATACTCATAATGAAGAATAATTTAGCCTGAGTTAGTATCTGAAGGCGAGTATCCTTTTTGATTATATATACATATATATACTATACATATATATACTATTATTAATATTATACTTATACATTCTATCAACACATATTATTAAATATATTAAATATTGGATCTAACTATAAAAGTCGATTAAGATTCGCGTTCATTTAATTACAAAACAGGTGTAATTGATTTGTTTTTTAAAAATGCATTTTCCTATAGTTTTATGTTTAAAAAATAAATTATCTCGTGTTTTTTTTTTTAAATTGTGTAGAAATTTACATTAAAACATTATTTATTATGTATTAAATGCTAAAATATTTTAGGAGTGAATATAAAATATATACAAGTAATTTAACATTAACAACATATTTGTACACCAACCAACCAATCTATATATGCATCGAATATCAGTAGATTATATATTTCTATACGCGATATATAAACCAAAAACACGATATAAAATATATATGTATGTATGTATAACTTATAAACTATTATCGTGATTATGCAGATGTTAGTTTATAGATTAAATAGTGAATTTATTGTTTATATACTTATACATATACACAGAATATTTCAGTCATATATATTATCTTATATATAAATAGTTCTTTTTTTTATTATTATCTACTCTGTATATATTCGTTACAACAAGTTGTATTAATAGGATTTAACAATTTATACAATTATTTATGGTTTATGGTTTATAAATATAACAATAACAGAGAACATTAATTATATTGTTTTATGGAAAAATATTTTACTCTTTATATATAGTAATCAAAATAACATACCCATGGACCACCTTGATCCCAATAACCTTCTGTAACACCATCAGCCCATTGCGATTCTAATGGTAATTCTGGTTCTGGCAATGACCATAGTACTAATGAGGGTGGCTCGCCATGACGGGCACACCATAGTACCGACTGTAAGCAACCTATGTTGATGCTTTTCTTAATGATTCAATTTTAATTGTATTTTGGCTGTATACGTTTTTTAATTGATGTTTACACAATTTTGTTTACACAAAATTTAAGTCATACATTATTTATTTCATTTGTTTAATTCCAGGTACAAACTATTTTTTTATTTTAATATCACTTCAATTGTATATTTGTTTTATTAAAATAATTTTCATTCACATTTTATTTTATTCTCATAGATCAACATATATATTTTATAGATTTATATTTTCATCATAAATTTGTAAATTTATTGTTTGATAAAACATCATAATCAGTGCACTGATTCGGTAATATACTGGAAAATATTTAAATAAAAACAAATCATATTTTTATTTATTTACACTAAATTTAACAATTTCTTTTTCTTTTTATAAACACAAGAACGAACAATATTTTTGTAATTATTTAAATCAATTTTATAAAAAAAAAATCACGAACCTAAAAAGAAAAACAATTCACAAATTTCTATATATATTTAAATTGTATAGAATATTTCATTGTTTCTAAAGTTTGTTTTTTATTTTCTTTTTATATATATATACCATACGATAATTTTTGTAAGCTTTTTAATTGCAAACGTTAAACCTATACGTATTCTGATATGGATATATATATATATATAGAGCTAAAAATACAAAAATACAAATAGCTCTATTATTTATATAAATTTTGCATACTGTATGTTAAAAATATTTAATGTAATATATATGGCTCTATGATGTTATATATATATATACACTTGAAAATTTTAATAGCTTGTAAACATGGTATTAATTGTTTTATAAATGCCTTTTTTATATTTATATATAAAAATAAATCCGTTTTGGGAATTAATTATACATTTTAATTATAATTATACACATATATGTAAATTTTCATGTAATTTTTTTTGCCGTATATATATTACATAGCTATGTAAATATGATTAATATTAAAAATTTATTTAATTTTACATTTCCTATACATCAAAAGATACCCGTAAATATTTACATAAAATTAAAATCATATTAATTTTAATATACTACATTTCCCAAAAAAAAGAAAATTACAATTTTTTACATAATATATATGTCATTTAATTTATATCCATTTATATACAAACGAACTTATATATAAGAGAAGAATTCATGGTGTTGGATAATGCAATTGCAATTATAGTTAAAGTTTTTGTAAGGAAAGTAAAGTTTTTTGTTTACCAAAAGAACATAATCTATAAAACTCATTTCAAATATAAAAAATACGATATCATTATTTATTGGAATTTCTTTTTCATTTTTTTTGTGAATTTATCATAAGGGAATTCATGACTTTTTATTTCACTGATAGAATCTGTTTTCTAAATTGTTGTTTCTGTTATCAATCTAAATTGTCTAAATAAACCGCAAACACTAATTGAAAAATAATTACTGAAGGAATTATCTTATTGATAAAATTAATTGAATTCCCTTTTTTTGGTTTAGGAATATATTGAATAATCATTCTTTAAATTCCTTCATTATCATAAATAATATTTTCAGATGTTAATATATATTAAAAAAAATATTATTCATTCCCAAAATATATTTAGTACTGTATCCACGGATTTCTTGAACAGTATATAGTGTAATGACAAAACAAAATTATGAGCTGCTTCTATTTGTGTATAATTTACCTTTTATTTTTTGTATCGATAAACAATCACGATATGTAATTATAACCAGATGTTTTAATAAAAAAATAAACAAATAATATTGTACACAATAAAATAAAGGTATTTATTATTATCATTCCTATTTTATATGTAAACGTATAAAATAAGTAATATAAGCATATAAGTAATATAATCCTCATCAATCTATATATGGAATTATAGATAAATATATAAATATATATATAGATTGATATATCATACGTTATTATATATATAAATTTATATCTCATCTTTGTATAAACAGTGCACATATATAATACGATAAAATAAATATATAATATAATAAATCCTAGCATTTTCGTTTTATTACATATAAATTTTACTTGTATTGAATACAAAAAAGCTTCGATAGAAAAAAAAATTCAATTTTATACCCTTAATGATACTAGCACTCTCACACCGCATATAAACTGTATAACGAATTCTTTTCGCCCTTCTTATATCATATAAATAAATATATACTTATGTATATACAAAACATTTTATATAATACTCAAATATATATACGCATATAAACTATATATAAAAATGTAAATATATACACAGGGTTCTATACAATATGTTTCTAAAAGAACGCGTATACGTATTTTAGATTTACCATAACGTTTCGTTTATGGATTTAAAATTTTATAAAACGAATTAAAATGTTTGAGTTTTTCATCCTAATATCACATTTTTATTAACCAATGTTTGTTTTATCTATAAAAGTAACTTTATTTTGTTGTATTTCGAAATGTATAAGTATATAATTGTACAATTAATGAAAAAAATAAATAAATTTTACAAGCATATGAATTTTCACAAAATTACACTGAAAATTTAGCAATATACTTTTACATAATTTTGATTCAGAATCGAAACTTTACTAAGAAAAAAAAATTATTAGAAACTATTGTTATATTACATCCATAAATACGTTGATCTTTTAACAAACATGCAATATTGCAAGGTAATTGGCTGTATAATATCATAATATCATTGAACACCTTGTGTATTAGACTTGTATTTTATTTGGTATTATTTTGGTTTATGTTTCTTTATATTTTCAATACTATATGTGTAATAATATCAATAAGGTGAAATAATATTACGGATATATCTTTATCTGTATATCTATATATATATATATATATTGAGATAGATGTATTATGCGTACATGTTTAAATAACATAAACTAATATATACATATATATATATATATATATATATATAAATGTCTATATTCTTTAGATATATAATTCTTATATGTCTAAAATATTTTTGCTATATATACATTCCCATAAACTTATATACAGATAACAAAGTTCAATATATGTATTTGTATATATTATATATATTGAAAATAAATAAATCGAAATTATAAATTAATTTATTGAATTGTTTATAGATGTTAACTAAATTTATTGATATGTTTCTATATATACTAAACAATATACTATATATATAATATGCGTATGGCAATCTATTATTATATCTGCACGTATATGAATAACAATTTTATACATATTTATATTTAACTTTACTATAATATTAATATGTAAAAGTTAAAGAAAAAGGGATTTACATATATATTTTCACAACAATATAAAGTTTATTTATAAACAATATAAAATTTATAAGGGTCAAATTTTAATACATATACGTAATAATCTTTCAACAATATTGATATATAAAGGATTATTTAATATTACAATTTTATACTTATATATATTATTGTAAAAAATAGAATAAAATAATATAAAGTTTATATATAGAACGAGAAATGTTTTACACTATTATATGTATATAATATAGGAAAAAAATCCACTATTAATTTAATTATAATTTGAGTTTTCTAAAATTACTACAATATATCAACAATAGAATAAATTCAATATACTTTTGATCAACAAAATATGATATTGGAAATACAATTTTTCATATAACTATATTGACCTGAATACCATTTAATATATATGCCATTTAATATATATACATTCATTTTAATTATTAGTCCTGTAATGAATATACAAGAATATATATAATTTACATATGCATATATTTTTTTTTAAATATATATATATGTCATCATCATTAAATTATACATATTATATGTAATTCAATATAAACATTTTTATTCTGCGATTCAACTTAATTTTACAAATCAGCAATTAAAATCCTCTACATAGTATATATGTGATATATTGTAGCAAATAACTTGAACAAACAAACCTATAAATATATATATATAGATATAGATTTAGATTTAGATGCCTATATACAAATGGTATATATTTATATAAACATTTTCTATACGATGTATATATAAATATTATAATATGTGTATATATGTAATGTGTACATAACTCTATAAAAATACTTAATAGATTTTCCAGCACGAGAAAGAAAAATAATAAGCGAAAGCACAGCATGTTGACATATCATATTGACCTACTTATATAAAATTATATTTAGTATATTTAGTATATTTTTGTATTTATAAAATAAAATATTATGTGGTATAAAGGATAAAAAAAGTGGTATCTATCAATAAATCTTGATATTATAGAATTGTCTAAAGTATATTAATATTTCGAATCCAATTTCTCAAAAACAAAAAATAAAACGCAATCCTTTCCATTTAAAATTCTCGAATAACTTACTATATTTTAAATAAAAATATTTTAAAGATATATGCAAAACTGAATAAATTAAGAAAAATGCGAATATATAATTTCGAATATATAGTATAATGAGAGGGTAAAAAAGTAAAAAGAAAAAAAATAATTATAATAGTATCTTTTGTATGTATTGCAAAATATGCAAACTCATTTCATAAATAAAAAAAAATAATCGCGATTTTATAATTATAATAATACATTTCCCCATATATTTGTAGTTATTACATATAGTATCCCTTTATCCCTAGAAAAAAAAAAATAACCATACATGTATTTTTTTATTTAAATTGTATATACATTTTTATGCACTTAAAAAATACAATTTTAAATGAAAAAGAATATTTTATATTGTGTGAAACTATAATGTAATATATATAGAAAGTACTCCTAAATAAATGTATATATACTCGTTGAATTACAATTTCAAAGTGCAAATGTATATTATACATATGAAATTAAAAATTCGTATACACTTTTTTTTTTTAATAATTATCTTTTTGTAATAAATGTAACTAAAATTTTATATAGGTCGTTTATTGCTGATGGATATATGTTAAATAGAGTAAGAATGTATTTATACTGTATAATTACATTTAAACTGATAATGTGTTAACGAGTGTGTGCATACCGAAAGAAATTTAATACAATTTTTTTAAGACATCAACGTCCTTATATGAAATAATTTAATGGTTAAATTTAAATAAGTTAACATTCTTTTAATAATATGATTTTATGCATTTTTAAAGTAATTTTAGCTTTAAAACTGGTAATTAAATAAATATTATATTATATTATATATTCAGTCCGTTAGGTTATCTTAACTTTTCCTCAAAAAATGTGAATTGATTTGTTTGAAATTTTCTATATACACTATATAGACTTCAGCCTATAGCAGCATATTTAACACATTTGTGTAAAAATGTTTATTACACATACAAAAGTGAAGCTACCATGTATTAATTTTCAATTATATGCAACGAATAATTTATAAATTATTTTCAATGTTTTCAGTGGTTTATTTTATTATGTACTATATATTATAATTTATGTATTATTCATATGCATATATGTGCATATATGAAGTGCATTAATTGAAATTTATATTAATATGCACATATTCATAATAACTATATATTATATCTATCTATATATATTTATATATACATTCATAATTTTATAGTATTACATATTTTGTATGTTTAAAGAAAAATATGATTGGAAAATTAAATTGCTATACATATATACCTATATCTATTTTTTGTTTACAAAAATAAAATTGTTATTGAAGAAAACAATATTGAATACAGTATACTATATATACAGCATATATGTACTTATTAGATATACATATATGTATGTATACTTATATATAGATAATATTATGAACCATTTTGATATTCGTTACACGTTCATCGTTTTCTATATGCTATCATCTTAGCATACATATATGTATGTTATGAGATGAGTGTATACTTTTTATATAATATTTATATACTTATATATAATAAGTATATTATATATACACAAAAATGTATGATAAGGTGTACATTAAGGATGGATACCTACATAACATATCCTGATATTGTATAAAATACATATTACATTCAGTATATGTATGAAACTATAAATTATAGATTTTATCGGTACTACGCACACCATATTCGTTGTTCCCTATACTATATACTCTATTTTGTTATATGTAACGTATGAACCATGCTTTAATATATGTTTAATCGTATGTATAAATAAACATATATATATATATATTCTGTGTATCCATAAAAAAATATATCTATTACAAAACTAAAACATATTACAATACACATAAATTCCAAATTAAATTTACTGTAAATTTAGTTAAAAGAAAAATATGTGTTTTTCATTTATAAAATATTGAATTTGTAAAAATGTTACATATATATATATATTGTTTAATAATGTAACAGAACTGATACTATGCATATGTGGTAGTATATTTGTTTTGTATATGTGTATATTAAATTTAGTTTTAAAGCTTTACATCGGATAGTGCATTTTGAATTTTGTACAACATAAAATAAAATAAACAAATATATGCTATACATATACATATATATACAGAATATGTGCATCCTAATGCTGATTGGCAATTTCTTTAAAAGTTTATTTTTCTTCCACTGAAATAACCAATGTAGTATGTATAAAAATATATATATGTATATATAAAATTATGCTAACAAAACCAAAATAGATAAACAATTTCATCTATATATAGTTATAATATATAAATGATGATCAACGAAAAAATCATGAAAGGTATATAATTGAGATTTTTTTTTACTACAATTTTTCAGCTAATGAAGTAACAAATTAAAATGGTTATAATAAATATTTTATTAAATATAATTAGTTTAGGTGGATATTAAATATGAAAAGTCATTCGTAACCAGAATTCATTAATTTTTTATAAATAAAAGAACTTAATTTCGCCATTTATTACAAAATTTGATTATAGTCAAATTTATAATCCAGAATTTCATGCATTTACATTTTCATTTCCATATATTATACTAAAAAACACACAATTGTAAATACGTGAATATTTTCAATGCAAAATCACCTTATCTATAATTTATGATTGCAAATGAAAAAAAAAAGGATTACATAAAAAAATGTTTCACTTTATATATGTAATAAATATTAAATAAGTTTATGTTAAATATATATTTATTATGTATGTGTTAACGCTATATAAAACCACAAATAAATAGTCCATTTTATTTTTACAAAATGTTTTAAATAAATTATTTAAAAATTTTTGAATTTGTATATATCGAATGTATTTTTTATATTTTTCCTGTATATTGTCATTATTTTTACAAAGGCAAGAAATGAACATTTCCCATGTGTTTTTATTATTCGTAAAATATAAAAATTAATTTTCAACTAGTATCTATATATATCTAGCATATACAAATTCAAATCTTTATCTGGCATATTTTGTGGTGAAATTGGAATTCAGTTTCAGATAAAACTTTGTTAGACAGAACGAAAAACTAAACAATTGGATAAACAATAAAGTCAATCGAATAATATTAAAAAAAAAATAGAATGCGTAAATATATATTGTGATTTTGAAAAAATTGATGCCTGATTGTAATTTAGGATTTTATTTTTATATAATAAAGTTTAAATAAAAGATTTCATATAATCATTTTATCAATTTTCTTTTGTATATTATATAAATATATTTAAATCAACAATTGCGACAAACTCGAGATGAATGCATCTAATTTAAAAAAACGAATTGCGTATATGTTCTTATCTAAACTTATGAATTTTTTTTAAATAAAATATGACATAATATATAAAATATAATAAATTTAACTTTATCATATACATTTTTTATCTATTCACGGATTTTTCTTTGTGTTCGTTTCAATTCAATATAAATGCTATACGTATACGTATATAACATGTATATAAATATATACAATACAGACATTATTTATTTTTTTATGTATATTAGGCAATATTATTCCTATGTCGCAGATATGTTTCGCATGTATTCTTTCATTCATTTAAATCAAATTTCATCATCTATTGGAAAATCTTATAAATAATAAGTTAGTCAAATGAAAATAATGCGAAAAAGAAAAAAATGCTCATAAAAATAGAATATAAATAAAATAGAATATGAATTTTATATCTATATTATATATATTTAATTTGAATTTCAAAATTTGTGCATGTTATCATACATTTCGGATAAATGAGGGTGTATCAGAATACGATTTAACGTACATTCTCTATATAGGGCTAAATTTAAATAAGTGAATAAGTAAATTTAAATTAGTTTTAAAAAACATTATTGGGAAATTACAAATGGAATTGGATAATAAAAATCTCCTTTATTTCCGGTGTGATTTCTCCAATCGCACCTATTGTTGACATATCAGCATTTTGAGACACCTTGTTTGGATCTATATATATTAAACGCAATAATAATAAGAGTAGGGTAATAAATAGACTATCTATAAATAAAATCGTATACATATCCGATGAACATCTTTCGAAATTCAATGACAATAATTTCTTACTCAATCTTTTTTTCCATATATTAGATGGATTTATTCTCGTTTGATGTAATCATCTATATATACTTATAAACAGAAAATGTTCATAATAAATATTGTGTTTATATATACTTAAAAAATAATAAATATATATCTTGTATATTGTATAAGAATTCATATAATATATATATATATATATATAAAATTCTAGATAATTTTTTCAAGTGGAAATATTTTATATCATTTTGAAACACTTTAAAAAATTATAGTTTAAGCTACAAAGCATTGTATAGTTATATATATAGTTATATTATTCAAAACTATATTTATATATAACATAAATTGTAATAGAATCCATTAAGTTTACATAATTCTATATATATACCTATATATGTATATAGACTTGATTACATATAAAATTACTTCCACTTAATTCAATTTGTTATATGTATATATTTTGTATATTATATATAGGATGTTAAGTAGTAAATATTCAAATATAATAAATTCTTTTCGTGTATATATAATATATTATAGGTGATATAAAGTAAATTATGTTTATCTTATATTGTATTTATGTTATGTGATGTGACTTACAATTTAAAATTATGTTTATATTATGTTAAAAATTGTTAGCATTTTTAATAATTTTAAATTTATTATAAATAAAATTACTTATTGTCGGATGTATTATAAAGATTGTTTATATAGTTTTGACATTTGCGACCTATTCATTTTAAAGGGTATATCAAGAATTTTATTCAAAATTTAATTTAATTTAATACAAAAAAAAGGAAAAAAAAACCAATTGATTTTGGATTAAAAAAAAGTTATGATGGACACAATTCACATTTCAAGATATCTTTTTTGGCACAATTCAAAATATTCAACTGTTACGTCGTAACCAACCAATTTTTGGTGGAATTGCAAAAAAAAACTAAAGTTTAATCCGCACTTCTGTACTTGTTAATGTTTGAAAATGCTATATTTTGGAAAATAGAAAATCGATAATATTATGTAGCAAATTATATTTTATTTTACTGCTGATAACGATTATATTACGAATATTTGCAATACGTTCCTTGAAATGCACAATAAGTACATAATAACATATATATATATATTTATATTTATTTACCACGTAGATAATTTTAAGGTATATATACTAAATAAAGTGTTGACGACATGTTGAAATTTCCGCTGAAGTGTTGAAAATAAATTTCATATGAGTGGTTTTCTCATATATATCGCATACAAGAATCTTAATATATAATATGAGATATATCTAATTTAATATTATAGGTTATAAACTTATGGAAAGCGAATGACTTGTTTTTTTTGTACATATATAAACTATACATATAGCCTCATTCCTCATAGCCACATAAACGTATATGATATTTATATATCTATATAGTAGGTGTATAAAATAATATAAAGCAGTACGTAATATTAAGCAAGGACGTAGTATGTTACTTATTAGCTTAGTTTTGGAATAATGAAAATTTATTTCCCATATTTGTTTTAATTGTTCTATTAAAAATATTCAAATTTTTTAATTCGCTATTATCTTATTAATATTTTATACTAAAAGTACGTAATCCCAATCGATTTTTTTTATCTTCATAGAAAATACCAAATATTATGTAGAATATTTCAAAAACATTTTATCTATTTTATCATTTATAAACAATCATTTTATTTTAATTTTTTTAAATTTTTCTCGTTTTATTCAATATTTATAATTATATTTTTACTAACACAATAACTATTTATTTTATGCTTAAATGTGTATGTTCTGCCAATGCAATGAAAATGATTGTATTTAAAATTAACTCAAATGAAATATAATATAATGAAATATCTATACATTTCTCAAACTAAATATTTTATTACTATAGAAAACTTTTAAGACTTTACTACAACTGAATGCCCATACGTACGTGTTTTAGGTGTTGGCCTAGCCTAGCATTTTTTTCTCTTCATAAAAATATGCGCTTTTCTACCCCTACATATATAAGAATTTATAATATAATAATAAAAAAAATATTTATTTTATATGTGGATGCATATACAACCAAAATATATTTATATATATATACATAGTCCTTAGGTTACATTATTTATTGCCATCGAAATTATAATATAGAATATATATACACAGCAAATAACTTTATATATGCATATAAATAGAAATATGTGTTATGGATACTATATTTTATATTTTATTTTTCATAAAATAACATATTTAATGCAATAAGATAAGATATAACTCGCAAATAATGTCTTTGTATGTACTGATACTCGTATCTTTGCACAAGAAATATTCATATATTAAAATTTAAGTTTTATTAAATAAAATATAAAAAAAAAAAAAAGAATATATTTATTACAATACCTTGTTGTACATTTGTGAAAAAGGATATAGTTATTACATAATGAAATATAAATAGATGCATATTTTTATGATATATTCACGTAATATAATTTTATTATATTGAATTTTTATGTGGATGCCGTTCATAAATGATCCTATATTTCATAGAATTTTTACACAAAGGAGTAATGTACAGTTACTACTTTTTTTCGCAAAAAATACCCATTAACTTTTATATCATTGATTTTATTTACATTTTAAGGCTCTTGTAGTAAACAAGTATACAATGATAGAAAATTTAATAGTATCAAATGACCGATAAAAATATTAACAAAACAAAAACTACAATCTAAAATAGATATGGAATGGAAAATATTTATATAAACAAAGTAAAATAATATAAAATGTTTGTTAAATTATAATATATGAATGAGGTTATATATGCGAAGAAAACCTAAATATATATATATATATATATATATATATATATAAACAAATATTTGTAAAGTGTATCTTAAAATATCTTTAGGGCACAAAGCTCATTAGAAAAATCTCTTCAATGCGTCATATATGATATGAATTATAAAAGTATGAAAGCGTATACAAAAAAAAAAGAAAATACAAACAATACATGGAAGATATAGTCATATATTGTATGTATAAAAATGAAATGAAATCGCAATATAAAACTTAATCTCATACATTTTTTTTTTGTTTTGAAATAGTATTTTATTTTAACCCATTTTTGGATACAATGACTAAAAAATATTCATTATTATAATTAATGTACATCATATATATATGATATATTTTTAAATTATATATTCTATTTTATGTGCTGATATGTATAAAAAAAATATGACATTTAAAAAGAATATGAAAGTTATTAATTTTGCAAGTATATAAACAAAATTAACAAATTGAGTTTGAAATCAGATTATGTTATCAACATTTTATTAATAATTCAAATAAACATTTATAAACTTATATTAATAAGATAAATATTTACTTCCCCAATAGAATTGTCAAAATTATTAATTCAGATTGTCAATAGAATAGAGAACATATAAATGTTTATATTAAACAGGATGCATAAGTTGTATAGACCATATATATAATAATATTTTTGCATATGGAATACGGTGTATAGTAATGAATGAAATATAGTAATGTTAAAGATAATAAATATGTCCTTAAAACGCTTAGCATTAATATAATAATTTTAACTGTTGTAATACAAAATGATCATAGCGCACGTTATCTAAACCTGAACATTCTTATTTTAATGAAAAATAAAATATACGCGTATATAGCTTCCAATAACTTATGTTCCTTTCACCTTGTATACATGCGAATATAGCAAATATAGTTTAAAAAAAACCCCGAAATATCTATACCGACAAATCTTTATAAATTTCGTAAAAGATACAATCCGTTTTTGTATGTGAAACGACTCAATGTTTCCTTTTATAATCAAATAATATAGGTTTTTTTTTATATTAAATTACACGTAGAAAAATATATCTATATTTCTATATAACTTATGAATGAAAATATAGATTTAATTTATAGACCATTTATAGTATATACGCGTGTATATATAGATATAAATGTATCTCTTTCTTTATATACATTGATATAGCTAATAATATATATTTATATGTTACATTTTCACATATATATGGTAAATACAATATTTTTATGAAAGGGGATTTTATACCAGAAATAAAAAAAAAAAAAAAAGAAAGGATATAATAAATAGCTCCTCATTTTGTATTAACGTGTGACGCATGTGTTATAATTTTAGAATCTATATCTATATATAAATATGATATTATACACATAGTATTTGAAATATAGTATAGTATTAAAGTATATATATACATAATTATATAACCATATATATAATACATATAATTGGTTATGCAAAAGTGAAGATAGGAACAATTTAGGGAATATTAAAAATTGGTTTGAGAAAGGCGATATGTAAATTGCATAGTAAATTAAAATATGTACTGAACTGATAATGTTTTTTTTTGTTTTATTTTTAATAACTTGACCTATAAAAATATAATTAAGCTTATATCATAACATATTTATACATACACTATGATATAATTAAATTTTATACTTTTTCATAAATTTTGCATATGTACTGCCGTATATATTTTGTTTTTACATATTTTTAACTTAACTATATGGTAATGAAAGTTCAAATATTATATAAATTTACATATATATATAACAATATAATGGGTAATTGGGCTTATGATTTACTTATGCTTTTATAAAAAAAGTTTTCTTTTAAGGTAATTTATTCAATTACTTCCTAATATATGCAACATTTACTAACAAATTTTGGCTAATAGTTACAATAATTAAATATATTTTTTTATTGTTTAACACTTAAAATATGCATTATTGTTCAACATATAAAATGATCCTTAATGCAATATTGTTATAAAAAAAATGATGTTGGTTAAGTTTAATTCTATTTCTATATACATTGTTTATTTATTCAAACATTTTGTGACCGACTCGATTTTCCCTAATAAAGAAATTATTTACCGGCGGACAGATAAGATACGGTTTTGGTAACTTATAAAAAAGTTGCTTATATAATTTACTTATATTCTTCACTCTAATGTAAATCAAAGTTCATAAAGCAGTTCAAATATATATTGGATATCAACGATGTACTTTAAATTTATTTAAATTGTAATCGTTATCTTGAATACATACTTTATAATATCATATTATACATATATGCGTGTATCTACAAGAGAATATTTACTATATATTTCAAAAATATGGCCAAATAAACATTACAGACATGCCAAAGCTTTTGAATTTTAAATATTTTAAAATGCAGATATGTTCAATCGGATACAATCATATATATATATATATATATATATGTATAATGTATATGCACACACGATATGGGTTTATTATTGTAATTTTTTTTTTTTTTGATATAAAATACATGAAAATAATAATCCTGAAATATTTTGCATAATATTTTATATAAAATTAGGGATATTATATATGTATGTATAATGTATACATTGTATGTATAATCTCTAAATATACATGAAAATGTGTTTCATTATATATTTGTGCATTATTTTTTGTAAGCTTTTCAGAATGTTAGCCTCACATAATCAAAATTATAAATATAATTTTTGTTTGGTATAAAGCATGGATATTTCGTAGCCAATCCATGTTACAATGTACGGCGTTGTGAACCATTTATAAATTCAAGTATCATTCAGCTGTAGGCTTTAATTTTAAGGAATAATTTACCTATCAGTTCCATTTTAATAATATGCATTAAGGATATAATTGCACAGACAATAAATAATACGGATTTTAATTTAATATATGAGTATTTTTGTATGATTTTCTGTCACAACAATTTTTCAATAATTTTTACTTGGATAAGAGATAATCAATTCATTTGAAATTACTTTTTATATTGCAAATATATATATATATATATAATTTACATTTGTCGAAAAAGCAAAGCAAAGCAAGTTCCTCTTAAAATGTTCCTTATCAATATTAAGAGCATATTACATATTAATATATAATAATAGGAAAAGAACTTAAAATCAGAATATAACAATACTTTAAAAATAATGTTGGTAGTGTATGTTGATATGTGTATGCAATATGTTTTGTGTTCATAGATTATGATACCGTATAAGTACATATTTGAACATATATATATATACGCATGTAGTTCAAGGAAATGAAGAAAATGTAAATTGTTGATTGCTAGGATCATGTTGTTGGTGACACTGATGTTGAAAATCAACAAAAGAGAATGTTTATTATATGGTATACATTAATTTTATATATTTACTATATGTATGCACACACATAACATATTTTCTTATCTACATAAACTCTATAGATGTTTTTTCATTTACAGTATTATGTATACTATATCCTTTATTGTATAGTGAATTGTATAGTTGTTATGAATGGTATATTATATAACTATATGTAATATACTTTACTTAATAGAATTTACCTCTCGCATGTATTACGTGTCTGAACTATTGTGTAACTGAAATACAATTATATAATTTATATAAGTACGCAGGGTTTTATAAATTCCATTTGGATATTCGTTGTCTTTGGTATATGAATAGGTAACTATTTAACACACAATCATTCTGCGAAATTCTTGTTTTGTCTTCATATCAAATATTTGATAACGAGAATTTCATTTAGACCGTCAAGTAATGGTAGAGATTCCGAAAATGTATCCCCTATAATGAGCCAAACAATATAGAATATTCTGAAACATACACATAAAAATAAAATATAAATGTACAAAAATAATATTTTCTTCGGAAAAACATTTTCCGGAAAATTCAATGTTCCAAATTATGAATTTTTCAAATTACCATATAAATTACCATATAAGTTTTTTTTTCAATTTCTTTGCATCATTTCAAAGTTTTTTAATCTAATTTTTTGTAGAAGAAAAATTGGAAATCGGTTCATATTTTCAAAAGATAGGGATATTACAAGTATTTCTTATTATAATTTGCACATGTAATATAAATATTTTATTTAATATTATAATACATTCGATTGCACATTTTACAACAATGAATGTACGGAATACAATCAACTATACTATAATACATGAATCACATAAAAACTATATGTATGGAAATAGAAAATTGCATACATAAATAAAAAAAAAAAAAATAAAAGAAAAATAATGGAATAAATATATAATATATGATGAGAAAAATTGTATAGATATATATACGTGTGTAAAAGAAGAAGAATAGAGATTATTTTAATATAGTAAGAAATGTCATACATTTATTATATTGCGGTTTTGTATATACAGACTTACATATATATATGACAATTTATGCAGAGTTGTATATATATACATATGAATGGAGGTCACTAAACCAATAAATTATAAATACATGTATAAATATTATTCTATATGCATATCTCTATAAACTATATATACATCATAATAATAAGAAGTACAGAAGAAGCATCCCAATTTAATTTATGATGATGAACATTTCATACTGTTCGGCTTTATGTATATATATATATATATCTACGGAAAAACTGGGAAATCTGCTGGTGTATGCGTTTCATAACTGAATTATATATATTTCAATATATTTGTACAAAAAAATTTTTTCCTATGGATATATTCAATTTGGATATAATATATATGATGAATATATAAATGTTTTAAGCATGATAAATGAATATAAAAAGATATTATTGGAACATAAATGATACATCATTTTTATGGAAATTACTCATTTTCAAAATAATAAATTGTGCTTTAATAAACAAAATGTACTAACACACAATATAAGTTTTTATATATATCAAACAAAAAATTACATATTCTCTTTCAAACAACGTATATATATATATAGCTATATTTTTACATGTCAAAATAAATAATGAAAAGAAACAAAACATGGAAAATTGGCAAAAAAAAAACGAAAAGAAAATCAAGAATAAAAAAGAAGAAGAATTTGGACACCTCTATAAATTATTATATTTTCTTATTATGAATAATGGGAAAATTTCTGTGTAATTATATATATGTACATCTTTTTTTTTTTTGTGGCAATCCGTTTAATCTGTAATTATTATATCTATATATCTTAATATATATATATATACAATCTACAATGATATAGTATAGCAAGATTTTCTCTTATACATATAGTACCATAGTACACATGTAACTTTTATACATATTTAATATATAACGAATATTATACATTATATATCCATATGTTTGTTTATCTATATATTATCATGTTAATGCTATTATACTGTATATATATATATGTGTGTGAAAAAGGTTAGTATATCGTTTTGTACTAATTAATCTTTCAATTTATATAGTAGTACCATATTGTTTGGAATGTTGTTTTTATTATAACCAACATGTATGACAAATAGTTTCACCATTTATAGAGCATTATTTTTATTTAAGTCATTTTGCTATTCAGAAATTTAATTTGGTTTGAGACAAATGCATTTTTTATATGCGCATAGAAAGTATATAATATCAATTTCATATATGTAACATATATCATTGTAATTTTTGATTGTTGATTTGCATTTTTTTTTGATAGGTTGTCAATACGGTCAAATTCAAAATATTCTCCATATATAAATCCGTCCATGTGGTAGACTTTAACATTTATTCGCGTTTTATAAAACTAATTTCATGTTCTATATGGTTGGAATGGAACTATTTATTAAAAAAAAGAAACCGTATTAATGGTTTAAATTTAAAAAAAAATATTTTTGAATATTCAATTCATAGAATTAAAAAAGAAAATATAAATAAAATTAAATTTGAAATAAAATAAAAAATTATTATATAATGTATATAAACGATTTATCAAAGTTATATGAGGACGATATGGAATATGTGGAGCACTTATATATATACATATATTTATATAAAACTCTTTCTCGTATACACTTTCAAAATATATTTTCTATATGTTACTAAAACGGTGTTTTTTTTTCCTTTTTATATACATATATATATATGAAATGTAATATATGAAAAATATATAGTTATTCCTTTAATCTTTGTAACTAATAAAATTGTAATCAATCATATATCGTTATAAAACATTTATATATATATAGTATATAAATAAGTATTGATGTATTACAAATAAGAAAAAAATTAATATCAATTGCCAACATATGGCAATGTGTGTATACACAAATATTTGGTTATGTGCTTTTGAAAAAGTATTCAAATGCACAATTTGAAGTCTAATATGCAAATCCTTTGCTTCTTTTTTAGATTTGCTATACAGTATAACTTTTAAATAAGGGTGAATGAACCTTACTCATTTTGTATATTGCATGATTTGCATTTACTTAACTTAACTTTTATCTTGTGCAACAAAAACATTACACCTTTATACATTCATCTAATTTAACAAGTTTTTATAAATTTATAATGAATCAATCATTAAGTCATTGTTTATAGTAAAAAAATTGTTTTA
This sequence comes from Dilophus febrilis, assembly GCA_958336335.1. Taxonomy (NCBI): domain Eukaryota; kingdom Metazoa; phylum Arthropoda; class Insecta; order Diptera; family Bibionidae; genus Dilophus; species Dilophus febrilis. Next base: position 22,964,035 of record OY284468.1, on the reverse strand, counting down.
TTAACGTTTTTGGAATGAGTAAATGTTATAGAAAATTCATTTTATATTGACCAATTTATTTATTCCAATTTATTCGTGTATTCATCTACGTATGCAATAATCCATAGGAAATCTTTTTTAATACTTATTTTTCCAGTATCTGTACTTTTTAATTTCAATTAATTTATATGATAATTATGTGTATATATAAAAGTGATCAATTTACGAATTTATATAATTTTGCGTTTAATAGGAGGCGCTCTGTCTACTAATCCTTTCGCTATTAATTGTGTATTTTACTATTTAATTTATACACATTATTACATATAGAAATAGATATTAGTACATTATTATATAAATTCAAATTACATATTTAATTTACAATACGTCAGTACATAAATACATTATACAATTTTTATGATAAGATTAAAAGAAACACCATATGTAGACAAAAATAAGAAACAACACTTCACATTCGTCTATTTTATATATGCATTATCATTGAATAATAATATTATTTAATATACACAATATAATCTGCTTATAGTTCTGCGTTCCATTTATAAAATGTAATGAAATTAATTTCTATTTATATATACATAAATAGAAATACCACACAAAGGCTTATACTGTACTAAATATATATATATATATATATATAAACATAAAAATTAAACTTATTATATAATTAACCAAAATCGTATTAAAATATTTTTTTTATAGTTTATTTTATATTAATTTTTTTATTAAAAATGTAATAACACTATGTTTGTTTGATTATTGTTCACTTTAAAGCACGTGTTTTATTTCATCGTCTGATGAAATATTGTAAAATAATATGTACAAAAAAAAACGTTCAATTGAATTGCATATTCTTGATTTTAAATATAAAAAATCACTGCTATCGAATTTATAGAAAACAATTATTTCAAAAGATTATTGATATTGAAAAATGTGTTAATACTTTGAATTTTGATTATTAAAAAATATTCATAATCTATTTTGAATAAATTATTATAATACCACACCCTTAAAAAGTCAAATGTGAATTAGATATTTCACAGAATATACACAAATATGTTATATGTGTATCAAAATACAATTTCTCAAATGCTTATTTATGGATTTTAATACCAAATATGATTTTCAGAATTGAAGAATATCAACTTATTATTGTATATATCAAATTTATGGTTTATATTATATGGATTTATCATAAAAAAAAATTTATATAATTCACATTAATGAAAATTCACCAAAAAGCAATAAAATATATATGTAATATTATTATATGTTATGTATTATACGATATATATTATATCCATTTTAATGAGAGTTACTTGGAAAGATTTTATTACATCAAATAAAATTTATTATATATTTATCATATAGGTTTAAATACACAAGAGAATTTAATATATCGAAAATTCATGTGTATTACATCATACATGTATATTCTATATATTGACTAATTGAATTACATTCAATTCAACGTATCTATATATATATATATATAATTAGATATTCACCATAAACAATAAATGTTATTATCATGTACAAATAATATATATATATATAACATATATATTGATGTGATAATGATCCGATTTGGGTTCTCTTATTATGCATATCAAATAATAGATAGATATGCCTATATATAATAAATACATTAATATACTTAATGTATGTGTATCATTTATATAATAGATAACGTTTTGATGTTATGGGTTGTATATATTCTATAATTACATATATATATAATTATTTATTTTGTATATAGAATTGTATTTAATTGAATAAAAATATATCCTAATATATAATAATATAAAATTAATTAATATTGGCGTGTACAATTAATTGCACAACATTTCATTGACCTGTATGAATATATATATTTATATTTATATCAAAACATATCGATATAACATGTAATATACCGTTTATTATATATACAATAGAATAATAATAATTGTCATCATTATATTTCAAAATGAATTACAGAAAAAAAAAACATTATTTCCACTAACCAAATGTATAAACACATTTCACAATTGTTATTTATACATTCCATATAATGATAAAAATAGTCATTGCTTTTTTTATACACACATTACAAAAATGAAAAAAATATTCATACGTGATAAAATCTCAATTTATATTGCTAAAACATATTGAAATCATCACAATAAAAAACCATAAAAAAAATAAATAATACTTTTTTATCATTCACTTATTTCTTATTTTTATTTTTTACATTTGTAGTTTTATAAATAATCTTCTTATATACAACAATTTATCCATATATAAAAATCTATCTATTTATTGTTCAATTTTTTTTTTTTGCGAAAAATATTCATGTATGTATAAATAATTGTAGAAAATTATATGAAAACATATTGTGTGATATCAAAATATAAATATAGAAAAAAAGGGTGTCAACCGGCTCTTATACAAAAATGATTGTTATATATCTCTTATATCAAAAATGATTGTAACATATCATATATTTATATATACATACACTGTATAGCAACACCACAGAACTTAAGAAAATAAAAAAATACACACAACACATTTACTATATTATATATAGAAATAGTATTTTCTTTTACTATATATCTTACAGCCAAAATATATGAATGAATTGTATCAATATTTCAATTTTTTTTTTCAACATATAAGAATGTTATACATTGGTATATATGTATATACGGTTTTCTATTTAAAGAAAATTCATGATAAAAAACATGAACACGACACGCCAAGACGCAACACTATACTGATTCTGGGTATATAATGTATCTGATAATGAACGTAAGGGATGATTTCTCTTTTATAAAATGTATATTTTCCTGGTTTTCCATATATATACAATATATATATACGTATTTGTTTATTACTATATATTCGCATCGTTGTACATAAACGATAATACTCACAGGAATGTCTGTATCCGTTATATAATGATCATACAGTTTATATATATATATGTATATTTATAAAAATTGTTTTAAAGATTTTGAGTAAAACTGTTCGGTTATGATATATATAAATAAATATACATCGGTACATATAGTAAATAATTGTATAATTTCACGATTTGCATGCGCCGCATCAAACTCCCTCATTCATATGTATATATAGTACTGTGTTGTTCACCAGGACCATATCTATACAATACATTCATGTATATAGGATATCAGATCATCTGTCTGCGGATAGAAAATTGAAGCTGGAATTGTTGTTTATATATGTATATACTATATATGATATACATACAGAAATGTATTACACTCTCATCATCATTGATTCTCTCATAATGTAAATATATATTTTTTTAAGCATGCATCTAAAAATATATATATAATATAATATACATTTACAGTACCTGTCAATGAAAACCGGGATTACTAGGAATTGGTTTTCTTTGTTTTTTTTTTTATTTATAAAATACTTTATATATGTTCCTAAAAGGGTGGTTCAAATTTTCTTTATACATAAATCTGTGCTTATACAATAATTTGTATATATATTTTCCAAGTTTTATACCAAGAGTTGTATAGAAATTTTCTTATTCTCTATATGTATCAACATAGAAAATGTTGTTTTCGTTGCAATATGGGTAAAATATAAAAGAAAATTGTATTAATTTTTTTTTTTTTATATACATATAAATATCTATTTAATAGTTACATGTTATTCAGATACATTTTCTATTTATATAAAAATAAAACAAATGTATCATAACTTTTTTTTGTTGGTTTTATTACATCATTTTTATACATAGATAATTGCTGTATACATTTTAGACACCGGAAGATTCCTACTTGGATGTTAAATTAAATTCAATTACTGCCGATTGGCATTTGTATAGATTATTTCAAGTGTTATGGTTTCAATTAACTGAATCGTTTTATTCGTAAATTTTTTTTAAATCACTTTACAGTTCGGTGGATGTTTAAGATAGATTAAATTTCCCAAGACAATTTTTCCGTAAAAATCTACCAATGAATCATTACTTAATGGATTAGCATTCGAGTTAGGACGACCATGTATACACTCTTATATAATATAAATTATGCAGTAAATTAATTTCTTAAAATGCATTATTCTTTTTCGTCTTTAACTATTATATATAATTCTTTTCTTGTTACTATTGACTTTAATGTTTGCCTGTTTTTAATTATTTGTATTTTATATACAACAATTTATTTATAATACATATATATATTATACGTTCATAAATAAATTTCATAAATTTAAATAAAATTGCATATGAACATAAATATATATAAATAATTTTACATATATAAATGTATATAAAATATTACTAATATTTATATATAATTATATTCCATTTCGTGTGTCATGTTTGTGGTATAATATATAACATCTATAATAGGATACATATATAACAATTATATATATTCAAAATGGATATGTAAAGTATAAAATAATACATGTGGTTTAATAAATTGGAATTATGCTTGATCAATCACTGTATAGCATTTCTATACAATTATAGTCATATATGTTCTTGTTTGAGAAATGATTCTATAAAATTTCAACAAATAAGGAAATAAATTGACTTAACATTTCAGAATATACCTAAGGTAAAAATAATTGATTGGATATATACCCATCTCACCAAATATTTTTATTCGGTCATTTAATTTCAGTATTAATATACTTTGTTAAATTCTGTACATAGTACTCTAATGAAATCATTCCATATTAAAGAATTATATTGATACTCATTGTCAGAATTCTGTATTAAAATTTTTATTATTTCTTTTGTGAGTATTGAAATCAAATCTTTCTGTCATCAGTCAACATTTACTCAAAATTTCGGTTCCAATATAATATAAATTTGAAAATAATAAATTGTATAACATATATTTTCTATATATTAATACATTGATTTCATTCTATAAAAACGCAATGTTTCAAAATGCCATTAAATGAATATATCATCCCATTGTTAAAAAACTGTCTGCGCATTTTATACCTTGTAATTTAAATGCAATAAAGTATATAGACGTGATGAAATCAAATATATACATATAGATAGATATATGTACATACAGATTACAAATATATATATTATAGATTTAAATGCATTGATTTACGAAATAATAAAAATAAAAATAAAATAACATTCATTTGTAATTAACTAATTACAATCATTAGTATTCCAAGTTTTACAATTTTTATTATTACACAATTGCCAATGTAAATATATGATTTGATATATATAAAACGTATATGTATAAATATTATTATATTATCCATCCATATACGATTTTTAAAATTGTTATGTGTCACTATGAGTACATTTCGTAGACACCTGTTCATTTATGCAAATTAAAATAAATATATGCATATTTATTCGTCTATATATATTCTGTGTATGGCACGTTTAAATATGAATATTGAATAATATACTTCAATTTTATTTAGAATTCCTGTATAAATTCCATATATATAAAATGTACTTGCAATTGCGATGGCGATGGTATATTATAAATTTTACATATAGAATAAATTATTATTTTATAGTAACAAAGAGATAATATGAATTTCAATTTATTAACTGTTGTGTGTTAGTCGCACAGAGAAAATATAATATATACGAAATATAACTTAATATATAGTATGCCTGTATGCAAAAATGTATATATATTTCCTACAATTAATATAATATGTTTTATTATTTACACATTTATATTTTAAAAATATCTGTTTATAGAATATTTTTTAATAGATTTATCTTAAAATAATTTTAATGAATAATTTTATATTCATATACTTACATATGTAAACATCTGTATACAATTAAAATGATTACTCACCTGAAATGAAATAAAATAATATGTTAATGTTTAATATATAGAAATAAATTCACTGGTATATATTTATGAAGGGCTTTTTTCATTCTGTGTATAATATATTCAACTTCATCTATTCAACATCCTCGGTTTGTGAATTTACCGAAACCTATTTGTGAAAAATAGTTTTAGTAGTATATGTTTATGATAATTATTGAATTTTAAGCTAATCCCGCAGCGGCAAAGAATAGAATGCGTTCATTAATATGTTCATTGTTTTATTATAGCACCATGATTGCAAAAAAAAAAACATAAATTTTTGGCGCTAAACTGTTTTTGAATATAAGCGCTATAAATGTCGAATGAACTTCAATAAACTTTTTCTGTAGCTCGAAGGATGTTACATAAATTTTTTATAATAAATTTCCAAGTATATGACGTTAACATACATGTAAATCAATGAAATTATTATTTAATTTCATTTTTCAAAATTTTTCACAAATACTGTGTAAACACAATAAAAATAAAACTATATATAATATAATATATTTATATTTAAATAAAAAATGTTTTTATGTCAAGTTAATTAAAAATCTGAATTGTAACAAATATATTCATATTTTTTTATATACAGAACTACATAATTAATTATTTCTATATATGCATATATAGAATATAATAGATGTTGTATATAAATATCAAGGAAGAAGTGAATGTTTTTGATAATAAAGCTATTGAAATTTTTGTATCAAAGGATGAACGTGATATAGAAAACTTTTGTCTATAAATAAATTCATCTTTTTCGATATAATCTCGTTTAATGTATAAAGTTATATGCGTATATATATATTATATACATATCTGATATGTACTTTAAAATGTTACAGCAGACAATTTTAAGCTCTATGTATATATATAAAAATATCCATACGAATATGGATGGAATATATACATTCATAAACTCTCATATATCTTTTATTGTGCCTTTGACTATACACACAATACATCATATATTGAAATATATATATATATAAATTTCATAAGAATAAACTTTATCTTCTATATATAGTATATAGAATTATAGATAAATAAATTCATTGTTTTATGTATTTTCAGTATAAGAAGAATGCAAAAAGCTTTCGTTTTAAAAAGAATGCCTTTAGCTCATTGTTGTTTTTTTTCACTGATTGTGTCTTTATAAATTCATTTACTTCATTTTATATGGGATAAAAAGGATATAAAAATGTATATGATTTGTATATGTATGATAAAAACATTGCAGTCCATTTTACTAGAAATTTTTTATATATATATCAAACCGTGATTAAGAAATACTGCTGAGCTATATACGAACAGTCATACACCAAGTATATTTAATATTCGTTATTGAATATACGTAGTATATATAGAGATAGAAAACCATTAATTAAATTATTGTTTACAAAAAAAAATTAATCCATTTGTATATTTATATATAATAAAAGATTTATATAACCATCATTTTTTCTATTGCATTCTATATTCATTCTCATTCAAAAAATTGTAAAATAGGAAATCAAAATAATCCATTTATTTCAAAATGCTAAGAATTTTACCATATGATATACCAAGAATCATAATAACCCGTGCATATTTTAAATCGAAAAGTACGGATAGAATAATGTTGTTGAATTTTTTTTTTTTTGAATTTGATAAATAAGATGAAAAGTGTATACCATATTGATTTATATATATTTAAAAACAAATTTTTATTATCGACTGATTATATCTATCATAAAATTAAATAAGATTATATAATAAAATAATACACGAGAAATTTTATAAAAAACTCTTGTGACATTATTTGCTTTCGATAGAAAGGAAAGCTTTGTTTCATTTTATGGTAATCAGTACTTTATTTGTTTATAGGATCTACTTCAAAGACTTACACATTGATTTAAAATATCATTTTTTACTAATGAAATGTGAATTTTGAAGAGTGTAAACGTATATATGATTGTTTCTATATATATATTAAGGAATCTTTATTCGAAGAATTCTGCTATTATATATGGATAAAATAAGGTTAATATATATAGTTATAAAATCGAATTATAAACATGAATGACATGTTTTTCTTAAAGTATTTTCTATGCAATTTGGAAATTAAAAAAAAATCATATGGCTATAGCTATCTATTTATTAAATTCGGTTTATGTGTTTGTATTTAAAGCAAAAACTTTAAGAAAACTACAAAAAAAAAATTGGACAATTTTAAACTTTAAAAACTTGTATTCAATCCTTAGAAATATTACATTTTATTTCAAAAATTCTTAAACGATATATCAAATGTTCGTTATATATAGGTTTTTCCATTAAGAACTGTTGAACTTTGAATTACATAATAGCATAAGTCAGTTCTAAAGAATTTCAATCATTTTTTATTTAATTTAAAGTATGATTTTGATTTGATTAAGTATGGAATATAACAGCATTCTCAATTTTCTATTACTCAGGCTATATTTCTACCATAATATTTTCAATGTTGTCTTCCAATAAATTTATTATTTCTGTTTTTTTTTGGCATAATACTTTGATTCTAAATAACCCCATTGAAATAACCCCATGGATGTTTGTAAGTATATAATTTCATCATCATTTAACTAGCTTTCTTTAACCAAATTTTATATGAAAATATAACGTTGTAATGTATAATCCATTTACAAGTACATTATATAAACATAAATACATTCAACATTCATTTAAACAATAAAAAATGTAAAATCGATTGAATAAAAAATAATAAAAAATAAAACTACAATTTGAAATGGTTTTTGTTTGTTGTGTTAAAATAGAAATTACAAGATTTCAATTCGAAATACAAATAGTAAAAAAAAAAAATACAAATGCATTTATAACAATTAACAACGAAAAAAATCATATATTGGGTTGTCTAAAAAGTATTGGTAATTTTTTTTACAAAATTCAAACGATTTTTTTATATATTTCAAGTGAACTTTATTAAACCAAATATGCGCCGTTTTGATCGATGACCCTTTGCCATTTTTCTGGTAAAGACATTATCCCATCACTGTAGAACTTCTGTGTTTTCTGGGCAAAAAACTGATCCAAGTGCATTTTGCAGTCCTCTGCGGAATTTACTTGTAAACCATTAAGGGAGTTCTGCAGAGACCGGAACAAATGATAATCTGAAGGTGCAAGGTCCGGGCTATATGGTGGATGCATTAAAACTTCCCAGCCAAACTCTCTCAGTTTCTGCCGAGTCATCAAAGATGTGTGTGGTCTGGCGTTGTCATGATGGAACACAACACCCTTTCGATTGATTAATTCTGAATGTTTTTTTTTAATATCGTGCTTCAATCTTGTTAATTGTTAACAATAGAGATCGGAATCAATGGTTTGACCGGGTGCTAGTAATTCATAATGAACGATTCCTTTCCAATCCCACCAAACAGACAGCATTACCTTTCTTGGTGTTAATCCAGGTTTTGCTACTGTTTTAGGAGCTTCACCCTTCTTGGACCACGATCTTTTTCGTACATTATTATCGTATGTGATCCATTTTTCATCACCTGTAATCATTCGCTTTAAAAATGACTCGATTTCGTTCCTTTTAAACAGCATTTCGCAAATGGAAATTCGGTTCATTAAATTGTTTTGTGTTAATTCATGTGGTACCCAAACATCGAGCTTTTTCTTGTATCCAGCCTTTGTCAAATGGTTTAAAACTGTTTGGTGATGGATGTTTAGTTCTTTAGCGATATCATGACTGCTTACGTGTCGATTTTCTTCAATTTTTGATATGATTTCATCGACTTTTTCAGTGATTGGTTGACCAGAACGAGGTGCATCTTTGACATCAAAATTACCGGAACGAAATCGAGCAAACCATCTATAGGCTGTTAATTTTGATAAAGTTCCTTCACCGTAAACTGCACAAATTTGTTCATGTGCCTGCGTTGCATTTTCACCTTTTTCATAATAAAATTGTAAAATGTATCGATTTTTTTCACTAATTTCGCTCATCTTTAATGCACTACAACTTTAAAATGACTAAACAAATTTAATTTTTTTTTTTTTTATCTACGAAATGTCATCTTTCGAACATATGTTAGTGTTACCTGATCAGATTAGTACTACTTGAAATATTCAATTATAATGACATCTATTTATAAAAGTTATCAATACTTTTTCGATAACCTAATATGTACCAGGAATATTTACATTTATTCGAATATCAATTTTTTTACAAATATAGCCAATACATCAAAATGGGATATATCTGTATATATATAGGATATGTGGTGAAGTAGCTATTCAATGGATAAATCGATTTATTATAAAAATAACAACATTGTATATGAAACATTTATTCGTTTGATAGTGCGATTAATAATATATAACGTACTAATTAGTTTCATAATTATTTTTTAAAAGATTTTATAAATTATTTCAACATTTGAATTATAGTTTTATCTAAAGTGCGCCTTTAATACTTTATCGCATACATTACATTTTAACTTTATATTGATTAGAAAATACTACGAAATAATCATTTTTTTCTTTCGAAAATGATCCTTTTATCTATATATATGAAATGTTTTTAATGTAGTTGTAATTCAGCTCCGTAATTTTGCTTAATAAAAGTTATATACATTTATTATACAAATATAATCATATATTTGACTTTTTTTCAAAACATTAAACGTATCTAATTTACACATTATCCTTATGCAGTGCTTTAACAATTTTTATATCGTTATCCACTTTTCTATATTATAGATCCTATAGAGAGACTAAACGTGTATAAATACTATTCATATCTATATATATATAAACATAGATATTATTGTATACGATACGAATATGTATATGTTTTTGCTTTCCTTAATGGATTCGCTTTGTTATGATAAACCATTAAGCTTTTTATATGTAAAATCTAAAATGTATATAACAACGCAATACTAATAATAATAATAATACCAACAATACCAACAATACAATACGAACGCATACAGAGAAATTATGCTCGATCCTGTTGTTTGCATAAAAATTATACACTATATACTGATATATATATATTATATATGTAGATATGTTTAATAAACGCATATATCTGTACAGATGCTGAAAATATATAAATGATAAAAAAAACTGTACTACCAAATATACAGTAAAATGGGTTGTTCATACACAAAACAAAATATTTTTTGAAATTATTTGCTATATATGATATAATACGCGTATATTCCTGGTTCTATATAATACTTTCAATACTTTGAATTCAAAAAAATTATTTCCAAAATATATGATTTACCAAAATTTCCTTTCAATTTATAAAAATACAAAATAGTGCTATTAGAAAAAAGTTCCCAAAAATAGTATTTCGCACCCTTGTTCTGTGTACAAATATTATACATATATATAGGAACAACAAAAAAAATTTTGTATTTTGAATATCATATCGTTTGTTAATGTTCTTTCATTATTACTATAATAGAGCGAGTTATCAAGCATAAAAATAAATAAATACATATATATAGCTTTCAAAATATAGCATTTTCTATTGTGTATTTTACATATACAATATATTATAGATGCAAAAAAATGGATATGTTTCCATTTTGATATAAATAAAAATAAATAAAATTAGATTTTTCATAAATAAAATTACTTTACGTATACTATATATATATATTATATATATATATATAAATAAGTAATATGGACATTTATAATTAGAAATAATTTTTGCATTTACTTTAAAACGTTATATAGCGAAGGACTCGAATAACATTCGATAATTTTCTAAACATATAATTCCATTGCTATATGGATTTTTTAATATTTTATAAATGTGCAAGAACGAGTTAACTTTTAGTTATAAGATATGTAAAAAAAATATAATTAATATATTCGCTTAAAATTAGTATATGTTTATGTATTCACATATAAAGATCGCTATTATAAAAAACATATTTTGTTAACATTAAAAACTTCTTCTAATAAATGTTAATTGAGTTGAAATAATAATCCTTATTGTATATATATATATATATATATTTATAAAAAATTATTTTTCCATATATATACTAACCTTTTTGGAATCGTTCAGTGAACATGATAATACGGGTGTTGGTGGTATTGGACGTAATTTTGCCGCTAAATATTTATTATTAATATCATTATTTCTTAGATCTATATTACTAGTATTACTATATCTTTGGAATTGCATATCATTTGTTGAAGGAATGTTTGTTGAAGTTGACATTTCACGATGTAAACAATGAAAATTATTATTTTCTCCAATAAATAATGGTGATGATGATGTTGACAATGAATTTGTTACATTCGGTAATGGTGTATTCCTTATAATATTTACATATTCATCGTCTTGAACAAATTTTAAATTTTCCATTATTGCTGCTGTGGAGCCAATATTTGGCGCATAGCATTGAGTTAATTTTTCTCTGAATTGTATGCTATTTTGCATATATTGCAAATTATTTTCATTTTCATTTCTTATATTATATGGATCGCTTTGAATATGATTATCATTAAAATTTAATGTACTTTTTGTCATAGTGTTTGATTCAATATCCAATTTATTATCCATCATAAGAGGTGAATAATTATTTTTGTGTTGATTGTGGTTAAGGTGGTGATGATGATGATGATGATGGTGATGATTATGATGAGGAAGATGATTATTATGGGGATGGTGATGATGATGATGATGATTTGATGGTGACTGTTTATTTCGGTTATCCAATTTTTTTTTGATTTGAGCATTTAATTTTTCATTACATTTAGCACTTTTATTATTTTCCATATTTCCATTGCTATTATTATTATTATTCACATTTACCATTTCTTTCAGGCGCAAAAAGTTTTTATTTAATTTTCTCGGTTCTTCTGTTATGTACATACTATTCAATGGTGCCTCAACAATATGGTCATATTGTTGATATTCATTTTTCACCGAATTTAAAGTTTGTTTAGGTTTTGGTGTGCTTTTTATGTAATACCAGTCACTTAATGCACGTTGTTTTTCCATTTCTTTGGTATTTGTTGTTGTTTGTGGTGACCTTGGAGATATATCTTCTGGTACTGGCGATGCGGTAATTGTAAGTGGTGGTGGTGGAGGTAATGGTGGTGGTGGCGGTGGCAATAGAAATGGTGGTAATGGTGGTCTAGGTGGCAGTGATTGCGGTATTATAATCTCATTATTTTTTGTATTGTGTTTGTTATCCTTACTTTTGAGATATAACATTTCTTGTTTATTTTTTCTTCTTTGATATAATTTTTTATTGTTATAACTTCCATTATTTTTTACTAACGTAGACTGTTCTGTATTCGCAAAATCTGTAGGATGAACTTCATCATTATAATTATCAGTTAACTTTAATGTTTCTGATGTATATTTATATTTATCAATTGAATCATAACTACTTGAATACATTTGCGACAGCGGTAACTTATTGTTGGAATCTATTTATAAATATGAAAATGAAATAATTAAAAATAAAGGTATTAAAAAATTAATGCATGTTAATTATATGTAGAAAAGGAATCGATATTTCGATATCAGAATTACAAAACAGTGATAAATATTCTGTATGCAGTTTCATAGCTAGAATGATAAAATTAATACGCATATATTTTTATTCTAACTATAAATTCGAGAAATCGTGATTTAGTATTGCTGTTTAGCAAACATGAATAATCATATTAAATTAAACTAAATATATATAAGGTTTTAATTAAATTGAATGAATTGAATATATCAATCTATAATTATATATATATATATCTCGTCATTGTAGATACATATATAAATATAACAATATATAAATAATCTGATATAGCTATTGTATTTACATAAATTAATGCATGAATATGATTATTATTTGTAATCCCAATAAACTATGTATTTATATATATAAATAAATGAAATTTTGAAATGAATTATTTAATAATAAACAAAATGTAATCTATATATATTATTATTAATATTCCTATTATGTTTATTTATATATAATTATATAGAATATAGTATATATAGGTACATACAATTTTAATTAAATTTATTTAATATACATTTATAAATTTCGATACATTTGTAATATATATTAATAACCTTTATGTATTTTTACAAACGAAAATAATAAACATAATATATGTTTTAAAATGAATTCATTTTATTTATTTACAAAAGGGAATATAATATACTCACTGCGTTTAATATATATAGATAATAATACATTTTTCAATACAAAATTGAATGCAATCGCAGATAACATTTACATGAACATATATATCATTATTTTGAAATATAAAACGTAAATTAATGTATACTTACTAATATAATTGGATATCGGAGACGGTGGATTTGAAAAACTCCCACCGCAGCTAATTGAATCCAATAAACCATCTAAACTGATTGCATCTGTTGATACATTAAAAGCTCTTGAAATATCATTTACATTGGATTGTATTAAAAGATGCTGTATATAAAAACATATAAAAAATAAAAAAATGAACACATTATTTTTGTTACAAATAAAAAAAATTTAGCATTTGTTTTGGGTGTCTCATTCATAATAATTCGAAATTATAACAAACAGAAATAACAAATGCAATTGCAATTCAGTTTTTGGGTTTAAATAACATTTCAATTTTTTGTCGATTTGGTTCAAATATATTTTGATATCCTGTATATATATCCATAATTTTATTTTTTTGCCATTTTATACTTAAATGTGACATTCATTTAAAATTTATTATCAAATTTATTCGATTTGTATGCTATACTTATATAAACTAATGTCTATATCAATATTTCTGTATATACATTTAATTTAAAATATCAAGATTATGTTATAATATATAGAAAAGAAAATAATAATATATATATAATATATATATTGGCTACGATAATGTTACAATGCAATTGTTGGATATTATATTACCATGTTCAATAATAAACTGCCAACAGTTATATTATCCTTTAAATCTAATACATAAAAAAATACTTTATATTGAATAAGAGTTATCTTGTTAATTATGATTTGATTTATTTTTGATTCTCATTTTATATAATAATCATATTAAATTTCAATTTTTTGTACTGTTCAATTTTAACTTAATAACATTATTTTACTATAAAATGAGCAGATTTACATATAGTACATATAGTATATTCAATCGTAAATTAAAGCTTATCAAAATAAATAGAAATAATTTATCATTAAAATGGTATCAAAAATTGAATCCCATTTTTAAGCATTTTTAATAAAATTGCTTTGCCGATATTTACATTTTCTTTTGGTATTACGCGTTATACAACCTTTTTTATTTTATCAAATTAATATCAGTATATAAGATGCAATCCATAATAATTATTTTAAATTTAAAATAGACAATGTTTATGCATTACACAAAATAATAAGCAGTTTAGACTTTAGAGTCATAAATTAATTATCATCTGAGAATATTTAGATTATTAAAATAAACAGGGAAATTAATGTAATTTTTTTTCCTTTGCATAGATCAGTATTGTATCGATCGATTTTTAATATATCCAAAGTTAAATAGAAAAATATTTAAAAGAAAAATGAGCAATAAAAAAGTTTTATTAATTAGATCATAAATATATGGTAATGGATTATACCATTATTAAATCATTGATATGTATATATTGTGATCTATAACTCCAAAGTGATGTTGATATAAAATCCCCGGTATAGTTTTATGATATATCAAGGGATTCTGTATGGTATTCGGTATCGCCCAATTCAAATATGCTTTAGCTAGAGACATATGTATAATTAAACTATATTGTAAATAAAATAATTGATTATATATTCATTTATAATTTTAAAGGATAAATTTAAATATACCAGCAATAAAAAAGAACTTTAAGAATAGTATTTATGCTTACACAAAATCAAATTGTATTAATATTAAATGCACACATAAAGAGCTTAAAAATCCTTAGATAAATATTTTGCATAAAATTGTAATTTATATTATGGAATGGTTTTAGTAACAAAAATAATAGAATGAAAACAAGAAATAAATAAAATAAAAACGCTTGATAAATTACATTATTTTTTTCTTGAAAATGTCTTAAATTTTAATCTTAAAGTAAACCTTTATTTTCTTTTATAATCTCATCACATATATACACAATACTTTATATATATTTATAAGACAATATAATAAAAGAAATGCATTGCAATACATTACAAGTACAATGCACTGAATATATATACATACAATACAATATAAGGAATGGAATAATATAATATTTAAATTTAATCTCTTATGAATCTGTGTTTACTTATATCTTATATACTATATATATATATATATATATATAGTTGACATTAAAAAATACATATATGGATATATAGTTGAAATAATATTGCATATAAATAGTACTTAATATTCTATATACATGAAGGAAGATTGTTCAAAAATATGTATTATATATACAGATACACATTATTAAATTGTTAATAAGAGTATTTGATACTTGTAAAAACCCATTACTTGTTATTTACTTTAATCTAATATCCGCATTAACCTCAATTTCAATTAAACATATTAAATTTAATATTTTTTTTTTAGATTTATACGTACCGAAATCTTTTACATTTCTACAAGTTCTCAGAAAATATATTTATATATATTCCCATTTATTTATTTTGTTTGCTAATTATTGACAAAGAATTATTGTATCCATCCAGATAGAAGAATTTAATCATCAAAGATTTTAAACAAATATCGAATGTCACACCGAATTGAGTTAAAATTTGTTTTATCCTCTATGTATATGAACATTAAATGTCTATCAATAATTGACTCTAATATAGTAAAAGGTAAACATATATTTAGATTTTCGATACGAACAATAACGAATGCAATATTCGTAATGTTCTGTGAAAAAAATCATTGACATGAATATGTCTTTATTCAATTTATATTTTTCATCAATGTTGTTCAATATTTTTCATATATATATAAATCTTAACCATTAAACTATATACAATATACTATATATACCATCCTTTGTAAATGCAATTCTATTCTCTGCATATTTGTAACAATTTAAATGAGATATTCATGTATATATATATATATATATGGTGTGTGTTATGTATTATATTACACATATATGAATTTAAATAATAACAAAGTTTAGCGTATTACATTGTAATATTAACTTTTAGTCTAGTCTATATGAATTACAGAAGATATATGTTTTGTATCCATACATATACATATATATATTATTTTAAGTCACATTATGAAAAAAGTCACACATAAATAAACAACAACAAAAAAATATAGTACACAATTTAATAAAATAGTAAATATCAAAGAAAAAAGTTTTATTTAGAATGAAAAAAAAAAGAATAAGTTTTTTTTTATTTATTTACATATGCATATTTTGTGTGTAAACGCTTATTTGTTGTTTTATTATGCAGTTTTCCTGTATATACCATATTATACCGATTTACATATTCTATTCTTGCATATTTGCAATCATATATAATGTGTGTATGAATAAAATATATATGCCAACATACACTATGAATGTAAGTATATACAAAATGAAGAGGAAATGTGTTTCAGTTTATTTGTCATGAAAATATGGTATATATATGTGATGATATGTTATATATAGAGAATATAGGTATTGGTATATATACATATAGGATATTTTGGAAATGGGAAAACATCATTTACACACTTCATTCATATATATGTTATATGTATACCACCATAACACATCTTTTTGGATATATATGAATATAAATAAACATAATATGATATGTATATATAAATTGTAAATTATATAATATCCTCTGGTAAACATTTAATTTTAATTTACAAAGTAAATTAAAAATATTCGAAAATTTTCAAATAATTGAAATACATGCACGATGAATATTATTATTATCATTTTCTTTGTATAAATTTTGAATAAAACAAAAACTTCTATATATTCGTGTATGCATTACCAAATTTTATTTGAATATGAACATACAAATATTGAATGGTATTTCGTAATATTTACCAAATACTTTTGAATATGCAATCTATTTATTCTTAAATTTATATTATTGTTATTTGTATATGTATATAACATAAACATTATATTAATACAATTAATAAATATTATTATTGGATTATTTACCTGATGTGGTGGTTCAGATTCTTCACTTTCATCACTTGATGTATAACTAGATGAATAATGAACATTCGATGACCATAATTTTTGTTGATTAGATTTTATTTGTACTGTTGGTGATGATATGGTTGATGAAGGTTGTGGACTATAACAACGTCGAATTGGTATTCGTGTTTTACGAATCGGTATTCGTGATCGAAATGATGCTGATTTTTTTAATGATGTCATTTTTTTTGTACTTTTTAGTATCGAAAAACTATATATTAATTTCTGGTTTCTATATATTTATTTATATCATAAATATAGTAAACAATCTAGTTTTATTTTATTATAAAATTGAAATCGTTGTTTGCGTAATTGTTTTTATTAATCGTAATTTCATTTTTAACTATATCTGTAACAAATGAATTTAAATATAAATTTTATTAATAAAATGTTTTCTTAAAACGAAATGTTAAATATGAATGTTTTGCGGGGGAACCAGTTCATTTGGTTTTCTGTAATCGTA
The DNA here is from genome assembly GCA_958336335.1 of Dilophus febrilis. Classification (NCBI taxonomy): domain Eukaryota; kingdom Metazoa; phylum Arthropoda; class Insecta; order Diptera; family Bibionidae; genus Dilophus; species Dilophus febrilis. The sequence goes on along the minus strand of OY284468.1, from coordinate 22,945,518 downwards.
AAGGGTAAATTTAATATTTTTAATTCAATGCACTTTTGAATTCCTCCATTGGTTCAAAAGATATAATAAGCGATTTTCCAATAAAGAATTATATGTGAAAATGTGTCTCAACGTTTACGTTTACGTAAGGTATGTAAATTGTTTTTTATTCTTTAAATGTATTTATTGTTTTTTTTTGACCTTCATCATTTACATTAGTACTTTTATTGATATGTTTTCTAATCTACACAGTGTGCGTAGCGGCGCCGCGTAGCCGAAAATTATGGTTGTCAAAATTTTTGAAAAGAACAATAATTCGTTAAACTAAAATAATTTATGTGTTTTTAATTTTTTCAAAAAGTCAACTAAATTTCTTTTGGAATTTCAATTTAGAAATGCTCAACTGGATTCAATTCACAAATAAATTATTATTTTTAATTTGCACTAAATATCATTAAAATGCAATATGAAATCTCCAAGTTGTTCAAAAACTAAATTAGCAACATGAATAAATAAAAATAAATGCTCGTATTGCAAAAATACTTTGTTAATTTTAAATGAGAATTATTTTATTATATATTTTCTTCTTCTACACACACTACTAATTTCTCATACTTTACCTCATTTGTTTTTGTATTGTATCTACATTACAGCATGTGCGATATATGAAAATGTTAGTTTACCATGTGTATGGAAGGTTGCTAAAAAAAAATATTGACAACATTCTTCTAAACACACCATATAAATAAATCAAAAGCCCATATATTTTAAGCTCAAATTCAAATACATATGCATATAGTTGAATTTGTATATAATAGCATAATAGGATATAATAGGTAAATAAGACAATATGAATGGAATGGAAGTTGTTAGTATTTCTATTTAAAATCAATTCTATATCGAATAGTACGTGAAGTTAAAAAAACTTTTCGTAAATTTTCAGGACACATTTTTTTTTTAAATATTGAATTTTTATATGATTTTTTCGCAAAAATCAAGTTGTCATATGACAACTAGGACATTACTAGGATACGCCACTACGGCACACACTATATACTTTTAAATTGTTGCTATATTAATATATATATAACAAATTCTCATTTTCAATAAAAAAATTATTATTATTCAAATAATAGAATTTATTATATAATCACATACGATTTACGTATTTAGGTATACTATAGAAATAATATATCGATTTACGATATATTAAAAGATAACATACAACTGCTGTTATTATATTTTTCTTATTTTTAAAAACAATATATAATATTATTGGTATATATTTATTAATTATATAATTGTCTTAACTGTGTAAGAAGTATTATATGAATAACCTGACTATATAAATATTACATTTTCTAATAAAATTACTTCCTCTGAATTTTTTATATTGAAATGAAAAAATACAAAATTATTATATATTTTATTATAAGATAAGCGGAAAAGTGTAATACACACTATATATATATATGATTGTGGAATATATATAAAAGGTTTACCTGTCGTCAGTGAACAGTAGTAATCTCTATTTTATTTTAATTTTTCTATATATTTAAATATATACGTTTATTATATGTATATACCTATAGTATATACACGTTTTAATTGTAATACATTACATATATTATTATAATTTAATATATATGCTCCATATATACAATACACATTACAAAGGTATATATATATATATGTTTTGTTTATATCCCAACAGTTTTCTATATATATATTTAACTTATAACATATGAAATAAATGAATTAAAAGAATGGTAATATAATAATATACAGTGATGTTCGGTAAAATAGGTGTAAAGCAATTTTAATGTATTTTGATTAATTTCAAATACCAATATCTATTTGTGAATCATGCCATCCATACGACAATTTAGTACTTTGTTTACCTTTATTTATCACATGAAAAGAAAGAGATAAAAAATGTTGTCCTTCGTATTTCTGGGAAATTAGCTAGGAACATGCTGTTCGGTAAAATAGGTGCGGACTATGTTAATTGTGGTTTATTTAGTTTTTGCGAATAAAATACATTTATTGGTGGTGAGTTTGTGAATTTTTAAATAAATTTTAGGTAAAGTAGTGATTTAAATTTAATTTTTGAAACATTCCGGATTAAATAAATACATATTTCTAAGTCACAATGGGTAGAAGTACACATTGTACGGTATTTGAATGGTAACGTATAAAGGATCTAAGATCATCCGGGCTAACATATAAAAATATTTCTGAAATTATGAAATGCTCCCAAAATATAATTACCAACGCATTAAAATTCAAATATACCACAGAAAGAAGGGGTAACAAACGTAAAACTAAAAGCAATGACGATCGTAGAGTGGTTGTTGCCACAAAAAAGAGCCCTTTTTATCATCCAGGGAACTTGTAAGAGAGCTTGATCTAAGCATTTCATCAAGCACGGTATGAAAAAGGTTAATAGCATCAAATTTATAGGGGCGAATAGCTAGACAAGCACCAATGCATACAGCGAAACACATTAAACACCGTTTAAAATTCGCACATGTACATCGTGATTGGTCAGGTGATAATGATATTAAAAAGTGACGACATATTCTTTATTCTGATGAAACCAATATAAATTTGCATGGATCAGATGGCAAATTACATGTTAGACGAAGACCAAATTCAGAATTTTTACCGCAAAACACAAAAAAAACCATTAAGCATGGAGGTGGTAGTTTAATGATATGTTTTGGTATCATCATGGTATGGAGTTGGTCCTATATATTTAGGTCAAAAATATCCAATGGATGAACAGGAATATATAAGGATACTTTCAATCGAAATGTTGCCATACGCAAAAGAAAACATGCCTATTATATGGTCATATCAGCAAGATAACGACCCAAAACATACGGCTAACAAAGCATCGGTTTGGTTTCCACAAAATAATGTGAACAAAATAGAATGGCCAACACAATCACCCGACTTGAATCCGATTAAAAACTTGTGGAAGCACGTATAAACAATCAGTTGCAACAAAACGGCTCAAAAAACAAAGTAGAACGGGGGAAAGAAATTGTAAAAGTTTGGAAGCGATTTCTATAGAAAGGTGCCAAAAATTGGTGCAGTTCATGCTAAATCGATGTGAGGCAGTAATTTAAAATAAGGGACATGCGACAAAATATTAAATCATAAATGGTATGTACGCGAAATACTTAGATTTTATTTAATATTGTGGACATTAATACTTTTTCTTGTGTTTTTGGTAGAACAAAATACATCGCACCTATTTTACCGAACAGCATATTCCTAGCTAATTTCCCAGAAATACGAAGGACAACATTTTTTATCTCTTTCTTTTCATGTGATAAATAAAGGTAAACAAAGTACTAAATTGTCGTATGGATGGCATGATTCACAAATAGATATTGGTATTTGAAATTAATCAAAATACATTAAAATTGCTTTACACCTATTTTACCGAACATCACTGTATATTTGATACACATAGCGGATATTATTTTTTTTTTATTTTTTGTATTATAAAAGGTAAATATTTTTTATATCTATATGTACATTTAACGATTTAAACTTGTTCTACTCTGGTACTTTGCGCTAATATAAATATATAGATTTAACGAGAAAACATCATATATATTTATATATATATTATGTCTAAATTATTTATAATATGGTTATAAAATATAACATACATATCAAGTTTTGCAAAAATGATTTTGCTATTATGTATAAAGAAATGGTACAATTTCGTTGATGTTATTAAAAAAAACGTAGATATAAATATATATTGAAACGAATCTATAGTTTCGTAGGTAAAGTAAAATTAAAAAAAATAATATTAATGTGTAACAAATTACAAACATAATTTAGTTTCTATTTTACTACATGGTGTGTATAAGCAAAAAATAAAAATAAAATTGCTTTATAATATTTTCTTTTTATATTGAGTCAGAGTAACATTGGCATGTGGTTTATATTATTACTATTTCCATATTATGTGTATATATACAAAGCTCAAAATTGTATATACGGTTGAAATTCATACAAAACAAGAAACACGTATAATTGTAATGTATATAATATTAAAGAGAATTATATTAAAGTATTCTTGTAAATAAAACCAGCAGAACATAAACAAAACATAATAAAATGTGTATGGCACAATGATACATTTATTTTTATACAAATTCATAATTTTTTTTTTGTTTTTTTTTACATGTATATATTCCTTTTGTTTTTAAACTTTATAATATGATATATTTAATTATATGCATGAGATGCTATATATATATATATATATATATATATAGATATATAAATATAGTTAAAAAAACAACAGATTTTTACTTTGATGAAATAATATGCATATATGATGATGATGATGATGAGGCTAATATGAAATGTTATATATCGCAGTCAAAAAAAAATTAGTATTTATATGTGTATATTTACAACAAACAGATATATAAAGCATATATTAATTTGATTATTTGGTTGGTTGACATCACATATATGCATCACATTGCATATATCCAAGTATACATCTATTTATATTAGTTTATATATGAATATCATATCAGTTATATACTATATACAAATTTGCGACATGAATTTTATATACCATATATGATATTTATAATAAGCGAGTACACATAAACAATATATAATAACTTTTATATATAATATATATATAGTATTATGCATATGTACAATTTATTAAAATACTTTATGAAAGAGAAACGTGTATTCCTTATTGTTTGCAATATATTAGGCATCAAATTATAAAATGTGATACGTGTATATGAATAACGCATATATGTAACTATATTATATATATATATATATATACATCTATTGTCTACATAAAACAGTCGAATTGTGTACAATATACATGTATATATTAAGTATTAATGGAAAGTAACATGCATGTAAAATACATCCTTGACTCCTCTTTATGCAGGTATATCTTATACTATATACATACGTAGAATATCTACTTAGATAATATATGTGAAGACATATGTTTATGACAAAATGAAAAATAACAATTTATTTCCCTTTTTTTTTTTGAGAAAATTTAATATTTTTAGAAATTACTATATACACCCCTATACAATAAAACGCAGTGAAATAGAACTGAAACTTGGATGTAATAATTTGAATAATATATTTGTATCACTACGTTTTGTCTTAAAATTCACAATGGTATTACATTTTTTTTCAATTAAACATTAATTATATAGTTTAAGAATTAAACTAAAATCTACGAAACAATATAAACTTATATCTCGTGTAAATCGTGCATATTAATAATTGATAAGTAATGCACCGCACTGACAAATGAGAAGAAAATTTACATTAATTTTATTAGAAATATAATTTACTATATTCATATATTGTTTATACCTTGTATAAACATATTTTACATTTATGTATGTATGAACTCGTATATGATGATAAAACATAAGTTATATAAATTACTAATGTAAATATATGTCTTTGAATTGAAAATATAACTATACACCATGTATAATTGTATATATAGTACATAGGATAACAAACATATATAAGGGATACATTGTTTGTTGTATATATTTTAAAATATTATACACTTACTTTAATATTATACTTAAATTAGTTTTATCTTATCTCTCATTACAAAAGCATATACAATATTCAAGATATCCATATACCTTTATATATATTTAAGTATATAAAACATTATGTTTGCATTCGTTAACATATGTAATATAATAAATATATAAATACACGAAAATAATATTTACATACCTAATATATTACATTTTTATTTCAGAAATTGTTCTAAAATTTAATCGTCGTCTTAATCTATTTTATTAGACATTACATTAGTCGGTAAAAAAGTTTTACTAACAATTAGCCCTATTAAATTAAATTTAGATATAACATAACTTAACAACACAGAAACACTTATTGTATCACAAGTGTTACAATTTGTATATAGGTAATTAAGAAATTATATAAGAATTTTCATTTTATTAATATTATTTCTTAAAGATATTAGATGATATCTAGTAAATTTTTTTTATATTTTTTTTAGAATATAAATTGTTTATTTATATAATTATAATTTATTTTTCCTAAACGTAGCCATAGTTTAAAGTCTATAAATTTTTAACATATATAAGATATTATTCGCATTCAAAACACAAAAAATAGTCACCGAAATAGTGTCAGTATAGTTATGGATATTATTTTATATTATAATGTATATATTGAAAAAAATTTAAATAACATCTACTTTATGTATCAGATTCACAAGGAATATATAAACAGACACGCTTCTATAAATTGAAATTTTTTTCTGGCTTTTATTCAAAATTGTAAATTATATAAAATATATCGCGCATATATTGTACATCTAACAATATACCATTTTATAATGAACATGCACGATTATACACATAATAGTTATGTGTTTGGATATAAAAGTTAATAAATTTCTATTATAATATGTATAGCTATAAGTATATGTATAACGTTTTTATTTGTAGAAAATTAGTAAATTATATATAATGAAAATTTGCTTTTTTGTTTACAAAATTTTTATTTTTCATATTTTTCGCTTTTAAAATCATTGAGTTATTATTTATTTCCGAATAAGTCATCAACTTTATATATACAGGGTGTCCCAGTACAGGGTGCCAACCCGAAACAGGCAGGTTCTACACTTCATTTCCAATCAAAAATTGTATGGCGACCCCATGTCTATCTCGCTTGGGTTTCGAGCTAGCCCGAAAAAACGATTTTGTTGAAGTTCAAGGTAGTACGTGAATGTTATTTACCATATCTCAGTCACCACTGAACGGAATCCAATAATTATAAGCTTGTTGGAAAGGTATTTTAACTATCTTTAAATCTTTCTCATTACATAAACCTCGGCGACAACCCCTTTTCATGCTATAGCTGGTCAAACACAAGAAATTTCATCGGCCTCAAATATTTTTGTTATTTTGCATGCCGAGAACTATAGAACTTTTATGTTTATCAACTGTCGGTTTTTAGGAAAACTTCTTTGATGTTTTAGCTTTAATTTGATGTACAAACTTTTAAAATATGTCAACGCGTTCTAGAGATGTAACGAAAATAATATTGAAATATGACGAAAATAATGCAAATTTTTCAAAAATTTAAAACACATTTATTAAAATAATTTTAAATCTTTACTACAAAAATTGTTCAAAATGGTGTCCATTATGTGATCGACGCATTCGACACCGTTTTAATACTGGCCTAGTAGCCGAACGAATTTGATTCGAATTATTTTTTTTTAAATCTCAAATGCATTATTAATTCCATTTATTAAATCTTCCCTGGTATGAACTATGAATACTTTATATAAATTTTCGTTTCACAAAAAAGGTGAAAGAAAAAAGGTTATTCTTTATAAAACAAACTTAATTTTCTAATGAATATTAAACGTAAAACAATGTAACATACAAATGCCGAAGAGATGTAGCATAAAAAACAAAAGAATTGAATGAATTTATGACGGTAATAGTTTTAACTGTTTTTATTTCTAAGTAACCATTAAATTAATTGCAATCCCTTGAAGTTATGTTACCTAGATAACGCGATAACAACAGAACATTGCACTTTGCAATGTAATAAATGTGTTTTAAATTTTTGAAAAATGTGCATTATTTTCGTGATATTACAATATTATTTTCGTCATATCTCTAAGACGAGTTGACATATTTTAAAAGTTTGTACATCAAATTAAAGCTAAAACATCAAAGAAGTTTTTCTAAAAACCGACAGCTGATAAACATAAAAGTTCTATAGTTCTCGGCTTGCAAAATAACAAAAATATTTGACGCCTTTAAAATTTCTTGTGTTTGACCAGCTATAGCATGAAAACGGGTTGTCGCCGATGTTTGTGTTATTAGAAACAGTTATAGATAGTTAAAATACCTTTCCAACAAGGTTATAATTATTGGATTCCGATAAGTGGTTGCTGAGATATGGTAAATAACATCTGCGTACTACCTTGAACTTCAACGAAATCTTTTTTTCGGGCTAGCTCGAAACCCAAGCGAGATAGACATGGGGTCGCCATACAATTTTTGATTGGAAATGAGGTGTATAACCTGCCTGTTTCGGGTTGGCACCCTGTACTGGGACACCCTGTATATAAAAATGTATTACAATTTAGCAAAAAATCAATGACTAACATTTTCAATTTACTTTTTTTCTTATAAGCAGAATTAAATGAATCTAGATTTTATATCTATAATATATAAATATTTTTAATTTACCAATGGTTCCCAATTTTCATTCAAACAATATACAATTTTTGAAGAATATTGATATAAAGCAACAAGGTTTGTGTATAAGCACTCTTGAAAATCTTCGCGTATAAATACATAAAAAATATATAAATAATTGGAAAAGAATTTTCGCGATTTATATTTAATATTTTTTATGTATAATTTAAAATTTATTGTTTAGTATACAAAATTCAAAATCACATTATTGTTAGTTTAATTTAATGGTTTATTTTTCTATATAATGTGATATATATCATATATATATAGTAATTGAACGATATAACTCCCGCATTATGTGAGAAAAATTGATGTATAAATCATGAACAACAATATATATGGCATAAACACACTCAATATTTTATCGCTTTTATTATCGTAAATTTTATGCATATACTTTTCATAAAATATATATTACGTCTAAAAAATTTTCAATAAATATTGGTTTTCTAAGGAAAATAATTTTCGATTTATCTAGAAATAAAATGAATTGTATTATTAATTTAATATAGGATATTATAAAAACAAAATTATTGAAATTTATTATAGTTAAGAGATTTTAAAGGATTCTTTTTTGAGAAATTGAACTTGAACGTTTTGTTGTGTATTTACATTTCCTCTAAAAATGATAATTCAATTTTTTTTAATATGTACTCTCCATATAATTTTCTTTCATAACATAATGTTATCTGGAAAAATATTGATCAATCTAAAACCCAATCAATAAATACTTAAAATTAATATTGGGTGGGATATAGATATATACGATTTTTATGCAATCTAATGACGTTTGTCCAAACTTAAGAAACATATGGTTTATGTATTAAAATTTTCTGTTTGAATATATTTAAAATTTACCTCGTCTTCGCAAAATTACATTAAAACATTTAATAAGCTTGCAAATATACCACGTTTGAAGAAATAAGTAAAAATTGATTTCAAAATAATGTTTTGTATTTAAAATAAAAACATTTACAAAAATAAATGTATTCTTATAATTAAAATTGCTTTGTATATTTTAAAAATGAAAATGAAACACAAAATTTATCATTTTTAATATCCTAGTTTTATTATATGTATGCATACTATATATGTATATAAAATTTGCACAAATTTCTGAGTATACAACAATTGTTTTGCATTGATATACAGTACACAATTTATACGAGTACTATATACAACAATAATAATAATATTTATAATCCAATACGAAACCAAAAAAAAAAAAACACCGAAATAAATAAATATATTTTGTGTTACAATAATTTATATGGAAAAATGTAAAAAAAAACTGAAAACAAAATCATTTTTAAATGATAATTTTTTTTTCCACTTGTTTTTTGTGCATTTTTCTATGTATAGATAAAAGTTTAAATGAATGCAAACATTTTGAAATGATATATATTTCACTATATTTTTATTTTTTTTTTTGTTCTGTCAAACTAAATAATTATTTGAATTACAAATACAAACAACAGCCCATATACCATATACAGGAATCGTTATAATATATTGAAGCTGGAGGGTATATAATATGAAAATATTATATAAATTTTAACGAAAACTATTTATTTATGTAACATGTTATACTATTATAAATGTGACGTGAAATCGTGTGTCGGTGATGAAAACTTTTAAATTACGTTTATATGCGGTTATATCATTTGATATATGGTTTAATTTTTAATATTAATAAATTGGTTAATAAATGTCTTTTAAAAAAGTTAAGTTATTGAACTGATTTGTTGTTACACGTTTATTATGTTCATTTATGGAATTGAATGATAAAATTGTTTTAGATAATCGCTATGACTTGAAAATCAAATATCTGTGATTCTCTGTGGTGTAGTTCATAAAACACTCCACTCAAAATTCTAAGAAAATTTTAAATACTTGGGTTGGAATCCTGAAGGCATGCAATATGGTTTGTATTTTTCTGTTCTGCAACATTTTTCCTTTTTAGTTTTCTAAAAAATAATATCGAAAATGTTTTTAATTCTTATATATATGGAATGTATAAATTTCATTTTTATTTTCATGCAAACATTTTCAATTGTTCTATATATATATATATATATAGTATATTGATTTACGTATATGATCGCAGTAAAAGTTTGTTAATTTCACATATATGTATATGATAAAGTTTGTTCAAAGGGTCATGTTGATTTATAAATATTGTATACGGTAAAACGCATATAGTCGACATAATATTAAAATACTTTGACTTATAAACTTTTATTTTGTTGTTCATGGTATATATTAAAACATTTCAACTGTGTATCTTTTATTATGTAAATTATATATGGTTTTTTATTTAAATTTAACCAAAGTGTTAATTCATATTATTAATGTGTATATTTATGCAATTTTTTTTGTTTATGTACATACAATACTAAAATAAAATGTAAATTTTTTAAATGTGCTTTGAAAAAAATAAATAAATATATAAATAAAATGAACGAAAAAATAAGCAAACACATAACAGAGCATATATATATATATACACAATATATAATGGACAAAATAAAATGAATAAAATTCGAATATATTTATAAAACAAAAATGCATGTTAAATATAACATATAGTAGTATATATGTAGATAAAATTGTATGTACATAAAAGGTAAAGCTGAATAATTTTAAATTAAATATATTCTCTTAACTCTATCCATACATATAATACACGTATGTATATATATAATAAAGTATTAACTGAAATTCGGTCCATATATAAATATATATAACATTTAATGTTCAACACCTATTCCATAATACAGGAGTGTATATAACCCATATATCAATCGTCAAAACATTTAACTTATTTGAAGTAGTTTGAATGGGAAAATTATATACAATTATATGAATAGTTTTTGTTAAAGTTTACGCCCATGTGGTTATAAACAGTAAAAAGTTCTATTTCTAACAAAAAAATCTCTAATGATCCTTCCGAATCCTATTTTCTTAATATAATTAAAAATTTGACAATTCTCGTCAAACGAAACACACGATGAGATATCCTGTTTGTTATAAATATATACACACACACATAACTATAAATAAATATTAAAGCATTAAAAAGTATATAAGGTAACTAAATTAACATATTTAAATTTTATGGTTACAAAATCCTTTTGAAAACATAAATTGAACATAAATCCGTTAATAAAACATTAAAATGAAAATAAAATAAAAAAATGAAAAGAAAAATGGCACATATAAAAGTACATATGCATGCATAAGGGATATATGTTAAGGAAAGTATACAATATATATAAAAATCGAATATATATATATATATCATAGCGGCCTTAAACACGAGAATTTTTTTATTATAATATACATTTTTTGTTTAGATTTTTTTTAAAAATTATATCACATTTGTGTGGTGTTGCTGTTAATGTGGTGAAAAACGATTATATATATATGTAGATAATTGTTTTATAAATTTTATAAAACTTAAAATGTATGCGATGATTTTCTTATCTGTATATAATTAAAGGGTAAATTTTGCAATTGAATTATGGTAACTTATGAGGATTTTTTTATGATGATCCTTTACAAAATACAAAATATTACCACCATTTTACGAATTTTCGTTCAAGTAGGATATTTTATAGAATTTTAGAACTTTGGTAACATCGCAAATTCATTTCATTTTTTACACCGGTAAAATTTGTTATTGAATTTCATTATAACATTATATACACAATTTTTCAATAAATGCTTGTAATGGTTGGAACTCGTACCTTATATTTTCTGTTACTTTACGATATCCTATATATAAGCGACATGATAAAGTTACGCATGTATATACACCTTAATACACTGAAATATTTAATATGTCTATGCGAATATGAATATGAAAACGTATGTGCTTTTGCATGTAAAAGTAAAAACTAAATATCAGATTTTTCAAAGTACATTTATACTTACATATATGTATATATACGTACGGCCGTATATAATATATATGTAGAGTATAGCGCAGTGCACTTTTTTTGTATTGTACATTACATATTGTTGGAAAATTTTTCTCTTAACAAAACGGATGTAACAATAAACTATTTACTAATAGCAAAAAATTGTTTGAAAATAAAAATACTTTTTTATAGTAATAACATATTCAAGTATAGAGAAAATGGATAAATGTATAGCATGAAAGTTTTTTTTTTCTCACAATTTCACACTATTTTATTTTGTTTTTATTATATTTGAAGCTTTTTTTCTTTTTGTATTCTTTTGTGGTAGTAAAATTGCATTTTTTTATTCGTGCTATTATACAATACATACACCGTATTGTAAGATTCTAAAAAAAAAATTTGCTAAAATTTTAATCAGTAAATTTTCTGTATTTTTGTTATACTTTGGAAATAAAAATATACGTTACCGATATAGACCGGATATTTTAATAATATTAGACTACGAAAACTTTCAAACTTTTTTACTGTATTCAAACCGTCCAATTTCTTTTCCTTTTAAACAAACTTTTGTCAGTTCAATCATAGTAAAAAGTAATAGAACAATTTTGTGTGAGTGGGTTTGTCTCAATTTATATATTATTGTCAATGACGATTTAAACATATCACAAAACTTTCAAGTTAAATGATGTAGTTATTATAATAAGAGGAGAAGAATTTTTTTAATAGCATTCTACAATAAATATACGTATATATTTACATTATATACCTATCCAATGGTTTAAAAAACATCAACAATACAAAAAGTAAATACATAATAGTATTTTATTGTTCTTTTCATTATACATATAGAAAAGTAAAAAAAAAAATTAATTATATACTCAACGAGTTTTTGTTTAACTGCATTCCATTGTGTGTATATGTTTATAGCATAATGTAATATATATATATATATATATATATATATATATATATCATTTCTATATGGTACATAAACATAAATAATATATTAAATATTGATGTTATATTGTTTGGCTGGATATACACGTAAAGCATTCAAATAATATACGGTTCTATCCATATAAAAATATATATAAATATACTATATAGACATACGAATTCTAGAATTCTACTACCAAGTAATATTTATGAAAAATTCTAACAAAATATTATTCTTTTTTTTATAGTAAAATCTATAGAAAAATTAATCATCATCACATCACAAAGTATTCAACCAAAACAATTATTTGTTATTTTGATAAAAATTTTTTATTATTATTATTCATATATGGTATATGCTTGCTATTATTACTGATGAATGAATATATAAAAAAAAACATTAAAATGAAATACAATATAATTTTTTCAATTAGATAATAATAAAAATTAATCTGATTTTGTTTTTTTTTTTATTTATAACTCACATATCACATTATAAGGATCGATGTGTATGAGTGAAATAGCAACGATCATAAAATGGAATCAAGGTTAATAAAAAATTGCAAAGTTCTAATAAAAAAGTTAAAATTAAAATTAAAATAGTCAAATTAATGAATGGATTAATGATTAATGAATATTTTATTCGGCAATGTAATGTTTTTAATTCACCGATATAACAAAATAATGGTTACGATGAATATGACATCATATTCTTGGTTTATATGATTTTTTAACTATTCTTAAAAAATATGAATTTCATAAAGTGAACACAATAAGTTTTTGAATTTTATTAATATTTATAATTTTTTTTTTCAAATATGTATTTTGAAACATCTACTTTTCTTCATTGTGTTTTTTTTAATGATATACATTTTTATATTTTATTATACAAACTATTTAACGCTCACTTAAACAAAGAAGTAAAAAAAAAGTTAATAACTTGTTCGCCATTTGTAAAAATAACATAAAATAACAAGTAATGAAAGTTTTAAAAATCATCGCACTTTTCTTCTTAAATTTCAATAAATAAAATATAAAAGCAATTAAATAATAATTATATTAAATACATACATACATACAAATATAACGCAAAATTTATTTTACCATGAAATAATAAATGATGTGTGCGAAAAAAAAAATTAAAATAAACCTAATCCTAATAATAAGAGAAATACACGTCCATATAGAAATTACTTATGCATATATACGAAAACAATATTTAAAATAATAAAATTTATATGTAAAGTGAAAATATTAACTTTCTTTATTCTTTTTTTTTAATTATAGACATTATTAAAACTCGAAACTACATGTATAGTTAATTATTTCTTCTTTATTATTTCATTTATTTTGAATTGATTGATTAAGATTCATATATATTTATGATTGATGTATATGTAAAATAATCCAGCTTTATACTATTTTTGGTGTGAGATGTTTGAAATTTATGATCTAAATATTAAAACCTTGATTTAAAAAAAATATATTTTGAAAAAAAAATTGCAATAGATGTTAATAATTATAGAGATAAGAGATGTTAATAATTGATTTTTCTTTAAGTTTAAGTTTACCGGAATCAAAAATAATCCAAAAATTGTAGCCGTTGATCGAATCTGATTTTGATAAAGTTGTGTTTCAAATAAAAATTCACCATTTCCAAAAGGTGTATGACCTCATCACATTTAAAAATGATTTTAAATTTAATAAATATTCCAAACCAATATATAATTGTATTAACGATTATTTATAGTCTATATACATATACAGACAGCGATATAGAGACTAATATAACTTGTACTCCCATTCATGCATTCAATGAATTATGATTATATGTATATTGACACTTTGAATAATAAATATTAATAATTACATTTTTGATGTGTAGAAACATTTTGTGTAAAGTAAAACATCAATAAAAAAAATTTATTATATTTCATGCAAGTCACAAATTATTTCAATGGTAAATAACTGATAATTTTATCGTCACAACAAATTATTTTTTTTTATTTTTATTCTTATTTTTATTTGTAAAAAGTTAATTATTATAATAATATTTCGTATAGGAAACTGAAATTAAAATATTTTTAAAAATATTATAATAATTTATAAAATATATATTTTGTAAAAATAATTTTTCGGTGAGTTCACTGCCGCACGTTCAAATAATTTAATAATTTATATCCGGCATATTATTATTTTTATTACAATTGTTCGGTGTGTTCCATTTATGAAAAACTTATATGAATATTATTCAAATGCAAAATAATATTATATTTTATTTTATATTTTTTTCTTCAAATAAGAATCATAATAATAAATGTAATTATCTATACACATCATACTCGGTAATTTTTTTTTTTTATATATACCCATCAAATAATTTTTTCAATACATGGTACATATATACTATATATAGAAATTCAACATCTTCATTATATTAAATTTTTGGATAAATTAAAAAAAATTTGTACATAAAATATTATTCATTTATCATATGTGCCTTATTCATATTGTTGATGGTTATGCCTTAAAGTAATATTTAATAACAAAAATTTGAATATCATTATTTGTATAAAAAGAGGTAATTGAACTCTAAATATATATATATATATATATATATATATATATATATATATATATATATGTAAATAGAATACAATACAAAAAAAAATTATTAATCATATATTGAAAATCATATCATATATTGAAATAAAATTAATTCACTTATACTATATTTGTAATAAAATACTGGTATATGATTGGCATTTTTTATATATAATAATAATAATAATAATAATAATACAATAATAAATTTATGGTTAACTTAATTTTTTTTTCTTATTTATACATAATAATAAAATTATATATGGAGACATATAA
Source organism: Dilophus febrilis (assembly GCA_958336335.1). Taxonomy (NCBI): domain Eukaryota; kingdom Metazoa; phylum Arthropoda; class Insecta; order Diptera; family Bibionidae; genus Dilophus; species Dilophus febrilis. The sequence goes on along the minus strand of OY284468.1, from coordinate 22,929,500 downwards.
ATTTAGTTTTGAAATATTTTGGTTTTTTGAAACGCGAACGTTTTTTTATTATTATTATTTTATAAAATAAATGGATATCAATTTCGATACTTGTTCGATTTCGTACATTATAAAATATTTATATTTCACAAAATTAAGTGCACATTAAAGTTTCGCAAATGAAAAATAAAATATAAAATTATATATACATAATGATAATAATTATCATTTAATTGTAAAACTTTCATTTATAATTAAATTGTTGTTTTTGTTTTATTCCCATAGAATAACAGTCATTAGAGCTGTGACTTTTTTTTGGAATTATGCTATGAAATTCACTATTTATAAAATTGAAATTCTATATAAAAATATGTGTGAAAGAAAAATTGCTCATATTTTGGTTAAAATTGTATGTATATATGACTTTACCTTTTGGGTTTAATAAACATTACTGATAAAAATATTGTTTGTTTATTATATATGATATGATATTGATGATATATAGACATATTTGCTGTCGTTTTACATCGAGACGAAGCGTTATGAATGCGCGAATTAGATAAATATCAGAGCCGTAATTTCATTTTGTAGGAGTTCTAGGGATAGATCGATAATATACTATTGATAGTGAGTTCATTTTAAACTCTTTATTTCAAAGGCTTTTTATCGCTTTCTCATCAGATATATCAGAAATGATATGTTGATGGTAATCATTTATATTCAAAAGTAATCATAAAAATATATTTTTCAAAAAACGATTTTATACAAAATTTATTATAGTATTTCAAATTCTAAATATTAGCTTAAAGAAAGAATAAAATATTTCAATTCACTGTATGACTGTACAATGTGTTATCTCTTTATTCGCAAGGTAAAATTCATTGAACACATTATCAATTAAATGTAGTCATAAAATATAAAAAAATATTAAAATGATATAATATAATTATATATTTAAAATTTGATCATTGAATATTTCGAATCCCAGAGAATCGCATAATAGTTCTATAGCTTCGGGCAATCATCATATGTGGCCAATATGCATTTTAAAATTTAAATTAAAAATAAAAACCAAAATGTACATTATATGAAAATATTTTATTAATTTTATTTTATAAATAATAAAATCATGTTTACTTTTATTTTGTATATATAAAGAAAATTGATATTAATATATATTAAATTAAACCTTCATACATCAAAAATAATAAAACATGGATCAACATATTATTCAATTGACCTTAAGACATTAAATACATTACACATTAAATATAATAATAAGTTATCATATAATTACATAATTATTGTCAGCATCATCATCATCATCTGTTTAATTTTCATATATTGTATACAAAAAAACATCTTGAATTTATATATATTACATTCAGCTATATAAAACAAGTTATATATATATTTATTGTTTTAAACACAAGTATATATACATATATACTTGAATAATTATACTTTAAATTTATTTTTAATATTACATATATATTTTACTTTATTTAAAAAATCAACTTGACTTTATTGGCGGTATCGGCGGTAGCCTACACATATTTTAAATATTTATTTCTTCTGTTTCAATATTATATTATTAATTAATGAAATATATATCTTTATACGATATTTATATTTATATATATAAAATAAATACAACTTATTAATATTCATGTACGCATCATTATATTGATGCTTATAATTTATTGTGAAATTAATAATATACCATATATATCTTTTACTTTTATCTTTAAAGATATATAGGCACTAATAAAATTAAATATATACTGGTCCCTTAAAATTGTAACACAAAATACAAATCACAAATAATTAGTCATATTTTAACAACTTTTGCGTTATTCCAAATTTAATTGATGATCTGCGTGTATTTCTTTTTGAAAAAAATTGCCGAAATTTGAATATATCATCTTAAAGGATCTGTTTTACTGATTTGAGTATAGTATATAGTATAGCATATTTAATAAAATGTTAATCATATTTATATAATAAAATTTTTTACTAATCCTTCACGATTTGTAAATATTTAAAATTGAATAAGTTCTTTCTTGTACGGTCCATAGTGTAAATTTAAAATAATATATATTATAAAGATATATGCCTGTGGTATGCGTGCGGTTTCATATTTAATTACACAACAAATATGTTCCACATAATATTCTTTTGAAAATTAGATTATACATATAGAGTATATATAGAATATTTATCATTTTATAATTTTATTATAATAATAATAATAATAATAATAAAATTGATATTAATTAATTAATAATGATGGAAAATTATATCATGTTAAATTTTTGTAAATGTGGTATTTTTCTATATAAACAAATATTCATATTCGATATAAAATAAATACTGTTCTTAATCTAAAATATCTAATTATCTCAAACCTTTAAGAACACTATCATTATTCTTTTTTTATAAAAATAAAATATTGAATTTTTTGTTTGTGTTTTATAAATGGTGCATTACCACCATTTAACTAAAGATTTACTTTTGTCTTTGAATCGACTATTAAATTACATTTACAAAATATTATATTACTATATACATAAGGTATGATATTTAATATACCTACTGTCTACTATATATATTGTAATTAAATTTATAAATATTAAATATATACCCCTTACATTTATTGAAAGTATTATTTGATGTACTTATTATATATTTTGTGTTAATGAAGTGTATAAGGGTTTTCACACTGTACTATATATATATTGAAGAAGTTCTTTGTTATTAAATGTATTTTACTATATATATTGTCTATTTAAATATATATAGAAAATCTATTCAATGAACAATTGAATGAATAAGTTTATTTGGCAGATAAGAGATTTAATGAAATGGAAGAAACTCAATTAAATCATTGACAATTAATGACAGTAATGTGGTTTTGTAATTTGTATACATATATATTCATTATATACAAAACCTAGCCATATATACTTTAATTAAGTATATATATACATTACATTACATACATTTGTATTATGTGCATAAATATATTATAAATTATTTATTTTATAGTTGAATATACAGTACATAAAAACTATTATATAAGGAAATGTTATTATTAATAAATTCTATTCATTATATATTGATAATATATTGTAGTTGTTTAGAATTTTTACAATATCACTTTGGTATTCATAATTTTTAAATTTTGTTTTAATCATCATAGAAACTTCTATTAATTTTTTATGTAAAAGTTAAGGCTTCCGTATATAAATATTAAATTACGGCATTACCTCTATCAACGATTTATAATTTTTCGCCGAAATAAGAATTGTAATTGATAACATTTTGGGATCAATCCATTTAAGTTTAATTTTTATTTCATTATTTATTTATATTTAATTAAATAAAATAGCCCCATGTATAAATTATTTATCTTTATTTTATTCATATACGGATTATTAATTATACAATAATAATAATAATAATAATAGATGATTTTATTGAAATAATTTATTTGATATACGGACGCTTGATGAGATATAGTAAATATTTTTATAAATATAATTTAATATAAAGTGCCCATATATATATATATTAAATTAACCAAATGCCAAATCAGATACAAAGTATTTTTTTTCTCAATAAAAATAATAACAAATTAATAATGTATTTCTATAAAACATGCATCTTCTATAATAAATAATGAAATTAAATAATTCATATGACAATTCTTATCATATTTTATACAAAAGTTTAATTTAAAATAAATTAAACGTTTTCTTTTGTATATAGATTACGTAATTATATACAAATATATACTCTGTATATAGTATATATTATAAAAATTAATTATTTTTACCGGATTTTGTTCTATGTATGTAGAAGAAGTATACATTTTTATTTCTGGACATTGTATTAATTTTATATACAACAAAAATGCATTGTAAACTAAAAATGAACGTAAATATAAAATGTATGCCATTAATATACGAATGCAATGTTATGGATGTACGATAATAAACAATTGTGTAATAGCGTAATAGTTATATAATAAAATATAAAATATATGTTATGTCTTCTAAACATATCTCTTGATGAAAATGTATATTGTAAAATATATATATATTAGAAATATTTTCAGAAATCCATATACCATATCGTATATAATATATACAAAATGATATGATCCTATTTTATGAACGTATCATTTTTTGTTTTGTTGTTGTTTTAGTTCTATAAAAACAATAAAGGGTTGCTTGAGCTAAACGTGCAGTATAAATAATTGTTCATGTATGTATGATTTTGTCATCTCGTCAAAGAATTTCTTTTCTTTTGACAGATAGTTTATCGGTATTATGTAGAAATGAATTGGTCATTTTGCATAAAGACACATCAAAATTAATCGTACCGCCTTCAGTTCATATATATACGACCAAGTAACTCAAATGAATCCTAGAACGAACGATTTGCGAACATTTTTGTATAGTAGAATAAAAAAATAATAATTTGGTATCGCTGAACTATAGTATGCCGATATATAAGTTCTGATTTAAATAAATCTATACCCATAAACCATATTATAACTTGTATTGAATTCTATATTTGTAATATATGAAATGTATGTCAATGAAGAATGAATTTTAGTGTATATATTCCATATTGAATTTATATTGTAATGAACCAAATAATTGTATATATATATAGTTTTGTATATATAGAAATGTTCAATATCATGTGTTTTTATACTATATATGTGCATATCTCCTTCACAAGAAATTATTTGCTCTATATATATATGCACTTCATATCATACGTATACAGAAATAGTTATACATATATATATGTCACTATATACATTTATATATGTATATATATTTATTAACAATATGTTTTCTATATATTATACATATTTTGATATAGTTACATATCTATTATATAGTCCATATAAATTCATTCATAGATACCTAATAATATGAATTCATGTGTTATATGTCTATATTTATCATATAAATATATATGTATATAGATCTCTGTATATGGAATATATATATATATATGTGATATAGCGTATACCACTTTGTTTTAGTGTGTTATTATAACCCATTTATGTACAATATATAATCAATACCATATATGCTCTATATATAAATTCTATCTATCCATTTTTGTAGATTTCATACCGTACAAAATATTGATATGCGATTTACGTATACCCGCGTTTATTACTTTTATAAATTAAATATATTTATTTGTTATTGTACGTACGTATACGGTCAGAAATTACATAATTTTAAATATATACAACGAATTTTATGGAAATACTCTATTATTATCAAATCAATTGATGGTCAATTCTTCGTTTGATGGTCTACACTTAATTCGAAATTCTGATAAAAAATTTAATACTATATATTTGATTTGGCGTTATTGAATCGATAATCATTGAATTCTTGTACACACAACCCCAAAATTCCAGAATAGTCATATAGAAAAAAAATAATAATTCATTGTGAATTTTTTCTTACACGATGGAGTTTCACAGAATGTTAAAATAGTACTTTAGTTTCTACATTGAACTGAAATTCTGGACCATTTTTCACTGTCTGTTACTATACAACTAATCAAATGCATATATTCTTCTTTTATATACAAAAATCTGAAATGTATCGTATAACGAAAAATATTTTGCAACAACTAAAATGCAATCGTTTTACCACATGTACACAAAAAATATTTGTATATGTTATGACTTATGAATATATGATAATTATGTAAACAATAACATATATGTATTTATTAAAAATTTTTCTTATGTAAATATTATTTATATATAATTCATATATGGATTCACTTTTATCTATGTATATATTCACGAACTCTATATAAATATAAATAATAAAATAATTTTACATTATAATGAAAACATTATACGAAAGTTGAACGCGATGAAGAATCAAAAATTTTCGTTTCGATTTACTATACAATAAAATTATTATTGCACCGAGTTAAAAATAAACATTTAAAATAAAAATTTTCAACTGTTTACTTTAAAAGTGGTATATATAAATATATGTATATAACAATAAACAAACATATCTCAACACAATTTATTATAATAGCTAAATATCTATATGGTCTATATATAAAGTAAAACTTTTTAACTTTCATTTTTGGTAAATTTTTCTTAATTTGATAAATTAAAACAAAAAAAAAAAGAATGTATATAAAGGTAAAATGAATAGAATATTTAGTGAACTAAAACTAATTTTTGATTTTACGTGTTCATCAACAAATACTATCTTTTCTATATCGGTAAAATTATTATTATTAAATTATTATCTTTAAATTTAATATTTAAAATTCACATATTTTTTCTATGAATTTAAATTGGTCAAAATGAAATTTAAACCAAATTGGAAAGAAAGTTTAGTGTGAAATGCAATGTTATGAATGCATATAATACGTATGTCTATATACTGCGGTAAATATAAACTGAAAGTAATGAATGTAATTAATATTTAAATATATTCTATATATGTTTGTTATTTTTATTTACCAAATATAATAATCAATATATTTGTTTTATTAATATGGCAATACATAATATTGCCAATTTAGACAATATATGCACGAATTTTTTTTTTGTATAGTATATTCCCATTATATGGATATGGTTCATATTTATATATAATATATACAGAAAAACAAAATATTTAAATAAAACAATAATGTTGAATAATTAATTAATATATGCAATGATAATTTACAAATTAAATTTCTATACATAAATATACACACATTGCCATATAAATATAATATTATTAAAATTATTATTATTCAAAAATGTTATATACAATGTATATATATTTATAGATATTCAAACTGTGATATATATAATTTACTCGTATATATTAATTATTGTGTTTTATGTAAATAAACTCGTATATATAGTTTACGCAGTATACAAATCATTCCCATTTACATCATCATAATTTGAATATAGGAATAATAATAATGATATAGGAACTGCTATATATTTACGTTCCCCGCAAATTAATTTACTTTAAAGAACTGATTTTAAATTATACCACTTTATATCATATATCTATATCAAATTGTATATGCAATATTTAAAATATCAGAACCCATCACTTTTACTTTTTACTGATCTATTGATTACAATTATAAGTGCAAATATAAAAAAAATTCGCAAACAATCTCCATTTATCGAAAGTAAATAAACGAAAGCAAGTCATCATTAATACATAAATAATGTATACAGTCTAGAAATTGAATTTATTTGACTACATGTCCCGCATTGATTTTCGTCATTTACGCAAATTTATGTATATAGTATACCTATATTTTTGTATTAAATAATAGATCTATAGTATACATATTTACAAAATTATAAATATTGTATATATATATACAATACATATAGAACTAACTAGACATTGACATTGATATGTTGAAATTACTATATTATTATAGTACATATACAATATAAACTGCGTGTATATTATACAAAATTTAAATATAAATCTATATATACATATGTTAATATATGTATATACTTTTATAATGTGTCAAGTAACAAAAATTACATAAATTAATTAAATTCCATTATATTTATCCACCCATATATATTTATGTGTATCACATTGAACAAATGGCATATATGTTGTTGATATATTTAAAAATATACAGGGTGTCCCAGTACAGGGTGCCAACCCGAAACAGGCAGGTTCTACACCTCATTTCCAATCAAAAAATGTATGGCGACCCCATGTCTATCTGCCTTGGGTTTCGAGATAGCCCGAAAAAACGATTTCGTTGAAGTTCAAGGTAGTACGTAGATGTTATTTACCATATCTCAGCAACCACTTATCGGAATCCAATAATTATAACCTTGTTGGAAAGGTATTTTAACTATCTATAACTGTTTCTAATAACACAAACATCGGCGATAACCCGTTTTCATGCCATAGCTGGTCAAACATAGGAAATTTCAACGGCCTCAAATATTTTTGTTATTTTGCAAGTCGAGAACTATAGAACTTTTATGTTTATCAACTGTCGGTTTTTAGAAAAACTTCTTTGATGTTTTAGCTTTAATTTGATGTACAAACTTTTAAAATATGTCAACTCGTCTTAGAGATATGACGAAAATAATATTAAAATATGACGAAAATAATGCAAATTTTTCAAAAATTTAAAACATATTTATTAAATTAAATTTAAATTTTTACTACAAAAATTGTTCAAAATGGTGTCCATTATGTGATCGACATATTAATACTACCCTAGTAGCCGATCGAATTTGATTCGGATTATTTTTTAAAACTTCAAACGCATTATTAATGCCATTCATTAAATCTGCCCTGGTATGAACTTGTGTTTTATAAATCATATCTTTACAAACCCCGCATAGATAAAAATCTAATGGTGTGAGGTCTGGCGACCGTGGTGGCAATTTAATGGGCCATTTCTTCCAATCCATCTTTGACCGAATGTGTCATTTAAGTGTTCACTTACACTTCGTGCAAAATGTGGGGGTGCACCGTCATGTTGAAAATGAATGAATCGCAAATCAGTTAAATTAACATCATCGAGTAAATCGAATAACCTATTTCGCAAAAAAACTAAATATGATTCTGAATCCAGTCGCCCAGGTAGAAACTATGGACCAATTAATTGATTTTCAATCTTTCCTGCCCATACATTGATTGCTATTCGTTCCTGAAATGCGTGTTGCCGAACTGAATGCCGGTTTTCCTTTAACCAATGATGATTATTTTTAGTATTAAATATCACTTTATGTGTGAACATTGCTTCATCCGTATATAAAATTTGATTTAATATCCTGGGAACTTGTTCATAACAACGAATCACCCAATCAAAAAAAGTTATTCGGGGGACGTAGTTTATTTCTTTAAGTGCTTGAATTTTTTGCAAATGATAAGGATGTAAACCAGCAGCCTTCATTGCACGCCAAGCATAGTTTTTACTTACACCAATTTGGATGGCTGCTTTTGAAATTTATTTTTTACTGTTTTTTACCGTTTCAAACTTCCGAATTATTCTTTATAAAACAAACTTAATTTTCTAATGAATATTAAACGTAAAACAATGTAACATACAAATGCCGAAGAGATGTAGCACAAAAAACAAAAGAATTGAATGAATTTATGACGGTAATAGATTTAACTGTTTTTATTTCTAAGTAACCATTGAATTAATTGCAATCCCTTGAAGTTATGTTACCTAGATAACGCGATAACAACAGAACATTGAACTTTGCAATGTAATAAATGTGTTTTAAATTTTTGAAAAATTTGCATTATTTTCGTCATATTTCAATATTATTTTCGTCATATCTCTAAGACGAGTTGACATATTTTAAAAGTTTGTACATCAAATTAAAGCTAAAACATCAAAGAAGTTTTTCTAAAAACCGACAGTTGATAAACATAAAAGTTCTATAGTTCTCGACTTGCAAAATAACAAAAATATTTGAGGCCGTTGAAATTTCCTGTGTTTGACCAGCTATAGCATGAAAACGGGTTATCGCCGATGTTTGTGTTATTAGAAACAGTTATAGATAGTTAAAATACCTTTCCAACAAGGTTATAATTATTAGATTCCGATCAGTGGTTACTGAGATATGGTAAATAACATCCACGTACTACCTTGAACTTCAACAAAATCGTATTTTCGGGCTAGCTCGAAAACCAAGGCAGATAGACATGAGGTCGCCATACATTTTTTGATTGAAAATGAGGTGTAGAACCTGCCTGTTTCGGGTTGGCACCCTGTACTGGGACACCCTGTATATTAAACATGACGTGATTGTATATACAATTTCGATGTTATTTATAAATGTATATATACAATAAAACAAATTTAATATCAATATTATTATAATAATAATAATTTATATTAATTTCAATATATATATATATATTCAATGGTGTATTTACATAATTCTGTATATTTATTTTAAATATTTTATGTAGCTATTTTAATCAATATGAATTGTGCATTCGCCGCTGCACATTGGATCAAATAAAGTTCAAATCCCATTGTAAATGCACTGCGGTTAACTATAATATATTTCCTTTATTTTCATTGTTTTTCTAATAATGTAAATGAAAAACAAAAAAAAAAATGTTGGAAATCCAAATTGATACATTTAAATGTCAATCAAAATGATATTGTGCTAATATAAAGTAAAACATTACCTAATTAATAAATGATCTTACTATATTTGTGGGATTACTAATAGTAATAGTATATTAAAACAATTCCTCTATATTCTATTTTATATTTTTATTTTTTTTTTCAAATAATTATATATAGAAATAGAGATAAGAGTTAAATATTTCTACAACGAATTTAATTGTCTCATTAACACCATTTTAATTATCGTTAATTTTCTAAATAAATGAGATCAAAAGGTTAAGTACGTTTAAAAATATTTGTATCATATATATATACTGACTGATTTGACAATCAAATTTACTTAAAATATTTTTTCATATAACTAGTTCACTTCTACTATACATGAACGTCGATAATATCAGAAATAACATTTGCCTTCTGTAATTTATATTATATACGACGAAAATTCATTCAGGGGATAATAAGTGATCATTTTTCCTTAATGTATTTTGGTATTACGATTACTATAACATAATTTAGACATTACAGAATATGAATATGATATTGCATATAAAATGATTATGTTTCCTTGGAAATTTTTCGATTAAGATCTAACTTTATATATATATAGTTAAAAATTTGTATATCATTATTTTGTCTACATTCAATTTCCTGTTCTATAAATATATATTCTATATATCAGGTATATTAGGATTATCGTTAAATATTTTTAATGTTATGCTACCTTGTTAAAACTGACATAACTTGGAATGATGTCGATATTACATATTTATAAACGAAATAACCTAAATATTGTAACATATATATATATATTTATATAATACCTGAAAATTATTAGTGCTTTATCGATTAGATATACCTTTTTTTTGTAACATAAATATAACCATCAAAAGATAATCTGTCGAATTCATCCATAAATATATATATATATATAAACCACATTCTAAAAATTATTTTTAAATTTTATTTCGCATTTTCACCATCATATCTATATAGAATAAATATGTACATCAATCAGATAACAAATTTTCTTTTCTAATATCCTGTAAATAATGAATATTGACGTTGCGTACATATATACGTACGTATGTATAATATATGCGTGTATAATTCATAATAGATATTTTGAATTCGTGTTTCGGTGGATATATGCCATTCCAAAACATATAATAATATCAGATAAAATTATGGAAAAAATATGCGTGTGTGAATATACACATATAATGGATAAGATGAAAAATATACAAATTTTTTTCTTTATATAAGTAAACAAATATATTACATGTGTTTTTTTCGTGTTCTAATCTAGTAAAGGGAAAAAAATTGGGGAAACCCCATTTTTTTCAGTGGTGAATGATTTCAAATCAATGTATTTATACATGCATACCGTTATTGGTTTGGACGTATACAAAAGAAATCCTTTTTTGTATCCTTATATATATATATTATTGGTTTTCGTTTAATATAATATGCGTGAAATTTGTGAATGTTTGACTATACATTTGTTTTAAAAGAAGAAGGTTATTTTGTATATATATACACTATACATATTTTAAAAAGGAATACGATTATATTTTATAATAGTAATTTTTTATCTATACACGAAAAAACTTATCATGAATAAAAAAAATAGAAATATTTTCTCATAAGAATCCATGGATAGTTTATTTATGTATATATACAATATATATATAGAGTTAACCATATATATGAATATGTATGTATATAACATATATTCAAAAACCAATATTCATATTGTATATATATATAGTTTTTCCAATCATTTTTCATTCAGTTTATATATAGTTTTCTTTTTTTTTTTATTTTATTTTGCATATAATAATTCTTAAATAAATTTTCCAGATAATATGTACATAAATCTTTTCAGGCAAAATGTTGGCTGTATATATGAATATTCGTATATGTGTAGCCTTTTTTAAATGAATATATATATATATGTATATATATATATATATATATAAATATATGTATTCAAACTAAAGTGTAAAGATATCATATATTTTATTTTTGTATATATAAGTATATATATATACATGCAAAAAAGATTTATAACTATTGACAATCGACAAAATACAATTTTTAATATACATAGTGATTCGAATTTGATTTCGAAATTATAAGAAACCATTTAAAACTTATTTTTCGATGAATTATAAAGGATAAGATATTTGAATATATATCACTTTGTTATTGCTGAAAAGTTTTAAATCATTTTATTGATTAGAATGGATAATTATCTTTACTATTTTAATATAAATAATTTTTATTACATATATCGGATATCTATGCGTATACTTGATAAGGAGTTATCAAACATATATTAATAATCATCACGTCGCACATGGAATTTGAATCACACAGTTTATTTGTGCTGTACAACTATATAAATATATATTGTTATATATTCTTCTTGATAGTATATACTTTTTCGAAATTTATTAATGTAAAAAAGTAAAAGAATGGATAGTGATGCCTTCTTTGAATAAATAAATATAAAAAACACATGATAAAAAGTACATTAATTTTATACCATAAAATGTCTTTAAGTGTACATAAAGCCATATTATTTAAAGATTATTATACTCCTATATATAATATAAAAAAAACATCATTGAGTGTTAAATATATATATTGCTTTTTAAATGGAGGATGTACGTACATATATGTACATATAGCATTTGATCGGTTAAAATCATCAATAAAGAATAATTTTAAGTAATGAAAAACAAATTCACAAAAAATTTGTATACAAAAATTAATTGATTTTCATTGATCTAAAACAACAATATAAACTTAAGGATTATATTTTTCAAAACAAAATAAGCCTTTTTTTGACTATTGACTGCCGTCAATAATTTATTCCAAAAGTCGATTTCAAAATTGCTATTCATTTTTCATTTCAATTCTTTTATCTAAATCTTATTCATTTTAAAATTCCAAAATTAGGTTATATCAGAAAAAGGTTTACCATCAGGTATATTGTCTATATTACATGTTTTTACTATTTTAAAACAAATTTCATTATCTTATATACGAATGTGGAATAGTTAAAATCATTTGTATATTAATTAATAAATGAAATAGATAAACCATCACAATAATAAAAGAGTAATAATACTAAAAGAATAACATTTATTAACTATAAAAATAAATAAATAGATATAGAATATAATATAAGAAAAAAACCATTAATACAATTGTATATATAGACATGAAGATATATAATGTTCTGTGCATATAATATCTGATATCTATATATTTAAATCTCTCTTGAGACCATTTATAATTGACATTAATGAATGTTGTTGTTGTTGTTATTCCATTTCCATTTAATATTATATACAAATTACATTTTCTATATACAATATTATATGTCTACTAAAATGAAATGGTTTTGTTTTTTTTTGTATAATTTAGCATATGTCGATTATAATATTATTACATTATATACTTTGACTTTGATTATATCAATTGCAATGCGTTGTCCATTTGAAGATAATGATCATTTAATAATATCCTGTTTAGTGAGGAGTATTAAACATATTCTGCTATATCTATAGCATTTATATTATACAAAATGTAGAAAAATAAATTCACGCCGTATAACCGACGATTGATTTTAACGTCTGACAACATCCTCTTCTATTTAGAAAAACATAATAAAACGTTTCATATATTCAGTAAAGGATTCAAGTTCAAGATCTCAAAATTTTATCAGAATTTTAATTTGTGGTTTGATCTTCTTTGTTCTTTGATCTTACAGCTTTTTTTATATTATATTCCTCTATCATCCGCATACGAATATGTACAATGGTTAAAGTTAATTGATTTGATCATTTGATCATCATTGATTTTAAATATATTCTTTTATTTTTTGGATATTTATTAAATGAATGGGCTCTAACTAACAAAACACACTGAACTAACAAAACAACTAAATAACTAAACAATATAAATAAAATTTCGTGTACTTTTATATAAATATATATTAATTCGATTCTTTGTTTTAAGTTTAATCATTGTGGGTAATGTTAATTTATGGCATCAAAGTAAAGTTATAAGAAAAACCGTGATTTATAGAATGAATATAAATGTATAAATATATCAATTAAAAATGCAAGAATTACAAATCATTAAATAAAAACAATATATAGATAGCTTTTACAAATCCAAACCAATTAAAAGAAGTACACGAAAGAAAAAATAATATATTTTATTATACAACTATATTATACAATTGACTATTATTTGTTTATATTAGCTGTATTGATTATTTATACCTATATATGAAATATATGCGATTTTTACTTTCTTATTTGAATCTACAGCCGCGATAAAAAGTGCCTGCGATATTTTTATATCAGAACATTAAATCATTTAAATTATAATTGCATTCAACTCAAATACGCAAAATTTATAATGAACGTATTCATTGTTCGTATGAAAATATATGCTGTCATGCTGGGTGAAATAAAAAGGATATATAAAAATCAGAATTTTCGAAAAATCGTTTATTACTGGTATATATACCTAAATAACATGTTATTCTTTTTATTCTTCCTATACTATATATTTAAATTAATATAATGATTTCTTTTTACATTACCGTTCACATCAATGAATGTATTATTTTTTTGTTAAATCTATAAAACAAAATTATTTTTCTTCAAATACATTTAGACAACCAAAAAGGTTTCGATATGTTAAAACACAAAATACGTGCATCATTTCAAATTAATATAATACAGGTATATAACAATTAAAAAGATAAAAATTCTTTTAAATATATTTATTCAGTAAATCTTTGTGTGACCTTTCTCTTCCATAATTTCACATTACTTTTTCTTATATATTGATATGATTTTATTTTATCCACAAATTGTCGTGTGTTATACACAGACTCCAACGAGTATTACATTCATATTATATTGAATTCATTATGTATTCCCATTGTATATTAAATACGTTGATACAATGTTATATATATATACAGTACGTAAAGTTATTGTATACCTTAATAGGTAATACAAAATCAAGAACAAGTATGTATATTTTGTTTTTATATAATCGAATATATATATATATATATAAAATAATATTAAATAAGATAAAAAAACAATCAAAACGATGAAGAAATGAAAATGAAATAAATTTGAAACGTGAACTAATGAGTATTATATTGGTAAAAATATATACGTTTATATTTCATTTATACATGAGATATAGAATATATTTAATCCGTTTAATGTGTAAAATCGTATTTACCTTGTGATATCACAACATGTATGTAAACGTTCTACCATATAGACTGATACAACAAAAAAAACCATTAAATCCATATATTTTTTACAATTAGGTATGAGAAAATCGTATTATGAAAACTGTTAATGTACTTGAATAATTTTCAGAAAATAATAAATGTTAATTTAAAGTTTTGATCTGTCCGTGAAATCTGAAGTCATTATATATTGAGATATGTGTTTTAAATGACTAAAGATTTGATAAATATTTTTAGTATGTTTTTGTAATATTGTTTCATATATAGCGAATTTGTAAGATTGTTTCATATATATCATTTTCGAAACTTTTCAACCCATAAAATTGAAATTATAAAATTTATAATTCTGAAAAGTTTGACATTATAAAGAATAATAATTAATTGTTGATCAAGCATATCAAAAATAAATGAGAAAAATATAGTGAGATAAAATCATATTTCATTAATTTCAAGTACCTGTATATATTTTGTATATATATTTAAGCGACTATATGTAGTATACAAATAAAGAATAACTGAAAAAAAAACATATCAACCGCAAATTCGTGTGGGATTTAAGATATTACAAATATAATTCATTTGTATATAGAATATCTATATAGGTATATATTATACAATAAAATTGAAATAATCTGTAACACGGAAAACATATAATTTTATGTATATACAGAATATTTAAGTTAATAAAAAGAAAATTTTAGGTGCTGAATTTTAAAATCAAATTATAGTCAGATTAAATATAATATATATATAATTCAACAATAATATTATGAATAATAAAAAAATATAACCACACAAACCTCTGTAATCTGTATATATATATAATAAATGATTATATTAAATCTATCCCAAATCAGTTTGTTATGTTGAAAATGATTTATATATATTTATATATATGTATATATTATTTTTGAATTGAATACGCTCAGGTATACAATTTTTAATCCAAAATAAAATATGTTATATTTTATTACACCGCAATTGATTGATAAATATATAATGATGATGATTTATTGATTATACAGTTGACTGATTTTTATATTATTCGTATATATATTAAATTTTTAAGAAAGTATAAATTATCTTAAAATGTAATCATTTTTTGTTGTTGTTGTTGTTGTATAACATTTGATACGTATAGAATTTCACAATATTCACTTCATAAAACATCACTTCATAAAACATAAAAAACCATTTTATTTTCAACAAAGTTTCCAAAACTTTTCCTAATTTTATTTATATATATATTTTTTTATACTACATAAATTATATTCGATACAATAAATTAATCACATATTAAGATAAATCACTTCGTATATAAATATAATAATCGAATTCGCGTTTCATATTTATTTATATTTTTTGCTGTATTCTTTCAACTATAACATTTAATTTAAATTTTTTTATTATTAAAAATATAATATAAACTTTGCCTGCAAAATTTAAATTTTTCTTAAACAACACAGAAATATAAAAAAAAATTAAATATTATTTATATTGATAATTAATCGAAATATAAACAATATTTATATCACATGCGAGTGTTTTAAATTGAATTTATTAATTTAAAATAAAAATAAAAAACACATTTGAAGATCACAAACAATAAACAAAAGAATAACAACAAAACAAAAAAAATAATATTAATTTAAATGAAATGATCCTTCATGATCATATATATTTAATAAATACACTTACTTTATACAATTATTTAATAAATTATTACGAACATTTATGATCGTCGAACGAAAGCATAACAAATACTGACTGACTGATCTTTGTATATTTTCATTCGAACGATCTACACACTGTTTTCTATAAATGTATATGATTTTACTTATATTATACACATATTATAATATTTTATGAATTAAAATACAACAATAATAATTTATGTTTAATATATATATATATATCTCGTCGACCATGCATTCAAGTTTTTGTTTTACATACAATATTGTACTTACAGCCATAAAGTTGATTTTAATTTGTGCATACGATGTTGATTTTTTTTCATATTCATATATATTATATAAATACAATCGGACGAACGATGAATCTCCAATGATCAAAAAAACATATTGATGTATTTTTGCTTTATATATTGAAAAACATCGTCGTATATTATTTAAGTTTTTATTTTTATAATATTAATATACGTAAAAGTATTGTATTTTTGATTGGGTTAAGAAATTTTTTATTTTTATTTTTATATGAATATAACGAGAAAATAAGAAAATAATAAGATGAATAAACACTTAAGATATGTAGTAAATTACTATTAGTAATAACTGGAAAACAGATATGCATATACAAAAAAAAAACCAACATATTTTTTTATTTTTATTTTGTTTTCGGTAGACTAACTTATTGTAAACATGATGAAGATAATTTTTTATGTGTGTATGAGAACATGATGAGTATATTGAACAAAATTTATATTATTTATAAATAATGGAATATAAATTTATTGATAAAATATTCAAACATATGTTATATTGGTTATACATATATATACTGTTGATTACTGTTGATTGTAAATAAATATCAAATATACAGAGAATAGGTTAGTTATAGAACAATACAATATTACAAATACAAGAATAAATTAATATTAAATACCTAGTAAATTTGAATAAAACCAGCCCACACAATCGAATTGTATAAATAAAAAAATATGTGTAATCAATTGATAAATAATATTTTATTATAACTATATATATTTATACACAATAATTAATACAAGAAGAATTCAAATTGACTTTAAAAAATGAAAATGAAGTCGTATTTTTTATTACAAGGTTATATATGTTTCTTTTATTTGAAAATTCAATCGATTTCTTATGTTTCAGGGAACAAAATTTTTCAAAGAAAATTTGTTCGTTTTTCGGACATCCAATCATATGACAACCAAATTTTTTATTTGTGGTATCGTATATGAAAAATGATGCAAAGTTATTCCATTCATATCTTTTGGAAAAATTAACCGATTTCCAAATTTTCTTCTATAAAATTCAGAAATATATTGAGTTTTCTAATAAAAAGAAAAATGAAATATTCCCATAATTCGAATAATTAAAAAAAAGAAGACATTTCCCATTCATTTATTGTAATTAATTTATTTAGATGTCTATAGCTTTCTGAATATCCGACCATTAGGATCATTTCCCTCCACGCCATCCAATTGTTTTTATACCCCTCTAAAGTGTTTTGAAATTAATTGGAAAAATGACAACATCTCAAAAATTTTCTCAAAAATCAAACTTTTTAATAATAGTGCGTTATAGTTTTCTAATTATAAGAAATTAAATACCATCTTTTTAGTTCATAAATGAAATAATTTAATATAAAATTATACCTTTAATTAAGAATGGAAAATCAAAAATAACTATAGAAATCGATCATTTGTAAAAAAAAACAAACTATGAATTTCTATTTATTTGTATATAATAAATAAAATATAAAGAAAAAAAGGGCTATATGAATTATATACATTCGATATTTTTACTATAAACAATTTTTAAGTGAAGCAAAAACAGAACCACTCAACAAGATCAATGGATATCATTTTTTGTTTTTATTTTGTTTTCGTTTTAGTTATATCTATATATATACATACTCTATAATAGTTAATTTCCATTTCCACAAAGATATTTGAAATCGCGGTTTATATACATTGATCTCCCCTGCTATGAGAACATTTATAATAGATTATTGCATGTCGTATTTTATATATATATATATATAGATATATGTATACCATGTATTAAAATACACTTTTATTATTGTGATTGTGTTTTTATAATGAACATACAAAAAATAAACATTGATTATAAGAAAAATAATAATATTATAAAGTATTTTGAAAGAGATGAAAAACCTAATTTTATACGCTTTGTAAACATATATATATGTATACCGTTTGAATTTATATTGTAATAATAATAATAATAATAATAATAATAATAATAATAATAATAATAATAATATTAATAACAATAATCGTAATAACAATAATAATGGGATTTCTTTGGTCGATATATATAATTTTAACTTTAATACAAATAGACTTTTATTTATAATATATGAATAAAAAAAATGCATTATAAAAATGTGTAATGTGTATTAAAATTTGTATATGCATGTATATGATCATGATTCACTTAATCACTTTTTTGTTTATGTATACCGTAGATTACATCCGTTGGTCCAAAAATACAGAAAAACGATAAGTTGTATTTTACATACTTGTGCGATAGTAACAGAAGTATTTGAGACCTTTTTGTTGAATATGTTATAAAAATATTTTATTATGATAAAATTCATAAAATGATAAAAACATTTCTTGAAATGATAAAAAAGAATTAAAATAACCATTCAAATTCCAATCTATAAAAATTGAATGGTCAAATTTAGAATACATCCCATATTAAGTAAAACAATTCATTTAATTATTTATATTACAAAATATATAATAATACTTTTATTATTGGAATTTATTTGTATAATTACTTGAATTTTTGAAACTGCCCACTTTCTCTATATATATATATAAGTATATTTATAAATAAATATCTATGTTTGTGATAATTTCCAGGTTGTTTTTCTTCTATATATATAAATTATAAAAATGTATATACATATACAAATATATATGAAACATATATATAATAAATAGTTTTCCGTGTATATTTTTTTGTTTTTTTTTTTTTATAAATGTTCAGCGATGAAACATTAATTTAATGTTGCGAATTAGTGTTAATTAAGACTTGTAAACAAATAATATATATATATTCTTTTGATTTATATTTTTTTTTTTTTTTTTTTTTTATAAATTCATTTATTTTTTTCCAATTAATTACAATCCAAAATAAAAATTACAAAAAATAACCTAAAACATACACACAATAACATAAATCCAAATCAAATAAACAAATAAAGGTAAGGGCCTGATCAACCGATCGTAGCCCCGAGTACCTTCCACATATCCTCTACCCATCACCCTCTGTTTTTTTTTTCTTCCTTTCCCGCCTTGCCCTACCCGTTATACTCCCGTACCAAATTCTCCCTGTACCTTTCCATTTCCAACAAAAACCCTGCCACCAATTTCCACCGCCACACCTCTCCATTTTCTCCTATCCCCTTTCCGGATAACAACTCCTTCACTCCATTTCTTGACAATATCCTTACTCCCAACCATTTCCACCTCACCCCTCCTAAAACCGGACACTCCCCTACAAAATGCCACCCCGTTTCCCTTACACCCATATTACACATCGTGCACCTCCACTTTTCTTCACTACCCCATCCTTTTGCATTTAATCCCATTACATCTCCCTCCATTCTCAACGCCTTTACACACTCATCTTCCACCCGCCTTACTAACACCTCCGCTCTTAACCTCCAATACTCCATATCTCTTGACTCCCAATTCCATTCCATTTCTAATTCCCCCACTTTCTTTTTCCACTCACTTATCCATCCCACATTTTTTTCCACCATTTCCCATAAAATCTTCCTCACCAACCGCGTCTCGCCTTTACCCAACATTCCAATTACCCACCTAACGTGCAGCCTGAAGCAATACACCCACATTGGCACCCTCCCCAATTCCAAATACAATATACACTCCCTACACGTCTTATTTAGCCACATCATTCTCTTCATTACATATCGTTCAAACCCATCCACCTCCTCATACCTCCTCACTCCCCATACCTGACACCCATAGCTTAGCACACTCCTAACCACACCATCCATTACTTTTAACTTCGCCTCCACGCCAACATCCGCCCGGTTCAACACACCACCCCACACCTGCATCATACCCGCCTTCGCTTCCAATGCTTTATTTTTCAAATGCTTCCTCCATGATCCTCCATCCGTCATTTCAACCCCAAGATATTTATATCCGCCCACCACCTCCACTTTCTTTCCGGCCATTTGCCACACTTCATCCTTCCTTACTCTCCCACCATTCCTAAAGACCATCATTTTCGATTTAGTTAAATTAACCTCCATTTTCCACCGTTCACAATATCTCACCAAATTTTCTATCATTCCTTGCATAACCCCCACATTATCCGCTAAACACACCAAATCGTCCGCATACGCTAAGATCCTCACATTTTCTCCCGCTACCCATATACCTCCTCCAATTTCATCAAATAAATCATTTATATACAGCGCGAACAACATTGGGCTCATTACGCACCCCTGTCTCACTCCTCCCTCACACCCAAAATACTCCGAATTCCCCGCACTTCCCCATACACACGCCTCATTTTCCTCATACATTCTTCTTATCATTTTCACCATTTTGCTTGACACCCCACTTCCATACAACTTACACCACAATAACTCCCTATCCACTCTGTCAAACGCCGCCTTCAAATCCACAAAAAAACCATATACCCTCGTCCCCTTTTTTTTCTTCATCTTTAGTTCCACCATTCCCTTTAAACTCATTATATGCTCCATCGCCGAATATCCCCTTCTAAACCCTGCCTGACTTTCATTCAAAACCCTTTCGTCCTCCATCCACTCCACCAGCCTACCATTTAATAACCCCGCCAACACCTTCTCCATTGCGTTCAAAAATGAAATACCCCTATAATTTTCCACATTCTTCTTATCCCCCCTTTTATATAAAGGATAAACCACCGCTCTTTTAAACCCATCCGGCACTTGCTCCCTACCATTCCACACATCATTTATTCCTTCCACCATCCACTTTCTTGCTCCCTCCCCCAACGACCTCAAATATTCACCCGGCATTCCATCCTCCCCCGGCGCCCTCTTTGTTCCCAATTTCCCCAAAACCCACACCACCTCCTCCACTTCAAAATCCCTATCCATCCACTCATTTATCACATTTGGCTCAACAAACTCCATCCGTTCCCCCATATTCCTCATATTAAATTGTTCTCTAAAATATTCAACCCATTCCCTATCCTCAATACCATACGCTCCTCCCTCACCTGTTTTTTTTTCCTTAATTGACCCCACCAGCTTCCAAAATTCACTCCCATTCCCACATTCATTTACCTTCCTTATCCTTTCGCTCACATATTCCCTTTTTTTTTGTCACACCATCCCTTATACTCATTCCTGTCCTTAACATATGCCACCCTATCCTCCTTACCCCGCGTTCTTTTCCACCTTCTCAGCCTTTTCATCGCCTTCTTCTTCCTTTTTTCACACGTCCAATCGTACCATTCCTGCTTCCATTTTCTTTTACTCAACCTCCCATTCCATCCCAACTCTTCCGCTACATCCTTACAAATTTTACCCAAACCTTCCAACCTGCTTTCCCTTCCCTCATATTCTTGTATCCTCTGCTCCACTTTTTCGATATAGACATCCTTTTCCCTCTCTCTCCATCTCCATACCACTTTATTAACCTCCACATTGCACCTATTCCCCACTTCAGCCCCTACTATTACCTCCACCGGCATATGATCCGACCCAACACTCTCTAACACCGTCAAACACCTTAACCATTCCACTATCTCTCTACTTATCAGCACCAAATCGATAACCGAGCATCCCCTTTCACTAACATATGTAAATTCTCCCATCTCATCCCCCTTTACACATCCATTCGCCACTACCACATCCCATTCCACGCACAATTCCAATATCCGTCTTCCCCTCTCATTTATTATCCCATCCCTTGAGCACCTCTCAAGTCCCGTATGCATCCCCATATCAACATCCTCACCATATAACACCCTTTGCTCGCATCCTATCCTACAGTTAAAGTCTCCCATTAAACAACACTTGACTCCCCTCACCGCCTGCACCACCTTATCAATCTTACCCACATCGCTCTCCCATTGCTCTTGCCTCAAATACACCGGAATCATCACCACTTCCCCCTGCCCCGTTTGAACTTTCACCACATACACCCCTTCAACCTTAATCATCCTCATCCACGCTTTCATCACTCTTCTGATCCCTACCACTACTCCACCACTAGCTCTTCCTCTATTACTCCTTCTTTCCGCCCATACCCATCCCAATTCAAATTCTTTCACTGCGTCCTCAAACCACTCCGTCCCTGATTCCTCCACAAAGGTCTCTACCAACACAAAAGCGTCCACATTCCTCAACACCTCCAAATTACAAATGTTGCCCGCAAAACCCTTCAATCCCCTTACGTTCCACAACGTCCATTTCGTACCCTTCTCCCCAACCTCCTCCTTTTTTTTACTCTGCTTATCATTATTATTATTACTATTATTATCATTATTATTATTATTATTATTAATATTATTATTATTATTATTAATATTATTATTATTATTATTATTATTATTATTATTATTATTATTATTATTATTATTATTCTTATTATTATTATTATTATGATTTATATATATTCATTTATTTTTGTTCTTTCTTTTAAATTTGTTATTCTTTTTTTTTATTTTATACAGAATTTAAATATTGTTTAACGTCACTTATTAATTAAATATATATATATATAGTTATTATCCGTAATGTAAACGGAGGATTTAATGAATTTTATTTTTTATTGTGTTTTTAAATGTTTAAAAAGATGGCTATATATATACAATATTATACATCGGATGTGTCTCATTTATAAAATCGAGAAAACATTTATAATTAGCATTTATGCATGATTCTTTTATTTTTAAATATAAATTGTATTACATATATATATCATATAAATTTATATGGGCGAGATTATTGTAGATTATAATATTGTATATAAGAGCATATTTATTCCAGAAATACGAGCAAGTATAATAATAGTATTTTAGGAAAAAAATACAAATAACTATTTATATATACACAATAATATATTGTTGTATGCTTTTTTTTTTATATTTGATTTCTTAAATCATGTTTAAAAATAAATTCATATTATTTGTGTATATATATAGAGAAGACTTTATTTTTTTGACTAATTCAAATGATGCATCTAACACTTCGTTCAATAATGTGTGTGACTGACACATAGATGGCGTCCCTAGAACTAAATCAATATTTTTTTTCGCATTTGGCAACCTTTTTAGGCTTACTGTCAACATCATATGTTAATCAGATCATTTGTTTACAAGTTACAGTGCTATAAGTGACGCTATTTTTGTGTTTTAAAAAAAAATGAATTCAAAGCAATTCCGTGTGCTGATTTATCATTGTTTTTTAATGAAAAAAAATACTGTTCAATGCCAGGAATGGCTTGAAAAACATTACTCGGACTCTGCTCCATCAAAAAGAAGCATTTGTTATTGGTATGCCGAATTCAAACGTGGTCGTACAGACACCGATGACATTCCATCTACTGGAAGGCCAAATGACGCTGTTATTCCGGAAAACGTTGAAAAAACACTGAAAATCATTATGTCCAACCGTAAAGTGAAAGTGAGGGAGATTGCTGACATTCTGAAGATATCAGCAGGCAGTGTACAAACCATAATACACGAACATTTGGGTATGAAAAAGGTGTGTTCCAAATGGGTGCCGCGTTTGCTCACACCGGAGCAAAAACAACAACGAACCGATGATTCAAAGAGCTGTTTGGACATGTTTACGCGCAATAAGTCGGAGTTTTTGCGACGGTACATCACAATGGATGAAACATGGATCCACCATTTCACTCCAGAGTCAAATCGGCAGTCTGCTGAGTGGCATGCAGCCGGCGAAAGCCGCCCAAAGCGACCAAAGACGCAGCAGTTGGCTGGCAAGGTTATGGCGTCTGTATTTTGGGATGCGCATGGAATAATATTCATCGACTATCTCCAGAAGGGGCAGACCATCAACAGCGACTATTATATAGCGTTATTGGAGCGTTTGAAAGTCGAAATCGCAAAGAAACGGCCTCATATGGCGAAGAAAAAAGTGTTGTTCCACCAAGACAATGCACCGTGTCACAAATCAATGAAAACGATGGCAAAATTGAACGAATTGGGCTTTGAATTGCTTCCCCATCCACCGTATTCTCCAGATTTAGCCCCCAGCGACTACTGGCTCTTCGCAGACCTCAAAAGGATGCTCCGTGGTAAGAGATTTGGCTCAAATGATGAAGTAATCGCCGAAACTAACGCCTATTTTGAAGGCAAAGAAAAATCGTTTTACAAAGGCGGTATCGAAAGATTGGAAAAGCGTTGGAATGATTGTATCTCCCTAAAAGGGGACTATCTTGATGAATAAAAACGAATTTTGGCAAAAAAATGTGTTTTAATTAATTAGTCACACACATTATTGAACGAAGTGTTATTATTTAAATTTTTATATATAAGAAATGTGAGATTGTAAATATATGAAACTTGAATTGCATATATAGGAAATTAAAATGTATAACTGTTGTGATAATTTCTTTATTTCTTATATAAAAAATGGACTACTTTTTGTATAATCGTTTTGTATCTCAACTCTATATTCCATTTTTGTTTTGTTTTTATATTTAATATTGCAAAAAATATATATACACTTTACATTAACAATTGTTTGAAATTATATTTATATAAATGACAAAATAGACTATGTAACGGCAACACAAAAATTACATGGAGCAAAAAAAATGAAATAATTTTTATATAATTATAGTTATAAAGATGTAGATAGACCAATAAAATAATTTTCTTAAAATATATATTATATGAATAACATTTTTCCGTGAGATATTATAAAACAGAAACATATGATTTATTCAAAATATGGCCAACACTTTTTTTTTCTTTAATTTTTTAATATTTACTATTCTAATTATATATACGAGTACATATATAATTATATATTTACCAGCTGTTTTTGGTATTTTTGTTAAATATATAAACAACAGATAATATGTATATGAGATAAATGCAAAATTTCTATAAGAATATATATACATATATATACGAAATTACGAATATATTTTAACAAATAATTCATTAGAAATAGTTTGTATATATATGGTATAGCAAAAAACAATTAAAATGGTTTGCATATATGAAATTTCAGAAGGTATTTACCAAAATTTTATTATTAAATTTATATAGACGAACAATTTGTAATATAAAATAACACATAAACGAATTGTGGTTTTGCAAAGCATCTGCGGCGGGTAATGATCCAAATTTTATTGCATCGTTTATCGTCGTATACATACATTTTATAACACACACACATATATCCCAAGTAGCCAAATTTAGTAACCACGCGGTAATGTTACGGTAATATTTACGTATAACACATGTTAGTAACAATAGCCGTTACCGTAATGAGACGTAATGATTACGTAAATATTACGTTGCTGCTACTGGTTTTGCCTGGTTTTATTGTTACTTCCAGAACATTGTCACCGTTATGTTACCGTTAAAAATATATCATACAATGCGGTAACAAATATACCGTATAATAAGGTGCACCAATGTTGCAGTTAGATAGCGGTAACATATATACGGTTCAATAACGGATACAATGTTGCAGTAACATACCGGTAGTTCATTCAGTTAAAGATACTACTTTATTATGCAACTTTAAAACCACAGGATCGTTTACAGTTTTCATTAAAATAACAATATATTCATAATTTTTAAAGGTTTTTTTATTTCATTTTTATTTCTTTTGCATCTATTTTTTTAATTATGTATTACATTTTTTGTTTAAAAAAATCCTCTTAATTATAATTAAAGCCAAATACAAAATTATATAATATATATAAAGTATATATATGTTTAAAAAATTAAATAAAAATAAAAAAAACACATGACATGGATACAAAAATGTTGATATGTTTTAAAAATACGTATGATGGAGATAAATCTTACGTAAAAAATATGTAAAAAAAAAGAAGCTCCTGAAAAAGAAATAATATATTAAATCGCATATAAAATTTGAAAATTGCAGGTAAAAATCCATTTAAAATGCTAAATATGGTTTAAAGTACTTACATGAATTATTATTGTTAATTATTTCTATAATTATATTAAATTAATACAACAAAAATTAAAATTAAACTTGTATCTCGCCTTTACAATAAAAAAAATGTCACTTCACAGTAAATAAAAAATAATAAATATATTAATTTCGTATGCGGTATATCGTACGATCAATGCAGCTCTAGGTGAAATATTATTTTATGGGCGCAGCAATTGTAAAAAAAACTAAAAAACCCAGGTAACTTTGTAACTTATATGTCATATGCAATTTTATCCGAGTTACAATGTTGATAAAATGTTCCATAACATTGTAACCCAACGGGAACTTAAGTAGCATTGGAGTTTTATTGATACCCCTCTAACAATGTTGATAAAATGTTGCCGTAACATTGTAACCCAACGGGAACTTAAGTAGCATTGGGGTTTTATTTATACCGTTCTAACAATGTGGCTAAAATGTTACGATAACATTGTAACCCATTTGTAACTTAAGTAGCATTTTAGTTTTATTGATACCTTTTTTATACTAAATGATTTCTATGGGTTCCAAATGAGTAATTTAGTTACTTAAGATTGCAATATAGAAGTTACAATGTAACCGAAAACGAAATTACTATTGTGTAACCCTAAATTGGCCAGTCGCAGTCGTAACAATTTTACTGTGGTAACATTTGGCTATTTGGGATACTAATAATCATTTTAGATGTAAACATTTATGTTATAAATGTTTGGTGCCTTTTCAATGAGGAAACAAATAACTTTATATGCATTTATATTGCATCATTTATTATTTTCTTTTATCTTATAAATCTATAAATATTTTATGTTGAACATTTTTACTATATGTATATATATCTGTTTACATGTGATATCATTTCAGTTTGATGGATTTATATAACATTTCAATCGCATGCAGTGTTTTTTTTTTTATTTAAATACATATATAATATATATTTCAAATATAAATTCTAATGCACAAAATTTTACAAATTTGTGGTATTTTTATAACTATATATACAAATTCATGAATCGTATATATGCGTATATAGTTGATTTCCATATTTATATCTAACATATGCAGATTTGATTATAATTTTAATTGAATTATATTTTAACTCATATTTAGATTAGAACTTTTTTTTTTATTTCTATATAATCGAATTATTAACCCTTTGAGCATATTTAGATAGGTATATATCAGAAAATCGTTTTTAATTTTGTTCTATATATTTTCTTTCAATATTTTTCAATATTTTTCCTGTGGTTTATATTTGTAAATTTTAATTTGTCTTTGTTGAGGTTGATTTTTTAAAGCCATTTAATTGATTGTGGAATAATTTAAAATTAAAATACTGTTTAAAAGAAGTTAAATTTAAATAAAGATAATTCGTTCTTCAGTTTTCATAAAAAAATGCAATGAATTGCTTTTATAATAATCATTTTAGAGAATCCGCAGTCAATAAATAAAAAAATATCATGTAAAAAGAGAATTACGTGTAGTTTATTTGTATGTCACCGCCGTCAACAACAATAAAAGTATTCCTATATTTATATATATTTATGGAATGATAAACCGCATAATCTGTACATAATTTAATATAACACGATTTTTTTTCTTTATTGCATATATTTCTGTTTTTAGTGATGCTGCTTTAAATGTGTGTTTGTGTGTATATACGAATTTATTTTGTACGAATATAGATTATGAAAAATAAATGTATTCTATAAACCAAAAGTATACAAAACAATAATTCTTGAAATAAATATAAACCATTTAATGCTATTAGTCATCTTATTTAAATAAATAAAAGAAAAAAAAAACTTTAATTTTCATTTAAATGTGTATATTAAGTGTATGCATGGATTTATTCTTCAATTTATGGAATTATAATGTTGTACATTTCTTACTCAACAAATGTATATTATTATTTTTATTATTATATAGTGGATGTGGATGTTATTCTTGTTATATACTCGAATATATTTACAAATTTACTCAATGATATTATATAGACTAAACATAATAAAAATAATGTATATATACTTTAAACAAAAAACAAAAAAAAAGAAAAATGTATCAAATATAATATGTGAGTGATGCAACGCTATATTTGTGTTATTTTATTTATTTATATATATTTCCATACATATATTTTTTCATTGAGTTTTCTTTATAATTTTTGGACATACACAATCACAATTGATGATGTTTTAGCTACTTTTTATACAAATACGTGTACGCATATATAACTATATATATATATGTGACAACTTGGTAAGAATTTAATCTAATTTAATAAGAAATTATTTTGTATATAGATGAGATTATGAAATATTAATAATTTAAAAAAAAATGTGTTTATTTCTGTTTGTTGTCTCATTTAGAAAAAAATACATTTATTTTTTTTATATGTATATATTTCATAATTTTGACAAAAATTATATTATATATTTTTCAGTGAAGAAATAATATATAGATACAGAATGACGACTTGGTGGTGCCGTTGATAAAGCATCCAACCCAATTGCGTGTGGTCACGAGTTCAAATCCTGGCCGGAAAATTTTTTCTGTGCTTTTTATGATTTGAATTCATGAACTAAGTCACCATTTATTCATTGGGATTAAATTAATGAATATCTTTGGTATATTGTGTCGGACGCAGCCAAAGATTAACAAAGTCTACACACACATATACTCGCAATTATATATGAAAGTATATAACAAATACTCATCATCATTATTAAAATTACATTAATAATTATAATATTAATGATTTCTAATTCCGGTAAAAGCCAAAGGCCCTAGCAGCCATAGTGCTTATTAAAAACTAATGTTGGCATTTTACATACATCATTAGTTGTTAAATAATAATAATAATAATAATAGATACAGAAACAGATACCATATACATATAGATAATAATAATAAATAATAAACTAAAATTTATTATTATCAACAATGTCAATTATAGAATTTTATTTTCGTATTCGTTTATATGTATAATTAATAAAATTAAATTATAATAATATTGTTAATTTATAAGCGGATAATATTTTATTTAGTTAAATTTAATTAAGACAATATTATTTAGTATAATTTAATAACAACAAACGTTTAATATTTTTTTCAATTACTAAACAATCCCCGTGCCTAATCCTCTTCAGTTTTGATTTGTTCGTGTTTTAAATAATCCAATCGATAATCACATTAAATTCATCAGAATTATTCAAAATTCAGAAAATGCATTACATAATTGAATTGTAATTAATTCACGTTTAGAATTTTATAGCCTGATTAATAATATAAATATTTTCCCTTTAAGCCTCGATTTCTATGAAAATATTTTATTTATCACAAATATGATATTTGTGATATAAAAAAAAATGTGCTTTTTCTGAAATTTATTTTGCCTGGATAAAAAAACCGAAATTTAATAATAAATACCAATTGCTGTTAAATAATTCCATTTTTTATTAGTTTGTAAATTAACTGGATATTTTATTATTATGAAATTAAATCATAAAAATTAAATAAAATGTAAATAAAATGAAAAATGAAGTTTGGACGACGGTCAGCCGGCCAGTAATAGAAGAAAAAATATCAATGTCCGCCGTCAGTCCGCCGTCCAATATTCATAAAAAGCACCGCCATTGAAATGCATGTATTTTCAATTTGACATTTGCCGTCGTCTGCCGTCGGCATTTCATGAAAAGCATTACTTTAAGCACGCTTCGTATAAATATTAAATTCTACCCGGCTGTCCAAGTGTTATTTAGCATAAATAATATCATAATATACATATATGATAAAAGTCTGTAGAAGAACACATTCAGCATCTATATATACAAAATATATATTATTTGAATATTTTCCCAATTTTTTTTTATTTTATTGTTGTAGAATTTCGTTAGTACCATATATTGAACAAAATACATATATAAACTCTGAACATTAAACATATATATACAATACAAATATATATTTAAAAGTAATTGGTTAAATTCTCATTACATTTTACACAAAAAATACATAATAAAATAAAACATAACAAAAATAAAACGAAAAATATTTATAAATACAAAAATAAAACTCATTTATCTAAAAATATATATTTCATATATTTTAAATAATTTCGTTAAATAAAACTTAAATGGTATCATACCGCCGCCGTCCGCCAAACACACAAACAGAACTCATTAAATAAAATATCCTCATCATATATATACGATTTAACAACAAATTCATCCCATCCCATGAATTTCATATTAATAAATGCCTAAAAAAATTTTTCATTAAATAAATATATATATATTTTAGGAAAAAATTCATATACACTTACATACATAATACAAAAATAAATTAAATCCCAATCCCTGTATATTTAGTATATATATATATGTATATTATATTCTTCATGGATCGTTGTTTTTTTTCCTCTGATATAATAATAATACATATATTATGTATACACTTTAAATGGCATCTCTCATTTATAGTATATAATTTCGTTTTTCCATGTCGTTTTCCTTTAACTTTACGATATTATAAATATTTTTAAATTATATATTTTCAAATAGAATTTTTCCCATTAACATATTTTGTGTTGTATAAGCGGCAAAATAAAACAAAAAAAAATATATATATCTATCTATGAATGTGTAATATATTTTTATGCATTTACATTTTTTCACAAAATTTTAATAAATAAAATATAATATATGTAAATATAAACAAATAAGTCATAATGAATTTACCTATATATTTATTATTTTTTTTTTATTTCGTGTATCTCTTACTCGGAAAAATGAATATATTTTAATCATGTAATTTCTAATTTTGAATAAATGAAATCATTCGGTTTATTTATGAATAATGATGCTGGGTTTTTTCAAAACAAAATTAAAAACCCTTCCGTTTCTTTTTTATTTTTGAACAACTTTTTTTGATATACACAATGATACTAAATAAATTTCAAATTCAGGTTAAATCAACAATTTTTGTTTTTTTTGCTATATGCAATTTTCTTTTTATTACAATTGTATTTCCATTTACTATATATTCTTTATTTTGTGTGTGTGTTATTTCATGTTATGTTTCATTGCGTCTTTGTTTTATATATATTTTATCATATACATATATAGAATTGTGCATTGTATTTTATTCCGACATATCTTAAAATATTTTTACAAAACACGTACACACATATTTGAGAAAACTTAAAATTTTCGCAATAAACACGTTTCAATGAATGTATTTATATATATATATCCATCTATATATGTGTATTTATATATATATAAAAATAGTATATAATTGAAGGTATATATATGTATAGTACAGAGTTTTTCACCAAAAAAACATATAAATGGAAACTTCAAAATTAAGTAGAACAATTTTTTTGTCTTTAACATTTGAATATATAACTTTAAAAGATACATTATATATAGTACCTTTTATATGTTTAACGTTTCTTTTATATCAAAAATTGATGGTCTTTTTTTACCATTCCCATTCTAATAAAATGCAATTTTCCATTTTATTTTTCGGTAAGTTTTTGCACATTCAATTTTTGTTGGTATTATACTCAGATTCAGATTTTGGTGATGTTTGTTGTTGTATTCGTTCTTCATCAACATTAACATCATTTAAATTGTACATTGTGATATCTTGTACTAAAACTGTTATACATGGTGCATTTACCGATGGCATTTCCGATAAATCATTTGAAACTAGAACATCCTGTTTATTAGTATAGGTTTTTGTGAATGATTTTGATGATAGCATCAATGGTGGTATTAGTCGTATTAAATTATGATTCTATTTATAAAAAAAAACAAATATACAAATTTTAAGTCTAATATTTAACTGCTGTGATAGTATATGCTACAAAAGATTTTATAAGGGGACAAATTTGATATTATAAAATTATATGATTATATAATTCCAACTATTGTTTTTTCTTTTTATAAATAAAATTTTCAAATAAATAAAATATTTACAACATCTTAACATGTATACCAAATTGTATATAATATCATATTTTAGATTATATATGATTTCGCTCATATGAAATAGTCTATATATTTATATGGGGATTTTTTTTATATATGTTTTACCAAACATAAATTACAGAAAGTATTAAAATATAAAAATCAAACCTCTGAATCTATATTCCAATGTTGACGTAATGGTATGTTTGAAATAAATTGATAACTGGATCCAGCAGATTGTATAAAGTATCCCCGTATAGAGTATAGTTGATTTTCCTGAACAATAACACCGCCCATCGCTTTATTTAATGTTCGATAAACTAAACGAGCGGCCAACAATCGTTTAACTAATAATTTGGATGCATTAAATTTCGAATCCTTGGTGCTTTCATATACGGAATCCTCACTGCAATGCCCATCCTATATTTTTATTGTATGTATTTAATTTATTGTTATTATTGTTATTGTTATGTACGCCGTATGTACATTTGTAAAAATGTTTAAATTTTATTGATAAGAATTTTCAAATTAAGAAGGAGGGCATTTAATTAAAATTGATTACAAAAAGTAAAAATCTAAAAAAATAATGGTAATTTTTAATTTATTAAAAATGTGTAACGATCAACAGCAACATAACTAGATAAACATATCCTTTTATGAAATCATTTTCATTCTGATCTATAAACAAACTGATGTATACTTAAAACTGTAATCAAATCAATGTATTTCTAAAGTTGTTAAAACGAAATATGTCATAAGGTAATCGTCGTCGTCGTACATATTGATGCTATTAACACCTGATTTTCAATATATTAAATATTTCCATACTACAACTCAAATTTTGATTCTTTACATATAGAGCAATATTTATCTTTAAAAATGTACTTCATTGTTAAAATATATACAGATTATTATATCGCATCATATATCAATATCATATTTTGATATATTAAAATGCTTTACATAACATACACATATGAATATAAATATATTGAATATTTTATGTTTTATATAAAATATAAATCTATTATATCATGGAGTTTTCACATAACTGTACAAGTATATGTATACAATATACAGATACAATATTTGAATATTGAAACAGTGTTTGATATAACTATATATAGGTACATTAATTTTTGCAATGCAGTAAATTGCATTATTTTAAAAGAAAATTCTTTGAATTTTGTTATAACTCTTACTGGATATATGCATGTAACATTGTTGTGATTAATATATTATAGATTTCTATAAAACCCTATTTTTTATAAATTTTTATGGCTATGGGTGTGTATTATCTATTTTATAGACATACATTATGTCAAATAAGTACCCGGAAATTTGAAATTAAACACAAACAACTTATCAATCACCTAAATTTATTATATCCCCTTCAAAATAGGCCCCTTCTGAGGCAATACACTTCTTCCAACGAACAATCCAATCATCGAAACACTTTTTAAAGCTATATTCCGGGATGACCTTCAGTTCTCGTTGCGAATTAGTTTTGATGTCTTCAATGCTCTCAAAACGGGTTCCACGAAGTGGTAATTTGAGTTTCGGAAACAGGAAAAAGTCACACGGGGCGGTTATGATGCGTTCGATGAACGTTGAATCGGAATTTACGCGTTCAAGCATGTCTTCAGCCACCTTACTGCGATTCACTTTTTGAAGAAAATTCAGATCTTTTGGCACCAATCGCGCGCTCCGCATACCCAAAACATCAACCAAAATATGACGAGCGGTCTCATGAGACATGTTCATTTCTTGGGCTATCTCTCGCAAACTATAATGACGATTTTCGAGCACCATTTCCTTTATTTTGTAGACGTTTTCTTCATTTGAAGAGGTCGAAGGCCGTCCTGAACGTGGCAAATCGTTCACTTCTTCTCGCCCCTCTTTGAACGATTTATACCAATCGTAAACTTGAGTTTTCGACATGGTTGAATCACCAAATGTTTTTTTCAACATTTCCAACGTTTTGGCACAAGAAATTTCGTTTGAAACACAAAATTTCACACAAACTCTTTGTTCGATATTTTTATCCATAGTGAAAATCGCAAAGCAAACAAAAGGTTGACTTGTTCCTAACGACGCCGTAAACAAACTAAATGACACACCGCAATAACAATTGACAGAATAGTTGCTGACAGTTTTGCCAACCTGGGAAAAAAAATGTTTGAAATATTCTAAGCGGGAGAGTTTAAAATGAGAATTTCCGGGTACTTATTTGACAGAATGTATGTGTATCATATATTAAAAGATATATATTATATATATATATATAAAACATACCAACATTTTTAATGAATCCCGACTTTCTGTTAAAGCAGCTAATACATAATTTGTATCTCGTTCTTCTTCTTCATCATTGTGATATGATTCATAACTATGTTCAGACATTTGTGGATTCATATTACGAACAGCACGTATCCTTTCATTATCATTTTTATGCTATTTATCATATATTCATATTGTGTGCATATCCATATTTTTATATCACATACATTCAGTTAAAAATAGAAAAAAGAAAAATGAAACAATAAATAAAAAACATACATAAATTTATTTGTATATACGAATTAAGGAACGTATTCAAATGAAAACTTTTCTTTTCCTAACTATACTTTTCCATGCATTATTTACCATTTTTAATAATTTCTCCATTTCATCATAGTCATTATCAAAATCATTTTCATTATCATAATCATCATCCCCGTCTTTCCCATTATTACGATTGATATTTTCAATATGATCATAATCATTATCATCATAATGATGATATTTTGATTTAATTTCATTTTGTACAATTGAACGGGACCATGTTGTATCATGATCTGATCGTCGTAAGTCTTCATCGGTAGCATTAAAACATTTACATACAATGACACATGGGAATACCAAAAAGAAAATTGTATTTATCAAAAAACGTTTGCATCTAAAGTGGGAAATTTAAAACAAAACAATTGTATAATATATACATAGGGTATAAATAGAATATATATAGTGGGTATATACAAATACATGTATTGTGTTGTAATACGTATTGTGTAGAAATAATATGTTTGTTTTGATTAGATTGTAAATTTTATTATATTGTATGATTTCAAAAATAAAAAATGCAATATTACATCAAATACATAAAAATATAATTGTTTTGTACAAACAAAAATGATAAATTGTATAAGATAATAAATAGAAGATGGAAGTGAACATACATAGATGCTTTTT
This sequence comes from Dilophus febrilis, assembly GCA_958336335.1. Taxonomy (NCBI): domain Eukaryota; kingdom Metazoa; phylum Arthropoda; class Insecta; order Diptera; family Bibionidae; genus Dilophus; species Dilophus febrilis. The sequence goes on along the minus strand of OY284468.1, from coordinate 22,892,942 downwards.
CAAATGTGTTATCCGGTTGTAGATAATCATATTTCCAAGAATTTATAGATTTTACACAACATCCAATCATTGCTTTTAAAAAACCTAAAAATTTTGCAAAATTAAAAATTTATATATTAAAATTAAAATTCAAATATACCATCATTATAATTCTTACCAAGAAATAAAATAAATATTATAAGTGATATAATTAATATAAATAATGCATTCCAATTAAATACAATATTTTCCGTTTCATTTGAGCTTCTATTATATCCGGAGTTTTCAGCATCTTTCGATGACAGTTCATGACAAATTGGTCTTTCTAATGCGGCAACAGCTGATATGCAATTACATAAACAATGCCACAAACAAAAGCATCGTAACATTGGCTTTACAATGAATTGTCGTTTAGCCAATAGATGTTTTGAATCACCAGTTAATATGTGTACTGTTTAAAATAAATAATTAGAGTTGATATGCCACATTGAGCTTTATAATTTAAAACTATTAATATAGCTAAAACATTTAATACATAGCTAAAATTCGAAACATTTTATAATGCTAACAATCTTTATAAAAAAACCTCTTAATAAACGAATTTAAAACAATGGATTTAGAATTTTTCACATTTACAAAAGTAGAAATACTTTACCTTCGCATGTATGCTCTTTATGGTGTGATTCCAATGCGTCTAAATGTATGTCAAATGTTATGGTGTTACTTTGAAATGGTGATATTTTACGATGTTTTAAAAATTTTGAAGCCATACATAATAACGAACATTTTGTAATCAATATTGTAAATTCATCAAATCTATATCCAATATTCAAAATTTGTATTGTGATGAATAGAATACCATAAACTGTACCATCAACAATAATTTGTGTAATACGTGCCCGATGAAAATTTTCATATAATAATACATTTTGAATGAATGGAATTTTTATGGAAAATTTGTACACTATAAATAAGCGAAAATAAAATGACAATATTTAAGAAGAAAAACGATGATGAAAATTTTTTAATTTTTTTTTTTTTTACTAAATGTATTATTTATTTTGACATTTTAAATTACATATCTCGTCGTCGTGCATTTTCTTTCTTTTTTTATATTTATTATCATCTCATCTGCATATAATATTAAGCACGTATACGGATAGTATGTGAATTATTATCTTAGCTTTGGAAAATTGAAAAATTTCTTCCTGATTTTTTAGATTTTTTTATACACTTTTCCGACATTTCGCTTATAAATTCACGGTATGCGAGATATCTCGTATGGTTTTAACTGATTTATTTAAAATGTGCCTACCAATCTAAATTACATGTATCACTGAAAGACACAATCACAATTACTTTTATATCAGCGCTCATTATGAATCATAATTTATAATATGCATAAAGCAACTCTATAGTGTTTGTGTCATATTATGGCCTTATACGTTTTTTTATATTGTATTGATTAATATAAATTTTCGTTAAATACTAATGTTTTTTTTCTTTATTTCAGTAAAATGTCGCAGGGTATTTTCCAGAAGTTGCTGCAAAACTTTTTAAGTGGAAATTTGCAGAATATTTTATCTCTTTTTACAATATTTGCTGTTAACAATTGGGTGGTCTACAAAAGCCCAAACAGGTAAATATAGCTTTGTTAAAGGAAAATATATATGATAAACATAATTATTTTAATTCAATTCTTAAAAAATTATAAAATTTTCTTTCAGGTTAGTGTGATTTTTTCTGCCAGTTTTACGAATTCAATTTAATGAATTCCAACAATTGAGTGAGTAGAAATTTTTATTTTTTCATTATATTTCTTTATAAAAGAAAATAAAACAAAAAGCATTCATATAAAAAATCATATTAAAAAATTAATTATTCGTTATAACTTATTATCAACAAACAGAAATGTTTTCCCGTTTATTTATTATAAACGGTTTTACTAGTATACAGGGTGTCCCAGTACAGGGTGCCAACCCGAAACAGGCAGGTTATACACCTCATTTCCAATCAAAAAATGTATGGCGACCCCATGTCTATCTGCCTTGGTTTTCGAGCTAGCCTGAAAAAACGATTTCGTTGAAGTTCAAGGTAGTACGCAGATGTTATTTACCATATCTCAGCAACCACTTATCGGAATCCAATAATTATAACCTTGTTGGAAAGGTATTTTAACTATCTTTAACTCTTTCGAATAACACAATCATCGGCGACAGCCCGTTTTCATGCTATAGCTGGTCAAACACAAGAAATTTCAACGGCCTCAAATATTTTTGTTATTTTGCAAGGCGAGAACTATAGAACTTTGATGTTTATCAGCTGTCGGTTTTTAGAAAAACTTCTTTGATGTTTTAGCTTTAATTTGATGTACAAACTTTTAAAATATGTCGACTCGTCTTAGAGATATGACGAAAATAATATTGAAATATGACGAAAATAATGCAAATTTTTCAAATATTTAAAACACATTTATTACATTGCAAAGTTCAATGTTCTGTTGTTATCGCGTTATCTAGGTAACATAACTTCAAGGGATTGCAATTAATTCAATGGTTACTTGGAAATAAAAACAGTTAAATCTATTACCGTCATAAATTCATTCAATTCTTTTGTTTTTTATGCTACATCTCTTCGGCATTTGTATGTTACATTGTTTTACGTTTAATATTCATTAGAAAATAAAGTTTGTTTTATAAATAATAATTTGGAAGTTTGAAACGGCAAAAACCAGTAAAAAATAAATTTCAGAAGTGTATAGTGTTGTACTAAGTTTAATTTAAAGCAATATCACTTTAGTCACTTTTAAATTGTGTATTAGCGGATATGGTATATGTGTATGGATATTGTGATGGTAATGCCAGCAAAGCAAAGGCCGAATACCAAATTCGATTTCCAAATCGAATACAACCATCAAGAAAATCGTTTTCAAACATATTTAGGAAACTAAGAACTACTGGTATACCTTCGCAAGAAAACAAGAACGAGTACATAGAAGTTCTCGCGATGAAGATGTTATGGATATGGGCGAAGCAATTCCAAGAATGATTGGAAATTAATTAATTGGTCCATACCTTCTACCCTGGGCGGCTGGATTCAGATTCATATTTAGTTTTTTTGCGAAATAGGTTATTCGATTTACTCGATGATGTTAATTTAGCTGATTTGCGATTCTTTCATTTTCAACATGACGGCGCATTTTGCACGAAGTGTAAGAGAACACTTAAATGACACATTCGGTCAAAGATGGATTGGAAGAAATGGCCCATTAAATGGCCACCACGGTCGCCAGACCTCACACCATTAGATTTTTATCTATGGGGGGTTTGTAAAGACATGGTTTATAAAACACCAGTTCATACCAGGGAAGATTTAATGAATGGCATTAATAATGCGTTTGAAGTTTTAAAAAATAATCCGAATCAAATTCGATCGGCTACTAAGGCAGTATTAAAACGGTGTCGAATATGTCGATCAGATAATGGACACCATTTTGAGCAATTTTTGTAATACAGATTTAAATTTAATTTAATAAATATGTTTTAAATTTTTGAAAAATTTGCATTATTTTCGTCATATTTCAATATTATTTTCGTCATATCTCTAGAACGCGTTGACATATTTTAAAAGTTTGTACATCAAATTAAAGCTAAAACATCAAAGAAGTTTTTCAAAAAACCGACAGCTGATAAACATAAAAGTTCTATAGTTCTCGCCTTGCAAAATAACAAAAATATTTGAGGCCGTTGAAATTTCTTGTGTTTGTCAAGCTATAGCATGAAAACGGGCTGTCGCCGATGTTTGTGTTATTCGAAAGAGTTAAAGATAGTTAAAATACCTTTCCAACAAGGTTATAATTATTGGATTCCGATAAGTGGTTGCTGAGATATGGTAAATAACATCTGCGTACTACCTTGAACTTCAACGAAATCGTTTTTTCAGGCTAGCTCGAAAACCAAGGCAGATAGACATGGGGTCGCCATACATTTTTTGATTGGAAATGAGGTGTATAACCTGCCTGTTTCGGGTTAACACCCTGTACTGGGACACCCTGTATATTACAGCGTAATGAAGAGATTTTATATTAAAATTCACGATTTTTATAATGCAATTAGGATTTTATTTTTTTTTAGAAATATAATTCTTTTAGAGTTCATGGTAGATCATCTAGAAACCCTCACAGCTTTATGTTACTAATTTTCTAACTATTATATTATAAAACATAATTGATTTGAAATGGTAAATGGGAAATTATATATTAATAACTATAATGATTAATTTATTTCTTTTTGTTTGTACAAATATAGATCTATCATGAACTGAAACTAATATTTTTACTAACCCTAATTTATTATATTGATTATATAAATTTTATTATAATTCATCTGTCCTTTTTTCCTTTAAACCCAATAAAAAAAGTTATTGTAAGTGGTCTGTTCTCTTTAATGAACTGATTACTTGACAATACTTTATCCTATGTTAAAAAAATGATCAAAAAATTGGTCTACTTTGGGCTTGTTAGGGTAGTTTTAGCTAATTTTATTCATTATCGCGATATCTGATACAATTTAGTTATAATTTATATATTTATTAAATTATTTTAATTTTGCTATATTATATATTTTATAAATATTTATGTATAGGTTTATTCGTAGTTAAATTAAATTTAACTTTAAATTTTTACTAATACATTAACTAATAATATTATATTGAAATATGTATTTTTTATAAATGGAAATTTTTAGTTATTTATATAATCGTGTAAAATGAAATATAATATAAAAAAATATCTAAATTTTTCAAATATACTATTATTACTTTAGAAAACATTTAAGAAACTATATTCAACTATATATTCAAAAACAAACAAAAATTAGATTGTTTTCTCAGTGAAATTTATTGTACTTTTTTATCTAAACTTTTTTGTATATAAATAGAAATGAAATGAAAATCTCTAGAAAAAGAATGTCACAATCCAAGTCCATACATACGTACTTTCTGTTCTCGGTGTTGGCCCAGTATAGCCTGTATAGCGGAACAGGTTCGGAGTTCCACGGGTTCGGAGTTCCACGCGTCTTTGCTAAACAGTTTTTTTATTTTGGTTTTTTTACGTGCCGAACCTGTACTCCTGTATAGGTAAAGGAGTACAGGTTCGGAGTTCCACGCGTCTTGGCTAAAAAATATACTTTTGTATGATAAACGCCAAAATGTATACTATTATTGAAATGAATTTATCCCATTTTTTTGGTTTTACGACAAAAATATTACATTATTTAATTTTTTTAATATCATTATTAAAAGGATAATACTTCCTTTCAATTATCCTGCTAGTGAAAACATTCCACAGTCGTTTAAACAAATTTGTATTATGCACGTAAAAAAACCAAAATAAAAAAACTGTTTAGCAAAGACGCGTGGAACTCCGAACCCGTGGAACTCCGAACCTGTTCCGAGGTAAAGTTGGTAAATAGATAAAAGATATAGAAATATATATACCATCATGTATATATATATATGTATATAACTTTGTATAATATTAGAATGTATGGATATGAAGAAAAAATGTCATCTTAAAAATATTCTATTATACGATTATACGAATGAAATTTATATATATATATATATATGTATATAAATATTTTTGATTATAATTCGAATCGATTGAATAAGCAGGAAGTACAATATCGGTTATTGCTAGATAATATTGTATAATTCAATTTACGAAATTGATATCATTTAACTATGGAAATAATATAGTTGAGTTTATCTGTCAAATCAGTCATTTTTGATAAAGTATTTCCAGTATTTAATATCACAATTATATATTTCTTGAAATATAATATAAAGAATTTGTTTACCCACAATTTCATCAAATTAATGTGAATATTCAAATTGGATAAATATTTTAACTTTAAAGTGTTAAAATTAGTATTGTGTGTTACGATTTTGTAATGCATTTAAGTTTTATTTAACTATATGTATTATATAAATTTGTAATCATATACAGTGCATGAAATATATCTTTGAAATAAAAGACAAACTTTTGGTGACGTTCAAATATAAACAAATTCATTTTCATATATGCAGTATGCAGATATACACCATATAGTTGAAATAGAAAACAAATCTCATTCAATAAAACAAATACAAAACAACAGATACTTTACGAATAATTTCCTGTTTCAGTACATTTTATATTTAATATTTTAAAAATTTTCTTTGCACAATATTTTGTTTATGTTTGTTTTCACATATCACATCTTTTTATACTCGTATATATGGAGGAGTTATTGAAAAAATAGAAAACTAAAATATTGAACACTTGAATTCAACGAAATTGTAACGAATATGATTTTAATTGAAATTTTAATATTGAATAATTTATTAAAAATATCACTTTTATAATATTTTAAGTTAAACAGAAACTATTCATTAAATAATATAGTTTTAATTGAATTTTCATTGCAAGTTTAATATAAATATAATGACCATTTTAAATATGAATAATTGGTTTTAAAAAATTTCTATATCATTTTGTTTATTGCAGTTATTTGCAATTAAATCGCTAATTTTTCTTAAACTGTGGATTGTTTTTATTTCATATAAGTGTAATTTCCAAATGAATATCATCATACATAAAGTGTATACCATATATGATAACATATATATATATACGAATATATTCATCGATTATAAAAAAAACTTTATATGACAGAATTAGTTTTCCCATATTTAGTTTTTCCTACATTAACTATATAGAGTATTTTTCAGAATATTATTTTAATATTTAATATTATATAGAGAGAATTTCAACTAAATAAATATATAATAAATATTATATCTATACATCTAACTTCAGATAGGTATTTTTATAGTTTAAATATATTCAATACATATAATATCATAATATATACATTATTATTATTATTATTTGTTTTGGTTTGAATTTTCTATATAGCAATATTTTAAAGTATTTATGTTAAAACTTTTTAAAATTATGTATAGAATACATTTAATATATAAATATAACATCATATATATATTATATATTGTATATATATATATATAAATAATGAAGATGTCTTTTGTTGAAATTTTAATATATTAAATTATTATTTATTACTATAACATTTATTAAATTGTTGGTTTTATTATAATATTGTTCATGAAGTTGAATTAAATTCCACTTGTTATTATTGTTAAACAAAATTGTCTCATGCGAACTACCAAAACTTATATATAGCCTTTTTTCATGAAGTACGAAATGTAGTCAATATCAAAATTTTCTTGTATTTCAAAAGATATGTACGGTTAAAACAGAAGCAATTTTAGTTAAACATTTGACAAACGTTATAGTTTTTAATCTAGGCGAATTTGATATATTTGTCTTAAAGTATTCTAATTGAATTCCCATTCAGTATTTATAGCAAAATATGTAATAGTAACATTTTACATCATATAAAAAACAATAATGACATATATTAATAAATATATATTTATTTATTTTTTGCACTCACCTGGGCTGATAGCATTCAATACATTTAAACATAATTTATTTGAATTATCTTTACATGTATCCATTACATTTAATTTTGTTGAAAAATCACCTAATTCACTTAAAATATGTACACCATTATTTTGGCGTTTTTCAGTAAATCGGTCATTGCCATTAGAATGATCAGCCACCAATTTTGCATTGCAAATATTTTCATTTAATTTACCATTATTATTGCTATTATTATTGCTATTATTATTACTATTATTATTAATATTATTATTATCTTCGTTATTATTGTTACCTGTGTAACTATCTCTAGTTACAACATTTAATGGTAATATATTAGTATCAATTGTAATAATATCTTTTGGAATTAATAAATGTGTATTAGAATTTGGTATTAATAATTTATGACGATTTGGATCAACTAATGGTTGTAAATTATGTTGTTGATAATGTAATATTTGATGCATTGAATTCATATGGTATGAAAACGAAACTGTTAGATTTTGATTTACATAATTGCTTGATAAACTGCTTAAACTTTGCATATGCCACAAATGTAAAACAAATTGTAAATTAATTATTATATATGAGTGTGTGTTAGCAAAATATATAATACTTTGAATAATTACTATAGAAATATTACCTTATTGATGGAGCAATTTTGTACCAAGAATTCCCGTGCTTGCGGAAAATACGGATTTTTGATGTAAGGTATTGCAAGGGTGCATTTATACCGTAAACTGCATACCTAAAAAATCATGTAATTTTACCATTCGATATATGATTATGACAAAAAATTAATTAATTTTTATGGTCAACTATATATAATAAAAAAGACAGAACACAATATATTGTTTCTTTTTTCGAAATGAATCTATTCCAGTCTAAAGGAATTTAAATTTAATTATTTTAAAGATTTCAACAATATTTTTTAACTCAAATTAACTTATAGAATTTCTTTATAATCTAATGAAAACTGATCAGAGCTAAAGTAAAGTTGATAATTCATTTTTCATTTCGTATTTGACCAAATAAAAATATAATTTGTCTTGTGTATTCAATAATAAAAACAAAAAACTTACCAAATATTTTCAATTGATTGAATATTTTTAATACTCGTTATATTATTTGGTTTTCTTTTTGGTTTCATTCCCTTATCAATAATTATTTTATCTTTTGTTTTTCGATCAAACCCATTAATCCATTCTTCTTGTTTGTCAAATTTATTATCAATCGAATCATTTTCATCACTTCTTTTATCAATCATTTTACTATATTCATTTTCTGATTGTATACTATTTAATATTTTTTTATTTTTATTTAAATCAACCATTTCCAATAATTGCATTTTATCTAATGTATTTAAATTTCTATCATTTATAATTTGTTCATATTGAATGGGATCATTATTATTCGTTGTTAAAAGATCATTAACAAAAATTGATTCGCCATTAATATCTGGCATATCTGGCGAATTTAGATAATTTTCAGCTAAAATCATACTATTCTCATAATCATAATCGTTGTTGATATTGAGTTTACTATCGAATATGGAATCATCTGCTAAACCTTCATCATTATTATTATTATTTGAATTTTTTTCTGATTTTTTATTTAAATTATCATTTACATGAACTATAGGATTTTTTGAAATTTTCATTTCATTAAAATTTTTTCCATTGTTATCACTATTATCTTCTTTAATATTATTTTGATAAAAATCTCTCAGTTTATTGATTTTATCAATGTCAATTTTTTTTATATTTTCCATTTTATTGTTGCTTTCATTATTATTATTATTATTGAATTTGGTTTTTCTTTCATTTACACCATTGTTATTCAATTTTTGTTGTATTGTAGAAAATAATTTGTTTTTATTTTTAATATCGTTTTTCATTTGGTTTTCTATCAATTGACGATTTAGTTCATTTTTATTTGTATGAATGTTATTCGATTTTTCATTGGGTTGATATACGGCATTCAGATTTTCATTACGATATTTTCGATTTTTATAATTATTTCGTGTTTCTTGATGATATTGATTGGGATACGTTTTTGGTAATTTTTTATTTGAAATAATATTTGGCCATTTATTTAATGGATGTTTGTCATCATTAGTATTAGTAGCAGCATATTGCTGATGTTCATTTTCATCTATGGTTTCATCTACTACATTGAAAATTCATATATCAAATGTATATTTATTATATTATTGTATTATATAATTTATCTCTTATATTATACATTAAATGGAAAATTATTTAATATATATGTAAATGAATTTTAATGGAAAAATGGGTATATAAATAAAATATATATATATCAAATATATATGCTTGTGAATTTTCACCATATATATTGATTTTGTTTTGTATGAACTGAAGAAAGGAAATTTATTGATTATGTGGTATTTATTATTTTATTTCTATATATATATAACCTTATATAACATACATATATAGAAACGTGTATATTTAGCGATAAATTCAAAAGCATATATACAAAAAAAAATGTGATATATAAACAGGAAAACATCATATTTCGCATGTTTGTGGATAGACTGTTTTTTTTTGTTGATTTTGACAATTTATCACTTTCGAACAATATGGTGATGATAAGAAGAAAAAAAATATGCGATATATACACACAAAAAATTAAATGTGTCATATTTATTTTTAGGTGATAACATATATGAACAGTCAAACAAATATATTAAATAAGAATACAGCAATAAAATATAAATTTTAATCCAGCAATTTTAACTATACATAAATTATTTCCGTTGAATATGTAAATTTCGGTTTCGACATACCGAAGTTTATAATTTTCTTTAAGTTAGCAATAATAAATAATGCTGCATGAATATCAAATAAACAGCAGGTTCTTGAAAGTACCCAAATTATTTATAAAATCATGAATATTTGTAATAATATCTCTATATATTACTGATATTAGATACACGGCTTGTATACGAACGAAATGCTCAAATATAAATGGTTTTACTGCTTTTATGCATCTATATGCATATTTAAGATGATTGAACGACAAATAATAAGAAAAAAATAAGACAAGTATTTTTATATATAAATGATTTACTCGTTCACATTATGATGTATATGATCTTTAAATAAGGGGTTGAAAAAACTCAATAAATTATTTTTTTTCCTTTTCATTTTCGAATACAAAATTATTACCGTAATTTAATATTATCATATTGTGTTGTAAATAAATGTCTTATTAATATGTATCCTATAAAATCATATATATATATATAATGTTAACAAATATTTGAAATATCTGTGTGGTGATTGTTTTATATTCAGTATAAAATAATGGAATCATTCTCAATGTTGATATAATTTACTTTGTATGATATTGAATTAAATTTAACGCACTGTATCAAAATAAAGGTAACATTATAATAATTTTTGTATAATGGTGGAAAGAAAAGAAAACAACTTAAATATAAACCTATATTACATATATTACGAATATGAATAAAATCATTTAACAATAAATATAAACAAAACCTTTGCATAAAACTATACGTAAAATGTCAATAAAGGTGATATGAACTGTGAATGCTGACGATATTTAAAATTTCGTTAACAAAATATTATTAAGCAATTTCAATATATAAAAAGTATGCGAATGGGAAGAGATCTTATACTCTGCTTTAAATTCAACACAATAGCAGATTAACAGAAAATATGTTTCATATCTTTAGTAGAATTCGACCTCACTATCCTCAAAATGTTGTTCAAATTTTAATATTGGCGTTTGGTATATTCACTTTATCATAAAGTATCAATAAGATACAATATACAAGTGAATATATTTCCTTAATATTGTTATGATTATATTGAAGTACATCATTAAACCAAATAAAATTTTATGATTTTCTGAAATGTATAAACATATTATATATATATATCCATACTATACATATAGTAAAGAAACATTACTTTTAAAATTCAAGTACATATTTTAGATGCTTATAACCTCCTTAAAAATATAGAATATACATATATTATATAGTGTATATTTGCATATATAAAAAAATGTCAATAAAATGCTTTTAACTCAAAAATAAATATATACATATACAACATTATTACACAATTGATCTTTAATATCTCTTATACACGAGCCATATTGACACTCTGTCCAACAAATATTGTTCTACATCATTATCGTTTTTGATAATCATAATACGATTTAGACATATCTGATTTTATAAAATCAACTATATCTATCAAATGTCAAACATTTTCAAACGTTTCTGATATTCGTGAACAAAATACGTTTAACAATAAATGATAATCAATTTTCAGAATATTTTAAAAATAATTATATAGACATCAGGTAATTAAATTTTAACAAAAACGGAAAGGATTATGAAATTGTAATATTAGATTCGATTGACAATGGTACGTTAAATACATTCCGTATTGATTGTGTCTATCAAATATGGTATATATATTTATTACTTTCGGTATGTAAATTATTCTATATATATATATATATATAAACTCTAATGGAAAATATTAACAAATTCTTCAATTTTTTAATACGCACTCTAATAAACCAAAACATTTTTTTTTGAATATATAAAATATATGAAAAATATAAAACAGTAACGTAGAAATATTAAAAAGCGAATAATATATAATACTTACCATTATAATAAATATCCTGAGGCGTTTGTACTGCTATCATCACATTAACCTCCTTATTCTGTCCATTATCTTTCATGTTATCTTTTATATTTTGTGACGATGACAATAATGTATTTGATGATGATTTCATTTTTTCTTTGGTCGACTTTAATTTATGTTTTTCATTTATTGTTGAATCTCTTCTTTTATTACTATCATTATTATTAATATTATTATTATTATTATTATTATTATTATTATTATTATTATTATTATTATTATTATCAAATTGATCTTTATAAGAATTGCTTTTATCATCAAGTGGCGTATCATCATCAGCTATTTCCATAGCATCATCTAAAATATTTTCGTTAAGCAGAACATTATTATTATTATTATTATTATTATTACTACTGAATGGCATTTCATCATAATAAATTTCTTTAACAATAAAATTATTATCATTTTTATTATTATGTGTAAATTTATTTTGTTTATCTGTTGATGTCATTGAATTGAATTTATCTTTTTGTTGGTCCTCTGCATTTATTATAGTTAATAAATGTTCATTATGTTTTCTTTCTTTATTTAATACCACATCATTTTCATTTTGATTACCGGAAAATTGAATATTTAATGGATAATCATTTTGATTGGATTTAAATTCAATGTTATTAGAGTTTTCCATATTCAAGTGTTGTAATGGATTTCCTATATATAAATATATACATATTTGATAAAATTCAATTGGCATATAATGTTTATTGGAGCATTTCAATTACAATATATAAATTGAAATAAAATATTATATATATACCATAGTCATCTTCATCAACATCTTCAATGTCATCTTCATCATCATTTTCATCATCATTGCTGCCAGCATCTTTGTATTGTTTAACAAATAAATCTGTATCATTTTCTATTGTATCCATATCCACCAATGTATTACTGTTGGATACAGTTGAGTGCACCTTATTTAAATTATTCCAAGGAAAATGTTTATCACATGGTTTACCACCACTTTCATATGGATATGTAACATTTGAAGATATTGGTAAAACGTTATATTGTGTTAGATATTGTGATTGATTTTCGTATAGTGGTTCGTCGTCTTGTTGTTGTTTCTGTTGTATTTCCGCTTCCGGATAATCTACATACATGTAGAGAAATATAGTGTTTGGATAAGAATTTTACAATTTACTATAGATATTTTATACTATAGATATGTATATAAGTAAAACCAATTTTAATAAGTATAATATTAAGACATTTCCATAATCTATATATTTTACCAAAGATGAATTAAAAATAAACATGAATTGCGTTTTAATCAATAATTATTATATTTTCATAAACAATATCAAAGAAAAAAAAAATACATAAAATGTTTTTCTATATATATTTTAAATGAAAACTTTTTCTATTCATCGTAAAAATATCCATAAATTTTACGTGGTTTTGATTTTCTTTTATATTTTTTTGTTTGTTTTATTTTATTTTATATTATATACATTTATGAAAAATATTTATAGCTTGTCGTTAACAGATACATAAATTAAAATACATTATTATCTGAACATGTTGATTATGTACATTATATCTATAACTTAATACCGAGCCAAAATGTATTCATAAATGAATATATGAGTGACATTATTGCTATAAAAGCGTTATGATGTCAAAATTTTGTATTATAAATAAACAATGACTAGTCGCCCCATCATAAATTATTTTATATATATGGATGGAGTATGAGAAATTATGGATGAAATTGTGTTTTAATGTAACATATATATCAATAAAAAAAGGTATGCTTTTTTGTTTGCTGTAAGCATTTAAGTTTATATCAATAATATACAAACTTTTAAGTTGAATCGTTTTTAGAAACAAAAATGTATTACCTTGTAACGAAATCACTTTGTCGGTAGATTTTTTTGATTCACTATTCAATGCACCATCTATCAAATTTAAATTATTATTTTCTTGAATTTGATTTTTTCGATTATAATTTTGTTGTATTTTAAAACTATTCGATGGTGTAATGAAGTTATGATTTCTTTCTTGAATAGACTTATAATCATTATCAAATTTAGATGATCGTTGGCTCATTTTTAAAGCCTGCAATCGATTAAAATTATCACTGTTTGAATTCTCTGGATCGGAGTATTTATTATTCTTCCATTTATCATTAAGATGTTGAGCTTTAGATGGATTTTCTTGGAGTACTCGTAAAGTATTATGAATATCTTCACCATCATCATTATCATCATTATAATCGGATTGGTTGTCAGCTGATGTATTAATTATTCTTATTGTTTGTAAATTATTCGATGATATTTGTTTATGTTTAATTTTATTAGGGGGTTTTGTATTTTTAATACTAATTTTGCTGTTCATATAAATTTCTCTATTACAATCGCAACCGATTATTTTCTGGCAGCATTTGCATTTGTCTATTTCGATTGATAAACGTGAACATTGTGGACATTTACAACAATCACATGAAATTGTGTCTGAATCTGTTGAATGCTGATGAGAAATTGGTTCAATGGTATCCTTTTCAAATTGAATTTTTTTATTATAGTTTGGTGTATTTAATGATAATTTTACTGTTTTTAAAATATCATTTTGTATATTTGTTTCGGTATTGTCTAATATTTTATATATATTTTTGAATTTTTCATCAGCAATCACAAGATCAGTGAGTTTTGATTTTTCTTTTGGTTCATTTCCATCGGAATTCGATGGTTCATTTACAAAGGAATTTGTGGGTATATTTGCGTTATCTTCAACATTATCGTCAATATGTAAAAGGTCAATATTATTTTCGGAAAAATTTGGATTCAATTCTATGTAAGAACTATGTGATGAATATGGTATTTTTCGTACATCTATAGATTTATAAATGTTTCTATATTATATTACGTTTTTAATGAAAAATTTATTTATTTTTGTTTCATATAGTATTTGTTATTACCTCTGTCCTTTAAATTCGGTGAATTGTAATTTATTGTATTATGATTTTTTGATTGCGTTAACGTGTTTCTATTAATTTGACTTTCATCGTCGGTGTTAATTGTTTTGAAATTTGTTGATTTACAAGATGTTTCATATTCTAATGTCTATAAATTAAAAGAAAACTTTACATAATTTACCTAATGTACTGCGCTTAGAAACTTATAGGAATGTATACGAGGTTTAATGGTTAGTTATGAATTGAATTTATAGACATTTATTTGTTTATTTTACAATACTGATAATTGTGTAATATGTAAAAATTCTATTTATATACGTATTTTGTAACAAAAAACATGATCAATCCCACTAATATAAACTAATTTATAGGATGCATATAAAAGATAATAAATATATTACACAAAATATAAATTATTTCTGCATAGAACTCTCAGGTGTATAATACAAATGTAATTTAGTTACATTCTATTATAATTATAAACAACTTCACCATAAATACAGAAATATAACTGAGCTGAAAAAAAATCTTCTTATTTATCATGACATTTTAGCCTTTATGCATAATAAAACTCATATTAAATATATATACTATATATATTTATAAATTATGGTGTTAATAAAATAATTTACTTTGATAAATTCCAAGGGATACATTAATATGGGTTGTTCTCTTGTAATCTCTATTAAATATGGTGACATTAATTTTGCTTTAGTTTTCTTTTCGGTATCGTAAATTTCATCGAGTAATATATATTTTTCATTTTTGTCGTCAATCTAAATGCAAATAAATGAAAATATATTTAGTATACAAAATTACAATAATATAAATTAAATTTGTATTTCGTTTCTTGCAAGTTCTTTGTTTAAATAATTTTCATTAGCATATCCTTTTCGTTTATACCTTATCATTGGTATCCATTTGTTCAGATGGTATTTGTGACGCTAGTAATCTTATATTTACCAATAAATGTTTATTGCATTTTAAGCTTTCATCTTTGCGATTGGCAGTAAAAATATTTGCATTACTTTTCTTTGGGCATTCCATTAAAATAGCACTCATTGATGGTTTAGTTTGATGAAAATGATTTTGCCTTCGTTGATGATTATTGTTATTATACCTGTTGGGGTTATTTTTTTGTATATTTGAAAACGATTTATAAATATTTTCCTGTAATTGATCGCTATCCTTAAACATAAGTTGTAAAATTATTATCAAATAAATAAATATATTTTTCATTATATGAAAATTAATTGAAATATTCGCATATAGAAAATTAAAATATCAAAATTTTTAATTTACAAAAAAAATTTATGTCATTATACATACATGAGACAATGAAATTATTTAATATTACTTTGTTTTTTTTTATTATCTTTATTAATATATATAAACTACAAAACATTGTTATTATATTAATAGAATATAATATTAACTATTAAAATCAAATATATTTTTCGTTTATCAAAAATACCTGATGGAAATAAATAATCTATATATATTATAATACTCTGTAATGAGTTTCACATATTTTAAGAATCCAATGTATGGTCCTAAATTATATTTCCTCTCATGTCGCAATAGTAATATACTATTTACTAATAGTAATATACAATTTTGTGCGTTAAGTAAAATAAGAAGGACATTTGAAAACTTCTGAAATCTAATCCTAATCCTTAATCTTTAAAAAATGATTAAGAATGTAAATATATTAATAAAAAAAACGCAAACGATTTTTAATCTATATAAATTATAACTTTATTTCTATACACAACATACACACGCATATACAGATAACATTAATAAATAGAATTCTAAAAATTATTTTGCGATATCAATCGATTATTAGAACGCAATTTCATACATTTGTAAGCTTTTATATATATTTAAAAATAAATTATAAAAATGTTTTATATATATAAAAAAAAAAGAAAATCCTACATTCAAAATGAATTTTTTTTTTCATTTAATTTAAATACTTAAAAATTCGTCAGCATATTTTATATTTAAAACTTAAAAATATTAATAATTCAAAAAAGATATACATAATATATTTATCATAATAATAATTGAAAAATTTTCTATAATATATCTAAAAATAATTGAAGCATTTTTAATTTTATAAATTATTGTTAGTGATTTACTTTGTCTTTGTAATATACAATTTTTATATTTATATTTTTTTTTTTTTGGGTCCCAAATTTATCTACATACATTTTTTTTATTATCCAAGAATAAATAATTTCTTGACTCTAATACATTATTATTGTAACCTTTTGATAATTGCACATATTCTAATTCAATACATAGTTTAATTTAAATTCTACAAAAAGATATATTTATTCAAATTTTCCTATCGTAGTTTTAGCTTCAGTTTCAAAAACAAAACAATTCAAAAAACCTTTCCAAATCATTTTCTTTTTTAACTCACAATCGGTAAATTGAAGTGATAACTATTTTAGGATAATCATTATTATTTGTAAAATTTTGTCATTAAGGAAAACCTTAAATTGATTAACCTCTTCTTTATATAATTTGATATTCGATACAAATTTATACAATCTAAAACGTACAATTTATATAATTAAAATTAATCACAACATTATTTTTCATATAATTTTTCAATTAGTTATTTAAATCTAATAATAAATTCTATATTTTTTAATATATATTAATTTTTCAAATTACTATTAAATTCATATTCATATTTATTTATTTTTATTTTTTTTTTGCTAAAATAATTAACTATATCGAATTAAATTCTATATAATTTTCTGTATATTAATTAATTAATTTTCAATTAATTTTCTGTTTTCAAATTCTTTTAACTATGAAATAATATAATAATAATAATAATAATATAAATTCTTTGAATTTTTTTTATTCATTTTAATATAAAATAATAAATTAATTTTTATTATACTTTTTTTATCAATGAAAATTATAAATATTTTTAAATTTTTTTTGGATAAATTTACATAATTACAAAACAAAAATTAAATATTATTATTTTTAATAATTTGGAAGATATTAATCTTTAAATAATCGCTAAAAAATGTTTTATTATTTTTCGATTTTTTACAATTAAGACAATTCATCCGATTTCATCTAATTTACTGAATCTCTGATATTTACCTCTAAAGTTTTGTCAATATTGTATTCAAATGTAATTCTGATATTGCATCATCAAATTTATATATAATATTGAATATATACCTTACAATATCAGGGAAAAGGGAGATTTTTTTAAGTATAAGAAAATATCTAAAAAATCGTATTAGAATAAATCAAAAAAAAACTATCGGAAATTTTATATTATGGAACATTCATTTAAAATCATTTATTTCTATATTTCTCAATTGCTTTTTAATATGAAATTATTTAATTTATATTTTACGATGAATTGACTTTTCTATAAGTAAATTATAAAGCATTTATATTTTAACTAATAAATACTTTATATATTATTTATATATATATAATACACAATATATTTATATAAAGCACATTATCGGTTTACATATTCTTTAATTTTTACAATTTCATAAATTAATAAATGTTTAATTTAATTAAATAATAATAATAAACATGAAAAATTATACGAAACAACAGGATACGAAAAGAGTTAATACATAATACTAGGTGAAGTGATAATTGTTAGAAATTTTGGAATGAGGCGAGTTTTGTGATTCAAATTCTATAAACAATTATATCGAATTAGATCATTTAATGCCAATTTAAAAGACTTAACAAAGTGTTTTATTATGGTTGATTTGGAAATGGATACATTTCATAATATTAAATGATATTATTATTTTTAAACAATAATTAAAAAATATATTCATTTTTTTCTTACCGATAAATTTAAATGTATCTAATGTTTTGTGTGATTTCTTACAAATAAGAAAAGAATTGAATTAGTTCTTATACAGATAGAATTTATGATAAGAAAAATTTCAAACATATTAATAATTTTTTTATACATTTTTGTTTAAGAAATTAAATAAAAATTTGACCGAAAATATAAAGAAAATTTCCCATAACAAAATGGTCTATCAATAAAATACCTTCTATTATCATAAATAGTCTCTGCAATTCAATTTTAACATATTTGAAATCTATCGAAATCGGTTGTAATATGTAAGTTAATCATTTATAATTCATTAGGTTGCTAAAGTAAAAAAAGGTAGTCGTCTTTCAATATAGAATTCATATAATGATGAAATGATTTAAATAATTTTTTAGAATCGCGAGGATAAAACCCCAAAACATTTCTTAAATTACATATTGTTTACTTAAAATATTTATCTCAACATTTACATTCCAAAAGACATTATTTATTTAAAATATTTTCGTTAAAATAGTATTGAAATGATCATTTTTATCTATATGTAACATTACACATGTAAATGCATTTAATATAACAAATATAGACAGTGCTTGTGCTTTGGGTGTGTTTATGGCAAAATGTTTGTATATGGAACAATATTTAAAATTTTACGATCGATGATAAAATGTATATTAATTTATATAGTTATATAGGAAAATATATAATATAGTTTAGTAGTGATATTTATGAATAGTTAAAATAATGTAAATATTTACTATATATAGGATATATAAATATAGTTAAACATTTCTTAATTACATATATAAATATAATTTCTTTGAAATTATTATTATTTATTATTATTATTATTTTATACCTTGTTGTGGATGCATGATCTATGTAATATAAAAATATTATGATTAATCAAATTTTAATTCTTTTTTTTTTTTTGCTTATACTAACTAAAAATAAAATAGATTTTAAAATAATATTCTAATAAATTCCAATTGAGAATTGACAAATTTATCAATAATTGTTCGTATATTTAAAACCTAATCGATTAAATTTTGTCTATTATTATCATCATTTTTTTTTATATCTAATTTAAAAAAATCCTATAAAGCATAAATTTATATAATATATATAATATATATATGTGTGTAGAAACATAGATATCCCTATATACTTTTACATAATACAATTATTCTTATAATTTTGTATATTGTACGTACATATATCACAATTTCTATTTTAAAATTTTACTAAAATATTATTATATATATTATTTATATAAATATTTCATTTGTTCAATTGTTTATTTAATTATAGCCCATTTTGTCGTTATTATTATTATTTTTTTTTTGATATTCAAAAAATATAAATTCTTTAGATTTAGCGCATAACTAAACATGTATATATATATGCGGTATTAATTTATAAAACTGTACAGGTTTTTTGTATGGATAATACACTACCATTTGGACATTGATATACTTCGATTGCACTTCCACCTTGTGAAATTAACCAAGAAAGTCTGTAAATTGAAGAATGTGTATACTTTAATTGGGATTGAGTTAAAAAATAAGTAAAATTTTTACTTACATATCATTAAAATCTTCTGTTTTTATATTTAAACCATCATTGTATAATACATCTGAACATAATTCTTGAGCAAACACAACAAAATAAATTTGTGGTGGTGTTAAATTAATACCTGGTAAACGTATCATACCTTTCATCGGTCCCGTTAACGATAACATTGAATGATATGCAATTTGCATACCACCAGCATAAATTAATATATCCATACGATTTGTTATGTTTGAAAATATACTTATTGATGATGGTACACAATTTAATAGTTTTCTTTCAAATGGTTTGGTTATCGATCGGAATATTTCACGTGCAATTGAAACCCCAACCGATGCGTATTGTAAATATTGTGGTAATTTAACATCAAAATACGGTACTAAAAGAACTGATAATGGTACAACCACTGAATGACTTAATGGTTCATAAAATACTTTTGCAACCGTTGGATAGGCCCATCTGTGTGCGCAAAAAAAATTGTATATATTATATAAATTATTTGATATATTTTGATTGTTATAGGAGAAATTAATAATCGTTTTGTACTTACTCCGTATGATTTGCATTATCTAAATCACCTTCATGAATTGTCCTTTGGATTTTATAGATTTTTAATATATTTTCAAACCAATTATCAGAACTAATTTCATGCTATTAAATAAAAAAAAATAGAAAAGATAATTTTGAATGTGTTAAATAGTTTAATATTATGTTTAAATGGAATTTACTTCATCAAGTATTTCCGCAATTTTAGTAAAATTTGATAAAACTGGCCATGGTTCAACTTTAACTTTTAACTGTGATAATTTTATTAATGCTGTCCCCTTTAATGATGGTGCTCGTTTAACATGTGCTTTTAAAATTTCAAATATAATTTCAGTCTAAACGTGGAAAATAAAATAATTTAATATTCACGTTAACATTTAAATCTATACATAAATATTTATGTATATGTACTTACCCGTTCAATTACTTCGTTGATTAACGATTTTGGAAATTGTGCTAAATATAATGCAGATGAAACGGCTGGCATTGCACGTAATGTTGATTTTGTACAAATTTTCGGATTCGGTGGAGTTACCGGTGGTATAATACCCATTGCGAATACAATCAATAAAGAATTATGAACAATTCTTTTTGAATGTCTTGTAAATAAATTGTTTACACCATTTAAATAATTTTCATTTTTTATTAAAATTGGTCCATCCCAATCAAATGGAATAAGATCACTCCAATTAAACTGTGTATTAAGTAAATAATCGGAAAAAATTAGTATTATGTAAATTTTATTTTTTGTATTTACTTACAAAAGAAAATAAAAGATTTATCTCCGTAATATTATATTTAATATAACTGCCATAAAAATCTTTTTTAATATTTTCTCGGCATACCTTGGGGGGGTAAACAAGCAAATAATTTAATAATTGTTATTTATATATAATAATAAATTTATATACCTGAAATAATTCTTTAATAAAATCTTTAATTGATTCTTTTTCAACTTGTTTTGTTTCAACACTTAATCCTTTCGGTAAAAAATAATCCAACAATTCATCTAATATTAAGGATGAATCTTCGCGCATACAAAACGGTGGTGATTTCGGTTCTTTCCATCGCACGATATTCGATAGAACCGGGATCGATCCATATGGACCATCAATCACATACATTACATGTGGATTTTTACCATAACTTATTTCATAGTAAACATCAATTAATGGAATTGGTCCCAAAACATACGCCTTCGAAATCAATCCGTTAAGTTTGGATGGACCAAGCGTACCAATTGGTAAATATCCACCAAGTTCATCGAGAAACAATCGAATTGTTGATGTATTTAAAGAATGTCGTAGACAACTACCATATAAACGTCCTAATTTTCGAAATGTACCAGTCGTTGTATTATGTGCTAATAATTCTGTATGAATGCATATGGATATATTATATTAAAATTACACAAGATGAATAAATATTTTTTATTTCGATATCGTTTAACTTACGTTGCATTTGTAAATCAACAATTTCTTGAGCAGTTTTTATAGCCTTTAAACTATTCTGAATGTCCGTATAACTGAAATTCTTAAAATTCATACATGGATCGTGTTTCCAATTGATTCGTGATTGAATGCTTAGCGATGCCGAACGACATTCAATATCTGAGCATTCTAGTGCGGGTGGTCTCGTTGGATGACAATCGAATTCAGTTTGTCTAATACAATCTTTTGGCAATTGTGATGGTGCTGTACTTAATAGAAATATAACAGGTGACGCTACAAGTAGTACGGTCACCAATAGGGTGGCCGCCGTTAACGCTATTTTATGAACTGTTGTTGATGTTCGTATCCATATGCATGGTGCACAACATATCCATCCAGTTGTTAGCTACGTTCATTTAATATTATTGTAAATTTAAAATAATATTTATATTAGTGTTTTTAAGAATTGAAGTCCCTCCGACATTTAACGCATATTCTTTCTTTAAACTATAAAATGGAAAACACTCTTCTTTTTATATTCTATAGATTTTATTCTATATAGAAAAAAATTCTATAATAAATAAAATCAATGAAAAAAAAATTGATTATGCAAAATTATTCGATTAGATATAAAACTGATTGGCAGTGACGTAGGGGTGCGGGACATATCATCTGAAAAAATAACATGCATTATTTTGCATAAAGGCATTTTGAAACGTATTAAAAAAGATTATAAAGCGCGTTTGTTGTAAATTAGAGTTGTTTAACTAATTTGTTAATTAGGCCCAAAGATATTGCCCTTTATCTTGTAAATCAATAAACACAGATATTGAATATTACAAATTGCCAATACACACAATCAACATACATATGTATATTAATCACAAAACGAGATTCATTAACAAATAAAATATAATTTTTATTTCTTTTATTTTCATATAAACATATATAAAACACATATCCCCACACATTACAGAAATATAAACAAGACCGGAAAATTTGTAAATATTTATATAATTCATAAAATGAAAATAAAATTATATGTTATGTTGTATAAAGAAAATCTAACTCACGATATATACTGAAACCGTTTAATAATAAAATTTATTATTTGTTTACATTTCATAAATTATAATTTTTGTTAGTATAATTATACAACAAAAAAAATTGTATTTAAAATTTGTAATATATACCATATAATCTTATTGCGGTTTAACAATCAAGTGAAGGATGTATAAAGTATTTTTATATATGTGCACTGTACAGTATTATATGTGTACGTGCGAAGAAGAGATTATATATTGTTGACATACAATTCAGAATGTATGTAAATTTAAAAAAAAAAAAATATGGATTTTCCAATTGAAACGCGCTTTAAAACAAAAGTAAATATTATTGTACACCAAATAAATGTATTGTATCAACAACATCAATTTAATATACAAAAAAGATTTTAATAAATACAGTTTAATCATATAATATCTGTATAGTGTATTGTATATTATTGTTTTTTTATATGAATATATATAATAAAACAAAAACCCTCCGTAACATTTATATATTCTTATATTCACAAACCTTTGATTCTTGAGGATTTTCATCACCACCAGCTGATTCAAGTACTTCAATTTCATCCGATTTATTGCTTAAATGTTGATGGGATAGACGAGGCTGTCGAATTTCTACCCCACATCTTGATGTCGGATCATTCGTCATTAGAGCGGGAATAAAATCTTAAAGTAGACAATTCTAAATATCCTAAAAAAAACCAACCACACACTGTCACAAAAAAAAAAAAAAAGCACACACATACACAAATAAAACAAATTTATTTATATAAAAAGTTTTCTTAAGATTTGATTACGATGATAACAAATTGAAATTTTCACTTTTTTTTTCTAATTTCAATTATTAAAGATATATACTTCTATATTTATTTTTTCTATTTTATTTCTCACTACTTACAATCTTTTATTTATATTTGTTTATATCACAGTTTCTATTTTTATATATATTCATTAATGAAAATATACATTTCTATGATTAAAAAAAAAAAGTACATAACAACTAAAATTCTGATAAATATAGAAACGAAAAAAAAAATAATAAAATAATTACAAGAGAGCACTGATTTGGTATGCGACTGAACGATAAAACTCGCATTTAGACTCTGTTTTTCTTTTTTAGAATTAAATTGGGAAAATTTTATCATCATATATATATAAAAAAGGAAAATTTTCTTATTATTTATTAGTGCATGTTGATATATATATTATATATACATATATAAAATATATTAAACATATATACGATGGATATAGTTCCATATGAGAACATATATAACGTGATAATAAAATTTTCTCATCGGGTTTTCTCCCCTTCAAAATACATTTTTCATTTAAAATTGATTTTCACCACACACAATATAACATAAAAGTGTATTAGATTTTCTAAATATAGGGGTAAACATATTCATTTAAAAAATAATAACATAAAATTCTCAAGATTTTATTTTTGATTGTAATCGTCTATAATTTATGAATTGAAAACTTAAAGTGCGCTAGTTTATAGTTTGAAAACGTTTATTTTACCACTATAAGATTTTTTTTAATGTAGAAAATAGCAATGCACTTGTAGATATATTATATGATATAGTACCACTTCAATTATATTTTGTTTTAATTTATGCCATTTTTTGATTATATTTCTTTAACTATTTGTAATATTTTTAATTGAAATCAAAATTTTATATATCGTTCTGGGTATAATTCATTAAATAATTTAAATTTACATATAAGCAAATATTTTCCCGACTTTAACATAAAATAAGATCTCAGTTTTTGGACTCGTACTTCATATCATTCGAATTCATTTTTAAAGTGTAGTTAATATGAAGGATTCTAATCCCAGCTCTCCTCAAAAATGTACTGGAAAATAATTAGATCTTATATACTATATTTGATTCAGACCATATCTTTCAGTAATGTTATACAAATCAAAATTAATCGATTTAATAAAACAAAATATTTTTGATTGTAGTTAAATTTATTTTATTTTTAGGTTTTATTAGTTTGTTAAATACAATACAGTTGTCAAAAAAATATTCAATCTATTCTCATAACAATACAAAAATTGTGCTTTTAACATTAAAATTTGTGCTATATTAATTAATGATTGTTATAATAATCAATCTATTAGATTTGGTAAAATATTTTGTGCATTTTACAAAAATATATTATAATATGATTTTATTTTAAATTCATTGATAAAAAAAGCAATAATTTATTCAAAATTTATTGTTGATAAAATGAATTAATTGTATTTGAATATGATATATATTATATAATTTAAAAAAATAGAATATTTGTTTTTCGTTTATTATATATTTTATGTTTTAATTTAAAGCAATATTTGATATTGAAGTATTTCTTTTTGAATTAAATTTAATTCAATATCAGATGTTTAAATTCTTTATATTTAGAATATGCTTTTGTGATTTTTCTCTAATTGAATAGAAGTAATAAAATTTAATAAAAATTTTTCATTTAACTCAGCAATTTTTTTTATTAATTTATTTGATTTTTAAAATTTTGGCAGGATTTTTAAGCAATTACATTAATATTAATTAAAATTAATTTTTTTTATGTTTACTATCATACAATATAAATAAAAAAAAATAAATTTAAAAACACAAAATAATTATCGGTTACAAGCTCTTATAATTTATTAAATGTATTATAATGTGTTAAAATTGTTAAAATAATCTCATGATTAATATAAATTTTGTTTTTAAAAGTCTTTTGAATTTCATATTAAAATTAACATTTTCTTTGGGGGATAAACGGGATTTAATTGCCAGAGTTACAAATTATATAATTTCATTTAAAATCTATATAGTATGGTTGTTATTACAATATATATTTCCGCCTTTATATGGTGGTTATTCAAAAATGCATTGATTTAAAAAAAAATTAATATTTTAGATAGTAGATTAAGATTTATTGGCCAATTATTTTTCCCGGTTCTCTTAAGCATTTCTATTTTATTTTATGTCTAACCGACATGGTAAGTGCTAATAATATTTTATAACAAAAACAAAATTGTAAACTAAATAAATAATTAAGTAAATTATAATAAAGCATAAAATAAATAGACAAAATTTAATAAATATTATATACATATCACTTAAAAACTATTATTTGATAATAAGAATATATATTTTTGGTTACACTTTCCTATATATTCCAATAAATATAAAGGAACTTATTTTTATTCGTTGTGTATTAGTTTTTCAATTAATAAATGAAAAAAACATTTGATTTTTTTATCAGACTAGAAATGTTTCATTTTTAATGATATTTCTATTTACGCAGAACCGAAAATTATATAAAGAATAAAGCATTAAACAATTGATAATAATTAATTTAATTTTAAATGTATGTAAAACTTATATAATTATCTACATATTTTTTAATTCAAAATTTCTTTTATCACATGTTTTTTTTGTCTTTTGCTGACTTTATTTTATTTAAATTTTATGTTCACTTGCTTATTTATGTATTATACTACAATATATAATTTGATTTAATTAATAATTGAACTAGAATTTAATAAAAACCTGGGTGCAATTTTGTAATCTTTTACAAAAATATAATATATTTGGTTTCTCATGATGTAAATAAATTACATATATTTTGATTAAATAAATTCTTGATGGACTGCTTGTCTTGATCTGCCAGAATAGTTAATAGGTATCCATCAGGAATATATTTATTAATTACAGTCGTTTTCACGCATAATGTTTACTAAACATATATTTTAAGTTATACATTAACTGAAATCCTAAAGGTAGAGACGTAATGATGTACTGTATCATATATTATTCGATGTGTTTACGGAATAATTTTAAGTTTATTCTAAATCGTTCTCTTTTTCAACAATGATTTATCATTAATTTTATTATCACATTTTTTATCATTTGCTTCATCATTGATAGCAACAGAGTTACTACCATTATGAGTTGTTGATGTTGATCCTGATATGGATTTATAATAACTATCAATTTTAGCTGTATCTTTAACACCAATATTCGGTGCCATACTAGGTAATGCCTTTAAGAATCCATTCAAACCCGTTGGGATGGGTGGTGTTGGTGGTATACCTAAAGCACAGCGATTATATAAGAATGGCATTTGTTGTGTTAAATTTGTGTGTAACGTTAAAATGGACTCCAAATCGGCCTCTTGCGCTTGCTTTAAAAAGTCATTAAAAGTGTGTACAGGTATCATAGTATAACGATCAAAATTCTCTTCAAATTGATCTGTATCACGATTATATAATTGTAAATAGTCACCTAATAATTTAGCCACAATGGCACTACGATCTTTGCTTAAAATTGTCGTAGAATTGGCCGAGCTGATGGAAGATATTATTGATTGTGATTTCATGAAACTCGGTGGTTTTATATTCATACCAGATGAACGTGTTATAAATTTCAATATTAATTTTTCATGTTGTCCTTTGGGTGGATCGTGTGTAAAACGTTTTAATATACATTGTAAATATAAACTAAATGCTTTGCGTGCTTGCGATTGTGAAAGTTCATTACCGTTTTCAATTAATTTACGAATTTGTTTTCGTAATCGTTTTGCTTCATCGGAACATTTTCGAGTTGATTTTTTATTATTCAATTTTAATGGTTGATTTGTTACCAGTAATGGTCGTTCATAACGTTCCATTCGTCTATCTAAACTATTATCGTTATTGGCATCCGTTTGATTAGATTTAGATGAAGGTGCAGAAGCATCGCCATTATTAGAGCCATCATTACTATTCGATTGACTAGAATTATTTGCTGAAAATAATTGAAGGTGTAACATATGATTGTAATTATGCGGTATAATCATTGGACATGGTATTGTACCAGACGACGACATCGTTGAGAGTGGTATACCAGTTGTTGTATCCAAAAATTGACCATATTTTTGTAGACTATCGGTACTTGGGTAAATTCGTATAAAACCGCCGCGTCTTGCATATTGTGCACGTACCGTTCGTAATATTTTCAATTCATCAGTTGATAAGTAATTGGAAGATGATGAATTCGTGGCCATTGAGTGTTTTTTTAGACCAATCCCATTACCAGCAGTTGTTGATTGGTCATTTGTTGCTTTGGATTTTCGTGTATTTAAGCTATTGCTACCGTTAATGTTTGTGTTTCGAAAACGATTACATTTATTATCATATGATGCACGTGTTAGTTGCGTAACGGCTGGTATACCAGTTAATGTTAATAGATCACATAACAGCGATGCTTTTACTTTGGCATCTAATGGTGTATCGATACCCAATGATGGTGATAAATTGGATTCTAATAACCAGGGTTTTAATGTATCATCAATCAGTATATCAAAACCATATAATTCAAAACAATTGCTATTATTCGGTACAAACATATGGCAAGCCGAAACAATTGATTGTGCACAGGCAAATATCGATTTTATGATAACATCTTCGATGTTGGCCATTAACTCTTTTGTATCACAACCTTGCATTTTTAAATGACGTAACAATGCACTAAATGTCCATTTATGACCAACGTCTTCAAAAGATTCCGTTGCTTTTATATAATCTGAATGATATTTATTTATACTATAATTGCATAAATGCATACATGGATTCCATAAATTTTCTGAATTACGTTCGTATTTTACGGTTGCCAAACGTACCAATCCCTCTTCGTACATATAAATTAATAATGGATCAAATGATGTTACGGCAACATATAAACGCACATCACATTTATGACCATCAATACATAACGGATTTGCAATGTATTTCGATACAATAACTTGTTCGTCCAATGAAATTTGTTCTGGCTAAAAAATATATATAGAAATGTGAACAATTTGAATATGTGAATATATAAAAAATTGAACTTGCACTAAAAATTTACCGAGTTTACAATAAATATACCACGACCACGACTAGATGCGGCCGGTTTTACAATCCATGGTCCACGTTGTCCCGAACGATGAGCACTTTGTAATTCACGATATTGTATCGGTAACATAAATGACAATGGAACAATATCAAAATGTTTAAAACCGCGTAAATGTTGCATTTTTTCAATATTCTTATATAGACGATCTTTACGGGTCAGTTCATAAGATCTAAAATGTATATTGTGTTTAATAATTTGAATTTTTGTAAATATTACTATATGCAATTACCTTGGAAAGTGATTAACACGTTGATATGGTGTTAAATTTCTTAAAATATCGGGTTTTATGTGAATGCCTGTCCATAATAAATTAAATGCTTGATTTTCACTGACTTCTGATAATCCATGTGTTGATAAAATTTTTCGTAATATTTTCGTTTCGGTATTCGTAAATTTATATGTAATTTTTAATTGTTTTCCAGGCATATTCGATTTGTTTATTTGTAATTGTTTTTGTCTTTTTTCGGATGTAAAATTTTCTTTACCAACATCCATTTTTGATGACGTTAATATGGTATTATGATGGTGATGCTGATGGTGATCCATTTTTCTAATTGATGATTTAGATTGTTGTTGTTGTGATGTTGAGGCGGAGGCTGTTGCAACCGTTGTCGGCGTCAACACTTTTGTATTGTTATATTTTTTGGATGCCGATAAAATATCATTTTCTATTTCTGTTGGATCATCGCATGCACTTGATATTGAATTTTCACTAGAGGAAAATGATTCGTGTGCGCACATTTTCATACCTTTTTCTATAATTTTTGGTAATCTCTTACGCGGATTATCATCTTTTTCATAACCATTTGATTTATTAATTACATTTTTCGGTAATGCATCAAGTACTTTATTTATTGATTTTGTTTGCATTTTTTTATTAATATTATTCAATGGTTTTTTATGATTATTATTACAATGGCTAATTTGTTTTAGTGATGACGATGAAAATGATAATTTCATTGATCCATTATATTTTATATTTCTGTCATCCATTGATTGACGTTTATTTTTACCTAATATTTGTATATTCTTTTTCATATTGTCACTTTCATCATCATTATCACCATTATCTAATTCATTAGTATAATCACCATGACCGCCATCCTCATCTTCATCTGCATCTGCATCGTCATCGCTGTCCGCATCTTCGTCATCATCATCATCATCGTCGTCATAGTCAATATCCTCTTCTTCACCTACTGATATACATTTATTCAATAAACCCATTCGAAATACTAAAACTGTATCTTTTGAACCAAATTTACCGCCTGTTATCCAAGGATTAAATTCTAATGTATCTGTTAAGCGTTTATCACTGCGGATAAAAAAAAATTATAACTTTAAAATGGGTTTTATGGGTACTTTTATTTTTATAATTATATCTAGTATTATAAATGGAATGTATTATACAATGATTATTTATACATATAATCCAAAAAATCTATTACTAATTTAGATTTTCTAGATAATCTATATATATATATATATATATATGAATATATTTTCCAACTTAATATGCACAATAATATAACATTTTTTTACACCCTTTTTTTTACTTTTAAAAAACTTAATGAAATTTATATTATAATATAATATAAGTTCTCTAATTATTGTATTTGTAAAGCTTTTGATAAATGATATTTTTGTAATTTAAAGAACAATTTGTAAATTGTACACAGGTTAATTAATTATTATCATACACGCTGCTGTTTTGTTTTGTTTTTTTTTTATTTCATTTTTATATTTATATACCAATGCTAATAAATGTATTTCATTAAAAATATATTCCTATATTTTTCAATGGTATTTTATATATACTTATACTACAATATACTCGAAAAATTACATTGACCGATTAAATAATAATTGGTTGTCCTATACGTTGTATATGTTAGGCTTATCTACTTTTATGTTTAAAAATTTTAAGCAAACAAAAGATTCGAAAAAAGTTTATATTAAAATTTAATAATAATTTTGATGTAGAAATAGTAAATTTATGGGTTATCATTTCAGTTAAATTTATAATCATAATCAGATTGTAAACATTTTTATATATTTCACAAAGAGTATAAAAATATATTTAAAAATCAAATGGGTAAAAAACCCTTGTTAATTTTTACAATAAATGAAGTCTATGAAATATGAATATATTACACCTAGTATAATCGTACAAATGTATATGTTTATTTGTGAATATTAATAAAAAACTTAACACCCACCACAACCGATTTATATATAATACATGGTAATATTTTATTGATTTTATATAAATATGTTTATTTCAATCCAATTAAGCATATATAATTGACAATGTTAAAAATTAAATTACCTATTTGTATCATCCATTAGACGTTCTAATGACGATGATGATAAAGATGAATGCATTTTTCGATTATTCGTTGTGGTACAATTATTTGATTTTCTGAAAATATAAATAAAGAAAATTTATATAATAGCAGCATTAATATTAAGATTAAAATCAATAAATAATATCCGAAATAAAAATACAATATAATATATATAGGCATTATTTATATACATATTTAGTCATTCGTCTAGTCTAAGGCTTGGTTATTTAATAAAATTGTATTAAATTATTATATATTAAAAAAGAAACAGTGAAGCAACAAATTGTCTTAAATTTATCATAAATTATATGCGTAAGTAGTAATTCGCATCTCATTAAAAATTATGTAAACTTTATATTTAAGAATATTAATAATATAATTATTATATTGAACAAGTTTTTACGTTTATTTTTATATTAAAATTTATAATATTTTATATATATGATGAAGGCAACTCATCACATTTAAATAACTTTCTGGTTTATTTCAAATGTTTCAAAGTCAGCATGTACTTTTTTTTATATACTAACATATATACTCATTTATAATATTATATTCGAATGTTTAATCATACACACATAAACCAATAAAATCAATAAGTATAATTATATCTATGAATTTTCATATACCTGGGTTGGTTCTCTAATCGCTTTATATTACAAATAACATATTCTTTAAAAATGTTTATATTTTTAAACACAATATATAAACTACTTTACTAAATCCATATATAAACAAGTACACTTCCATAATATATATGCAATTAAATATTAAAACCACACTTTCTTCAAAGTAATTAAAAAAAAATCGCAATAAATTGCAAATCTATATTTTATATATATTCATAAATAGAATTTCAATTTTTTTGTTTTATATAAATGTGATAATCACTTTGACAACAATATAAATAAAGTAATATGAAAATTTTATATGTTTATAGAATACGAATACAGAATGAATATTTAATATTCATATAATACTTCATTCATATATATATATACATATATATTAGACGTTTATATAATGGAATGGGTATTGGAATGAGATATGCAACATGCTATGTATATAATATATATATTAGTAAATTCTATTGATATTCTATCGATTGAAAAACTGTATTTATTGTTTTTATTTTTGGTATAAAAAGTATACATTAAAAATTAAATATTAATTATAAGTTTTTTATTTATTTTTTTTTTGTTGAAAATATTTTGTTCGTGCCATATTTTATTTTAATTCAACTATAAATTTAGAATGTTATCGATTGTTTGTAATCTAAATTTTTGATTCATGCTCTAGATTATAAAGATATATATATATAGGTTTGTATATCTTCATCAGGATATATGGAAAATGGTATAATTATGCCATCAAATAAATACAATATTATAAATGAGATCAAGTTCATATACTCGTATATAGTATAATGTATATATAGTATATAAAATTTGTGTAGGGTGCAGATAATTCTTTTAAAAATTCTCATAAACATATAGATTTTTATTATATATAAAGGTAAATATTCTTTAGATTGCTAAAATACATCGAAATGTATAAATAATTTAGACATGAAAATGACGCGTGTAATTAACATTCATTGCGTTTTCAATTATAACTAAAATGAATAACATTTTACATATAGCACACAAAAAGGGATGGTTCATTTGGTTAAAATGCATAGAATACAATACAAAATCACTTAATAGCTCAATTAAATTATTAAATATTAAACTTATTACATATCATCGCTTATTTGTAAATATTCTATAATATATAATAAATAAAAGTTATATATATTAAATAAATGCTCTATTATATTCAAAATGATGATGAAGTATTATAATATATATAGTTATATCAAATTAAATTACGTATTGTCTAACTTTATATTTACAAATCTTGAACAACAAAATTGAATTTTAATTTACCTTTTATGTGTATCTATCAAAATCAGTAAAATATACAATATGGTATATTACATATTGATGATATATGCATATATACATATTATACATACATATATTGAAATTAAATATAATTATTTGTGATATCAATTGTTGCTGGTTTAGTTTATATACCAGATGTCTTGTTCACTATCATAATCATTAAAAAAAATTGCAATCTAGTTTTTTTTATGTATGCCGCAATGAAACTAAATAGTTTTATAAATTGCACTGAAAATTATGTAATTTACCCAAAATGTTCCTTAATAATCCATAATATAATAATTCAATTAAAATTTCCCTTTAATTCTTCTTTTTTTTTTTTGAAAGCATTCAATAGCCCATTTTTGATGGAGATTTCAGGGTAATCTGTTTATGGATATATACAAATTCTCTATATATAAAATGTTAGTATTGTATAAAAATTTTTTACTTTGCGAATATACAAAATAGTACATACGCATGGACTATTGCAGAGGAAATTTAAAACATGGGTTATTAAAATATACGTTTAGAAAATCTGTATCCATTTGATTTGATTCAACTATATATATATATATATATATATATATATTTAATCTGAAATATAAATATAATATAGTTAAAATTTAAAGATTATTGAAAGATACAGATATAAGATTCAATTTAAATTTTAGTTTTTTTAAAAACGATATTTTAGTATAATATTTTCAATTTTATTAAGGTACATTTCCACTATAAACTTATCGTACAATTTCGTTTATATGTGGTTAATGAATGAATTTCTGTAAATTCCATTCAAATTAAAAGGTCTATAGTCACTAATAAATTTTAAATTCAGAATACTGAATAAAATTTAATTGATCTAATTTTATCAATGATATGAAAATTATTTCAAAACTTCTGAAAGAAATAAAAGAGAAAAACATTGAATATTGAATAAAACCACGAAACCACAGAAACCCCCTACATTTGATACACCCTGAAGAAATTCACATATATTTCGTATATATGTAATACAAAAAAAAACTTAAAGATATATAATTTTTTTTAACACGAAACCAATTTTGTTTTATATATAAAAATCAATATTATCCTTAAGCATAAATCTTCCCGATATTACAGACAAACTCAACATAGTTTTATAAAGTACATTTTTATGATAATTGAATTTAAAAGTATGTAAAAAAAAACCCCGATATATATGGTAATATAAACAAACCCAATGAATATAAATGTATATAAAAGCCCATACTAAAATTATTATATATATATGAAAATGCATAACATGCAATATTTTGCATTTATTTTAGTAAAAATCACGTTATTAAATATGTTTTATCATATGTTTTAAAAGAAAACTCATACATATATGAAATTTTAATTTTTTTTTTTATTGAATTTATTGATATGCGTTAAGAATAAATTTTACTGAATACAATAAATATAAATCATCAATATCAATTTGATATTTGATTTTATTTATGCATATATACACATTATTCAGATATACCAATCACATTAAAGGAATTGATAAAACAAAAATGTCTTTAAATTTGAATAAACATATCAACAAGACAGAATAAAAAAAAATGTTTTTTTTTTTATATATAAAACATGGGTATATACGAATTGAATATCATTGTTGTTTATAAAATTCGGTTGTTTCACCTTTTTGGAATAAGTTATCGTAAATTTACATCTATATATAAAAAAAATGCATGTAAGATATATGGAAAAGTATATACATTTATTATAATATTAATAAAAAAATATTTTTATTAAAGCACAATTTATACTATTTATTTTCTTTTTTATTGTGTATATAATATATACATACAATGGTATATCTATATAGTATAAATCGAACAATAATAACACCATAAAATTTCATTCTATAAATGTCTAAATAAAATATATCTAAATAATAGAAAATAAATTTTCAGGTATGATAAATATTAAAATATATTATATGATATAGTATTTATATTATTATTTAGTAGAAACTATATACATATTAATATACAGCTTGGTCGTATCGTCGTATATAGTTTTATATATGTTTTAATATTAATATATTATATATTGTTATACAAAATCGTCTATTTGAATAATATAATGATATCAAAATTTATTATTGATTTTCATATTTTTTTTATTATAAATACAATGGTGGTAATCGAAAACAGATGCGATTTTTATTTGAATAAGTTCATTAAAATACATAATTCTTCAGATAGGTAAACGATAACAAACTTAGTTTTACAGGATATATTTAAATAAGTGTCATTTAAATACAAATATTAAGTTATACTGAAAGGTTCAATGTATTCTTGTTTCAAATTTGATATTTTTAAGAGAACGAAACCACTTCTTATATAATTTTGGTTCCCCATTACTCTAAACAAAATTAATACAAGTTTATCTGCGAATTCATTCCAATTAAACCGGATCATATACATTACATATATAGTAAATTATCGTTATAGTAAATTATCGTTAAATTATCAGCTATTGAACACATGAATATTTTTATCATTTAAAAAAAACGAATGTGGTGTCCAAATCATTCTTAAAAAAAAACCTCAAAATTATATTATAACCAAACTAAAGTCTATAATATTGATCACATTTGTACAATATATTTCATATACGCTTTTATTCCACATCATATATATGTATATGCGGGGTTAGTATACATTTTATATGCGTTCAAATATATATTATTAATAATTTGCATATAAAGACGATAGAATTCACGAGTCGAAGTCCCATTGTCAGGCGGTTCCCCAACAAAAAAAAATCATAAATATACCAATATGTATATCAAAATAAACCCACAACATATATTCATAGAAAATAAATATTAATTTGCTTGATGTCATGCATGACTTTGACAATAATTTTTGATGAGTATATATTTTCATACATATGGTATATGCAGTATATGTATATAGAGGGAACGAAAAATGAATTTTATAAACATTTTCTTTTATAGCAAAATAAAAACATAATAAGATAACATTTAAAAAGGTTTTTTTTTTTTTGAAAAAAAAAAACGAATTCAAATTTTATATATTCGCAAAGATATAGATAAAAAACAAAAAGGCGAAAGATTTCCAGAACATAAAACAGTCTTTTAAAAATAATTTGATAGAGCAATTGTCCTTGATGTAGAAATGTTAATTTACAAAAATAGAATTGAAATATATGTATATAATTTTATGCTCGATAAGGTATATATAGTATAATACTAATAAAACTATCTCCATAAAAAACGAAAAGGTAAACATTTAATGTGCAATTTTTGATCTACAAAAGTTTGTTCAACGGAATATTATCAACCATATTTTTCATATAATTTTTAGTGCAATCTAAATTAATATAAATTTGTATAATATTTTATTATTCAAATATAGGTGGAGCATTATGGAGCATTAGATATATATGGGTGTAACAAAATATTAAAATAATAACCATATTTATATATGCTATATATTTGATATTTGAAGCATTAATTTGATAAAAACGTTTTTTTTTTAAATCAAATAATAAATATTAAATTTAGATATTTCGAGATATATATATATATTTGTCTTTAATCAAGATTTTTTTTGTATATACCATTATGCAGAGCTTTTACAAATCCGAATGTTCAAAGCTTATTGACTTTTTGAAACAATTTTAGTCTGTGTAAAGAATTCAAATATTTATAATATTTATAAAAAAATTTACTGTTTATATAGATCAAACCCTATATGATTATTTTTTAATATAGGGGACTTTGAATAATTAAAAAATAAGTTGATCAATGATCAATGAGTAATTATAAATCTGGAGGTTAGTAGTCGGATATTTAACCGGGCCCTATAATCTAAGAGCTCACCTATACAGGATGAAAATCGGTAGCTGCGATACGTGTAGGCTATGTCACTCGGAGGAGGAAACTGCGGAGCACATTCTCTGTGAATGTGAAACTCTAGCAGGGAGCAGACTTAGGATCCTTGGGTCATCATTTCCATTGCCTGAGGAAGTTATGTCCGTACCCATCAATAAGTTGGCAAAGTTTTTGGGCAAGGCCAATGAATGGATGAATATGGAATAAGTAGGGCAGTAACACAATGACCCCAAGGGGTCAAGTGTTTAGGGGATGTCCGACCCAGCCCAAGACGATAATTCTAATTATATCTGGAACTTCTCGCAGTTAATGTCATTATTTTTATTTTTAAACAATGTTCAAGTTAAAAATATAATAGTTTAGTTACAACTATAATTTTAATTTTTAAATAAAAGGTTTAACGACATTAAAAAGTTTTATATACATATAGATTTTACAACTTATTTATTTTCAATTTTCTTTCATCACAATTTCTACATATATATTAATTAAAGAT
The DNA here is from genome assembly GCA_958336335.1 of Dilophus febrilis. NCBI lineage: Eukaryota > Metazoa > Arthropoda > Insecta > Diptera > Bibionidae > Dilophus > Dilophus febrilis. Next base: position 22,854,762 of record OY284468.1, on the reverse strand, counting down.
CAAAATGTTATTGATCCTTAACTTTAGAGAATTCATTAAATCCAATATATTGGAATAGAAAAGATAAAATTATAATAGTAATGAAAAAAATATACTTTTATTTCTGTTTACTCATCGTTTATTGTACTGGAACGAAAACATTACATATTTCGAAATAATATCTCAATAGAAAATATTTTTTCGTATATAAATAAATTAATTTAATTATTATAATTTTTTATACCATTTTTTTTTTTACTTTGTATGTATAAACAATATATTATTTGGCAAAAATCAGTTGGAGTTAAAATTACTGAAATCAATTATAACGTTAATAAAATTCATATATAATTTGAATTTATTTATTCAACTTCAATTCAACTTCAATTCTTATATAAATATATATATAAATTGAATATATAATATTATAAAATAAAGCTTTCTATATATATGTAAATAATAATAATGAAAAGAAATTTGTTACGGTATGTAATCAAATTATTATTTATATATTGTTGAAAAAAATAAATAAATATAATGATTTTTATTACAAATTTTATATATGTATATAAAAAAAATTATATAGACAATTTTACATATAATTAAAAATTGAAAATTAGTAATAGAGTAATATATATATATACTACTCTAACCACTATAATATCGGACACCTGCTATTTTATTCGTATGCTCGACTTTGAGACGCCGCGAAAGGACTTTAAACAATAATTTTTTAATCCTTCCAATTTTATTTCATAAAATGATGGTTTTAGTTAAATAATTGTGCAGACAGAAGTAAAAAATCTTTTAAATTCAATTACTTATGGAATTTAATTCAAAATGATTCAATTTCACAAAAAAAAAATTTGACCATTATAATATCGGACACTTATATTATACGCCACTAATCACCCTTTGTAACGCCTCCTTGGGCCTTTATAATAGCATCCATTCTCTTAGACGTTGTATTTACTAAATTTTTGCATTCATCCGGTATTTTTGTATTCCTCATTTCAATGATTTAGCCTTGGAATGCTTCACTCCTTCAATTATAACTTTCATATCATGTTTTTACCTTTATTTTATTAATGCCCACCACTATTATATTGGACTTAAATCAGGACTTGAAGATGCCCATTTCTAAAAGTGTATTCCTATACCCATTTCTTTAGCTTCCAACCAGTTCTTAGTTGCTTTAGCGGTTTGTGGTAGATCAACATCTTATTGAAATGTATATTCGCCGTTTGAATATAATTTAATAGTCGATCGCAAAAGGTAGTCATTTAATATATGAATGTGATTTTGGGAGTGAACCGTACACTAAATGGAATGAAAATTAATAAAATTTAGTAAGTAAATTAAAACCAAGAAGCGACTCCCTTTGAAATGTAAATTATAATAACTGGCTGAAAATTTCACAGTGCGTTTTAAACAATCACGATGGAATGCTTCATTTTGTGTGTGAATTACTCGATTATCGGAATCACCAACAATAACAAATTTACATTCATCATCAAAATATAATGCTATCCCATTGCCACAGAACTCAAAATTGTTTATTGTTTTGTTTTTTTGCAAAACAATTGAAAAGTACTTTGATTTGTGATAAAATATTAATAAGGATTATTATTAGGAAAAAAATATTGTTTAATAAAATATGTCTGTATTTTTATCTTATATTCATATAGTTCGGTTTATGAATCCATTGCCTTGTCCACTTTCGTGCGACCATTTTTTGGATTGTTGTTGAGCATTTTAGACTTATATTACTCATAACAGTTCTCCTTTGTTTCACAGTTGCGTTTATCACGATCAGTAACATTTTTTACACCACGTTATGTGACTCAAATGAACCGGTTAACCACATTTTATTTAAATATCTGACACAGTAGACTTACAATTAGTTACATTAAGTTCTTTAGGAATATTTGATATAATAAGATTAAAAGGAGCCATACAGTCCCGATTTAAGTCCAATAGAATCGTTGTGGGCATTAATAAAACAAAGTAAATACATGATATGCAAGTTACAATTGAAGGAGTGAAGAATTCCAAAGAAAAATCATTGAAATGAGGAATACAAAAATACCGGATGAATGCAAAAATTTAGTAAATACAACGTCTAAGAGAATGGATGCTATTATAAAGGCCAAAGGAGGCTTACAAAGGGTGATTAGTGGCGTATAATATAAGTGTCCGATATTATAATGGTCAAATTTTTTTTTTGTGAAATTGAATCATTTTGAATTAAATTCCATAAGTAATTGAATTTAAAAGATTTTTTACTTCTGTCTGCGCAATTATTTAACTAAAACCATCATTTTATGAAATAAAATTAGAAGGATTAAAAAATTGTTGTTTAAAGTCCTTTTTTGGCATCTCAAAATCGAGCATACGAATAAAATAGCAGGTTGCCGATATTATAGTGGTTAGAGTAGTATATCTATATAATATGATTGAACAATTTTATGGAATTTACATTTAGTTTATTATCTCGATATTTCTAAAATTGATTGGTATATGGGATTTCTGTTAAGTTAAATCGTTTAATTAAATGATTATATATTATATTGTAAATGTTATGAGACATTTTTAAGCTTATTCAATCACTATTATTGCACTATATATATTTATTATTATTTAAATATAATTTTTAAATCAAATTTTTTTATCAAAAATATTCTAATAACATTTGCATTAGTTTCGATTCATAACAGTTAATTAAAATCAAAAAATTGTATAAAAAGAGAAAAATTAATAAATTACTATAAATTACTATAATAAATTAATTTAAATTAAAAAAAAAAAAATGTATTATATTTAAAAAAAATTATATAAATACCTGCTATGAAGTACTTTATTATAACATTTTGCCATAATTAATTATTAAAATTGTTTTGTTTTTAATTATTTATACATAAATCACACACATATTTCAATTTGCAAAATTATTTTATTTATAGTATTTACATATAAAAAAAACAAGCAAACATTTTATAATAAATAAGTACAGACATCTTACAATATTATAATTAATAAATAAATTATAAATAACAATTGTGAATAACAAAATAATTTAATTATAATAATAATTTTAAATCAATCACAAACAAATCTATAATTAATATATATGTATCGATAATATATACATTAATTAGATTTTTATTTTACACAATCTGTATATATATATATATATATATATATATTTAATTGTTGTATTTAATAAACAACAAAGTGTTCACTAGCAATTCATATTGTATATATATTAACTGGCAAACTTATAATATCAAACTGGTAAAATTAAATATAAAAATTCACAGTATGCAGGCAGTTTCATAATTTTTCTTCAATTTCAAGCATAAGTTTTCAATGTATATATACAAACAATACGCGATAATAGTACATAATTTAATAAAATAATACTAACTAATATAACGAAATCAGTTAACTCAATCGTTACGGCGTGCGGTGCTATAGAAACTGATTTTATATTATTATAGAGTTTTTTTTTTAAATATACGAAATAACTATAATTTATATGTGTGTATTTACTAACCAGTCACCGCGAGTTTTAAATAAACGAATTAATTATATATATATATATATATATTGTTTATTATTCTTATTATAGATATATATTGATATATAAAAAAGTAGTAACAAAATCTATTATTTTATATGTAAATATACTGCCAGTTTTACAATACTGGCGATATATAATATAAAATCAATTACTGTATACATATTGATTGAATGTAAAATAATTCATTTTCACTTGTTGTTCACGAATGTTTCTGTTTCTTGATATACATATATTATACAAATATGTTTTTTATGATGTTTGGTAATTAGTTATTCTAACATTTATTTCATTTATGTTTACACCAAAAACTTAAATACAAGATTTTTCTATACATCAATATTTTCATTATCGAAATTTTCTGTATTTGATTTTTATCATGATAATTCCAAAGATTATAAATTTATTTTCAAGCGCAAGTAGAATACAAATACTTTTATAATGCAATCATCTCTATAAAATAATGTTTTACCTTTAAGATGTAGATTTTTAAAATAACATCTAATATATTTAATGTATTTGTATAATATAATATGACAGAATATACTTTAAGACCGTATAATAATGATAATTAAAATCTTTTTTTTATAGGGATTCAAAATCTGTGTGATATTTCAAAAACATATATATTTATTTTATGGGTTCGTATAAATATTGAATATTTGGCTCGAAAAATGTATGTTTTGTTGTGAAACTAACTATTTTAATTCATGATATATCTGAAAATATTAAACACCCCTTCACTTTAATGGAAATTCAATAACAATTTCACATTATATGAACATTTCGATATACACATTTCTCATTATTGCTATTTGTATATTTACATATATATCCATTTTAATTACTTTAATAAAATAATGTTTTTTATAATTATTTCTGCCTATATGTGTATATGCGATGATCACAAAGAAGTCAAAAAAGGCAATATAAATCCAAGAAAAGATGCAGTTCCAGTAAAAATGTCTGGACTTCCAACAGCACAAGGAATACCCCATGACACAATTCCTACTTGTTTACCATTTGCAACAAGTGGACCACCTGAATCGCCTTGACAAGCTCCATAACCTACGCCCGAATAAGTGCAGACATGACTACTGGTAACGGGATATCCTGGTAATGCGTTTTGACAATCGGTTATACTAATAACACTTAAAGCTATATGTTGTAAATTGTTTGGCAACGATTGACTTGGATACTGAATGAATGAATATACAAAAATGCACATTTAAAATTTGAAACCATAATTATCATTTTATATATTGTAAATATTTTCAAATTATGATTATAATTATTATGGACACTTACTAAAGTTAATCCCCATCCACTAAGTATGGCCAGTTGTCCTGCAGCAGGTTGAACACTTGCTAAGTCAATTTTATTTACTTTTGGTCCAAAAGAAATAATACCATTAATAGTAAGTATAGCAATATCATTATAATTATTTTGAGGATTGTATAACGGATGCCATAACAACGCAGCCACACCGTATGCTATTCCACCTGAATTCAAATAATTTGTTCCCACAACTACCATCATACTACTCGGACTCTGGCCATAAACACAATGTGCAGCTGTTAATACAAATGTTTTACTGATAATTGATCCACCACAAAAGTGTGAATTAGATGTAGTTCGTAAAGACACTTGATATGGATATCCGCCATCAGGCGCATTACTACCACCAACAATTCTTGTATTTATGTTAGTAAAATTATCATTTGGTGCTCCCCAAACGATTTGAATGAGAATAAAAAGTAATACAAATATAACATTAAATATTGCACCACCCATTATTTAAAAATATTAATGTCTCGATTATTATAAAATATAAAATGTGTTATTATAAACTCAAGATGAAAACTAAAATAAAATCGTTTAAATTTTTTCCTTATAAATATACAATTTTTATCTGACAAAATGCAAAATTGTTATCTACTATTATTAAATTCTTAACTCTTAAAAATATATTATAAAAAAAAACATTTCTCTTCACATTTCAATTACTTATCAACTAAATAAATACCATTAATAACAATTAATTTTTTGCGTGTGCATATGTTAAGATTTTTTTATAAATCACTGTGTTATTATAAATTTAATTTATTATATTTAGATATAGATATTTATGTACAGATTTATCAAAGCCGTATTTTTTTTGTGTACTTAATCTGTAGGTAATCCAAACTGTATGTGCTTGTTTTTTGTTTATAACATTTCATTAAAAATAAAACAAATATTCAAATATAAAATTGTGACTTTTTACAAAAAATTTTAAATCAGCTTTAAAAAAAATATATATTTATAAAATGTTATAAATTTACAAATCACACAGATTATATTTAAATGTTGATCAATTAAATTCTCGCAAATAATTTCGTGCTAATTGGGGATGTTCAAATTATTCAAAGTAATCTCTATAAATGTAAAATAAATTTATCAATTTGCATAGTATTGGGTTTATCGCAAATATTTTTATATGCAAAGTGATAATTTAATAATGTTTTGCTGGTTGAATAAATCAATGTCAATGTATAGCTAGATCTAAAATTCATGGGCGAAATATACATTATAATAAATAAATTATGTTAAAAATTATATTTCTTTTTGTTAGGAAATGTTTTCATATAGTTTTTGAAGATTATATAAAATAACAATATATGTTTTATCAGTATTATCTATATCATTCATGATCTGGTTGTGTTATATATTATCTCTAAAACATAAAACAAATTCGCTATTGTATATATATTAGCATATATAATAACTGTCTTAAAAGATAAATACTTCTTTCTGAATGATATGATATATATGTTACAAGGACGAATCCTAGTATTGTTCAAAGTGTTCTAGAACGCCCTAGAAATCTCAAGAATAACGTCCAAAACATCCTAATAATATCCTAACATTTTAATTAAATCATAAATTCATCCATTCAATAAAAATATTAAAAGTGAACATGCATTTTCTCGGCATACTGTATAGATATATAGCAAATATTTGAGAATATACAATTGAATACTCTGATGTTCAAGAAACACAATGAACAATATAATATGTACAAATTCTCTTTAAACCATTAGAATTAAAAATAGAAGACGGGCTAAATACATTTAAAATACCAAATCATATGTATTTATATATACTGTGCCGATGTTCATAAATTTGCTTGAACAACACTTCTATATGCGTGCTTGACTACCTGACTGTTTATATTTATATTTGGTTTCATTATGTACTACACTCGCATTCAGCATAAAAAAAAATCGTCAACAATTCCCCTTTCACTGTGTCGTCTTTCGTCTACTAATCTACTATGTACTATAATTTGTGTTAAATGAATTGCTTGAACAATCATCGTAGTGTCGGTGATTATATACTTTCATATATAGCACAGAAAATGCGAATATATGGAGGTATATAAGCGCGATATATGGGCCGGTATTGTTCAAATTTTATTTGAACAACATTATTATTTATTTCATTTCTCCTCCAAATTCATTCTTTCTATTCTATTCATTCAAACAGATGATGTGATTTTTTTATGCAAAATTAAAAATATAGTGTTGAATAAAAAATTCTATTTACATTTATTCATTTATTGTTAGACGTATTTTATTTTTTAGTTTCATAATTAATTATCGTCGCTCGTCCTATACTAAAATCATATTTTATTAGCTTTTTTATCTTTCCCTGTTTCAAGTTTAAATTAATTCTATTTTCAATTTTCATTTTGAATATTGAAATATTTAAAATCTAAGCCACAATTCCACAAAGCGGTCATAGACGAATTCGTTAAAACAACTCGAAAAATGGAATTGGTTTATAAATAATGTTTCTAAAATTACGAATTGATTTCTATTATTTAAAGAACACTGAAAACACTAATTGTAAGTAGTACATAATATTAACATATTTATTTATTACATATTTGTTATACGAAACATATTTACCTCTTTTCACATATAAGAAAATTGAAAATTTATGTACAATATGTTAACACGAGTTTTGTGTAGCTATGACCTGATAATTTGTTACACATGCTAAATGTTTACATCGCATTGTTCCATCAGAACGAAACATATACCAATATAAGTATTTTTTCTATCAACTATCTGTTAAAAATTGTTTCTTATAACAAATGTAATAAATACCAACAAGTTACTAAAAACTAGTAAAAAGGCCAGGAAAATCAGATTACAGCTTAACGTTGAACGTCCATCTATGCCTTCGTATTTTCGTGCATGATATGTTATATTATTATAATAAACATATATAGAAGGTGATTTGCTTAAAATTTAAACACCGTACTAAAAATATAAAAAATTTCTCTAATTAAGTCTATTAATATATCATATATCGTAGGGATGGCAATAAGTTTTAAAATCATTCATATACATATATTAACACACACAATATATTTATATATTTCTAAAAATTTCAATATTATAAATTTTCTATAAAATATATACTTGCTATACTATACTGTATTTTCGGACCATACGATATAAAACCCGTTATTATTAGAACCCCAATATGATTTATATCATTTTAAGGATTGTATAATGAATGAATGATAAACCGCATAATATCACCTGAATTTAAATAATTTTTTACTACCTCTGTAACCACCCTACTTGGATTTTCACCGTAAATACAATGGGCAGCTATCCAATATAAAAGTACGACACAAATTTTATTTTATCTTTAGTAATTTTTCGTTTACCTCAGTAAAACAATTTTTAATAAAATAAACTACGGAAATTTATTACATACATATATTTCAATGTTATCTTTGGGTAAATATGTTATGATAACAGTCTATATATTGTTATATTAGTTTTTAAATGTTATCGCGTATCTTTAAATAACATTGTATTAAAGAAAGATGCACGTTTGCAGGTACAAATTACAATGATTTATTGAACCCTACTTATTTGATTGTATATAGAATTCATTAACATTAATTTCACTGAACATAAGTAAGCAGCAATAATAAATGATTTAATAAAACCGTCCGTCAGTACATATATCTTTTCTAATATATGTATATATATACTTAAAAAGCATCAACAAAAACTAACCCCTGTCATTGTTTAATGTTTTAAGGGTATTTTCATAAAAAATTTTTTAAGTTAAATTAACAAATTTTTATTAAATGTAAAGTACCATCCATTTGTTATCTACATATCTTATAAAAATTTATTCAATTTAAAAGAAAAAATAATTAAAAATTAATCCATCAAACATTAACTATATACAAATTAAATATTATTGCATAATTATTTTAATTGAACGTCTTCCTTCCTACATACATAATTGTATTTTGTGTGTATATAATTTTGTTTTACCATTTGTGTATAGTAATAATATGTTTAAGAACGTGATTTGTATTATTATATATATATATAAAAAAAAAGAACAAAAATATTTCTATATTTATTCTATAAATAAAATCTTCCGTAATTTTAATTTAAATAAAGTCGTAAATTTGTTCTATAAAACAAAAAATCCATAAACCATACCATGACTAATTTCTATCATGCAAAAGTTTTTTTATTTTTTAAATTACAATTACTATATTTAATCGTATATATGTTATAGATATAGATATATAAAATAAGTTATTCATTTCCATATATCCATATATAAAACGAATTGTTTTTTTTTATATTTTATTTCTGTACAAAAATACCACATCTGCATTTCGCCAGTTAATTGATTTAAACAGCAGCATATGTAAATATTATTTGTATTATTTATAAAAAGTAATGAACTTTTTTTATTTTTTTAAATATAGACACATTTATTACTCATTCATATATACATGATACAACATAGAATTTCTTTCCTTTTTAATTCTTATTTATATATTGTTTTGGTTATATTCGAAACGTGTGCCACGCAATGAATATTTATAATACAAAATATATATGTGCAGTTATAGACAGAGAACAGGGGCATTATCGATATACCAACTTAAGAAAAAAGCAAATAATTCGGATGAAACAGATGTCCTTCTATAGGAAAAACCATTATTTACTTTAATAATTAGAACGACTTTACAAACATTTTTACCAGATCTACTACTCATATGATGACTATATACAGATATGTCGATTTCAGATAGCTTGTTTGAGTTCCTCAAGTTGAAAATTACTCTATTGTTATTTTAAAGAATTGTATAGGAACATAAAATTGTTGGTATATTATTAATTTTCAAATAAATCATATAAAACCATTTTAAAACTATATAATCCATATATCGTATATATGGATGTGAGTTTTGTTTATTCCAAAAATACACGGGATAATCTGTATTTTATATGTATATATATATATACAAATAAAAAATGTATATTGAGAATGCATGCATAAAAATTATGTTTTGTAAAAAACAAAAAAAAAAAGAAGAAAATCCATTAAAGAAAATTCATAAACAAATGAAATTTTTAATTGTTTATATGTTTAATTTTGCATATAAGGATTAAATAAAGAATACCCCAGTCACACGCAGCTGGTTCTTTTTTTTTTTTTGCTTTAAACAAAAAAAAATAAAGTTAAATGTTTTAAAGAATGTAAAGTTAAAGTTTTAAATTTTTTGCAATTTATAATTCATGTTTCATGTCCATATATGTAATATGTATTCATTTAAAGAAATCACAATGTGAAATTCAAGAGATGGCAATTTTGCAAATTGTATAATACCTCAAAGAGATTCTATATAATAATAGTCAATTTGATTCTATATTTTAACACGGTTTAAATGGTAATATTTAAACATATCTAATTTAAACACATCTCAAATATAGATTTTAATTTGAATGATTTTAAAATTCTAAACAAACTGATTGGTATTTTCTTTAACTTTTGTCGTTAAAACTTTGTTTTTTTCTTTGTAAATTTTAAGGAATGTATCTTATCGATGTATCTTAAAGATATTCAAAAGAGTGTTCATACTTATCACAACAATATGAAGGATCGTGTATTAACCGATTTACGTACTGCTGAACAGATAGTAACGTACAATATAATTAAGTCATATATGATATATCACATTTTCTGCAGAAATTAAAACTTTTTCCAAAAATCCATATATATATATATATTATTAATATATTATATAATATTATATTTAAAGTTTTAAAGGTATACTTTTTAACAACGGATGTAGGTCATGTCCTTGTAAAATATAAGTAAATGTACAACAGAAAAAATATCCTATACTAAAATTATAAAACACACCGCTATATATATAGTAAATAAAATTAAATTAATTTATTATTATAACCTTTTGCTATATGGCGGGTTTTATATACAGTTGCATTTATTTATTGATAATGTATACTATTGTCATATACAGTTTCACATGTATATTAACATGGCATAAATGCATTTTTAATGCAATTACAGAGTGGTTATATAGACATAATATAATACAAATGGATTAAAATGAAATAAATATATCGTATTGGATTTAGATATGTTTATATATATATATATAGAATTTGGTCACTCTGTTATAATAATGAAGAATAACACATTTTGTCGTGTCGTCCTTGCCAATAAATACTTTTCTGTATATTATAATATCTCTACATATGTGCATAATTGTATAATATATAGACCATATGTATTATTAGTATAACTGCTCTGGTTACAGTAGTATAGTCATGCCCATATATCCACACACAATAATATCATATTGATATATATAGAACAAAATCATATATACAATGCGGTATTTTTGTATTTTATGATAATATATGCTACATATTTTCTTATACTGCTAAATATAGATATTTTCTGATTATGTCACACTTTCACCTGAATTATTTAATATATTTTGAATTTCTATTATACAAAAATGTTCAAGCAATTACATACACATTTTTAAATATATAATCCTGTTGCATTATTTAAATTTATAAATATATTTTATCGTATATTATATATATATATGTAAATAAATGTCATGTATTAATAAATAAATGCGATATAAATATAAATAGAAATAAATGTTATAGTTTTGTATTTTTTATATATAAACCAAACCAAAAAAAAAATAAATAAATTGTAAAAGTGTCGTATAAAAGGTGCAAGGAAAAGAATGAAGATGTGTCATGAAGCAATGTATAGGTAATAAAAAATATAATATTATTTATGTCAATATATATATATATATATAGAAATGTAAGGAAGGAATTGCGTGATAAGTATTCGTTTGATTTGCAAATATAATATTTTTTATGATATTTATATTTTTTATATTTATATATTTGATTGCAATTTAAATATTAAACAATTTATTATTGATAAAAGGATAAAAACCCAGGTCGTAGGACTAATCAGAATGATATATATCTACCGCGGGGAACCCACCTCAACAAAATTATACTTATATATACTTATACTTACTTATAACGTTAAACAAATGTAAAGTCACAAATAGAATTTCTACTGAAATTATGTACATAATGTTATAAGAGAAATTATGTATAATTTTCATAACGAATACATAATTTTCTAAAGGAAATTCTTTACTATTTTCTTTCGAAATTTTATAGAATTTTTTAATGGAAATTTTATATAATTTTCTAATCGGTACCGTAATTGGAATTTTCTAATGGTAATCTAATAGATTTTTTATTTGTTTTTAATCGAAATTCTATAAAATATTCTAAAGGAAATTTTATCTATAATGTTCTAAAGCAAATTTTATATCATTTTCTAATGGAAATTTTATATAATTTTCTAAAGGACCTGCGGTGTACAATTTTCTGAAGAATTTCTTTCTTTCGGAAATGCTATACAATTTTCTAACGATAATTTAATTTTTTATTTTTTAATTTAATTTAAAATAATTTTTTATAATTTTTGATAAAGATAATTTTAAATAATTTTTCTAAATCATTTTCAATTATTTTATTTAAGAAGCACCCCCAGGAATAACCATAATAGCATCCAATAAATGTAATATGCATATAAATATATATAATATAATATACATAATAAAAATCAATAAATAATATATAATATATATGTTTTGTTTTATTATTGTTATTTTTTTTATTTGTGATTATATCTATAGATCTATAAACTATATAAATATGTATATGTATAATTATGTATATATATTATTAACATGCAGTTAATGTCATGGTCACTCAATTCAAGGCATACATATATACGTATAATATACGTATTTTAATCTTATATGATGCAATTTTAGTATACCTATACTTTTTCATTACTGCATCTCTATATGAAGTTTTTCCTTTTACACCATAGGCAACTTTCATACATTAATCGACTATATTTTTTAGATGTATCAAACATCAAACATGATCAATTTAATGTTTAATAAAATTCGGATAATAAATATAATATTTAAAAAATGTTTACACAATCAATTTCAATAAATGAAAATCACAAAAAACAATTTTTATTTGAATAATAAATTAAAAAAAAATGATCTGTACTTACGTTGTTTCATTTACAACTTCCATAAAAATATTGGTATAATTTAAACAAAAAAAAAAAAAAACACAAACAAACACCAATTTAATTAAAAAAAGAAACTGCAATTTAGGTTTTCACAACAACAAATGTTGAAAATAATCTATATATGAAAATTGTTATTTTTTTTAAATATATAAATAAGGGTTTTTAGATGTGTATTAATTTGTATTTTCTATCTAACTAATTATATTGGAAAAGCTATTAAATATTTTATTAAGAAAATGCCGTGAAATTAAATTTAATATAAATTAACAAAATGATATATTCAAATAATATTAATATAATAGTATAATTTGTTCCCGACAACGACTGCATCTAAAACTAAACCAACAAACGCAATTATAGTTATAAATTTTATTTGGAAAATGGAAAAATAGATTTTTTTTTTGTTCAATTTATAATGTATATATTTTTCTTTTTTTTAAATAACGAAAACAAAAAGAGATATATATGCCGGGGAGTTATCAGCTGTTTGTTTGACTGCGTACTATAATTGTTGTTGGGATTTTCCTTGAAATGTTTACATTTTCAAAAAGGTAAACAATTATGAAAACGCATATACAATTTTCATTTCATATATTTGATGGTATATACAATTTTTCTCTTCTTCTGCTTCAATATTTGTACTCATTTTTCATTTTAATGGAAATTTTCCTATTGTATTTTTATTTTTATTTATGTTTATGTACTTTACTATACGCATTCAATCATTATACTTTATTATATAGGGTTAAATACCAATTTGTCGTTCAGCAGTTACAGATGGAAATTGTTTATGATACAAGATGGAATTAAATTAACAATTGCTTAAATTTTTAGGTACATTAATATTACTTGTTTTGTTTTATATATAAATGTAAAATATTATGGATTGTTTTAAAACAAAATATTAATATCATCCATAGATTTAAAATTGGACATTTCAAATTCATCCATCTATAATGGCACATCGAAACTCGGTACTGTATATGTAAATAATACCCATTTTTTTTTTGTTAAAATACGAAGCTTTTACGAATAACTTTACCAATAATACCAAATAAAAACCATACAAATGTTTATATAATATTATATTTAAGGTTGACTGACTGAGGAAAAAAGCAAATCCACTATAGCATAATTAAGATATTTGTATCTTAATTATTGCTTATCCGAAATATTCATAATAATTAATATTAACTATATTATTTTTAATTATTTTATGTTGTCATTTCTAAATTAAATAAAGAAGAAATAGTTTGTTACGCAGCTCTGACGATAAGTCACTTTTTTAAATACTATTGTAATTACCCCTTCTTATGAATTCGATAATAAAAGAAAATCACCTTACGCTCTCACAATTTTCACATCCATTCAATTTTCAATTTTCTTGGCATGTTTTTATTTTTATTTAATTTTATCAAAATTTATTTTATATTTATTATTTAATTAATTTATTTATCAATATCAATCCATAGCCAAGCAATGTTTATTTTCATAAAATTATTAAAAATATGTGTTTATATAAATTAAAAAAAAATAATAATTAAATTAATAATAAAAAAAAAAGTAATGGATATAAATATTCAAAATACAATAGATAATGATAATAATAATCAAGTGGAAATAAAACTATTATTTTTTGCCAAATCACGTGAATTAACCGGATTACATGAAGCATATTTAACAGTGACAAAACAAATTGTATGCTCACAATTACTCGATTTAATTTGTAATTTATTTAATTTAGAATTAATTAAAAACAATTTAATTTTAGCTATTAACCAAGAATATTGTAGTGATAAAAGTGTTTTATTAACAGTAAATGAAGGTGATGAAATTGCTGTAATACCTCCATTAAGCGGTGGTTAATTTTGTGTAATTTCATTAATTGTTTTTTTTTATATAGATAGTGTTTAGTGTTGCAAAGTGTTTTGATAAGGAGTAATAGATAGAAAATTTGTTTTTTTTTTACAAAAATCAAAATTAACCAATAATAATACATAATAGATTAAAAAAAATGAATTACACAAAATTATCGCATGAAAAATTAGATTTAAATTTAATAAATAATTTAGTTGTACATGAATCATGCGGTGCTGTTTCATTTTTTTGTGGTACAACCCGAGATTATTTTGAAGATAAAACGGTAAGTTATGTTTTTGTGTTTATCGAATCTTGTATCAATACAATGCGATACTTATCTTTTGATCAGTCTAACCATATTTGTTGACATAGCTTATCCATGTAAAACAATTTGCTGAATAACCGAAATTATAGATTATAAACTATTGAACTATAATTCCTCATAGTAGAAAAAGTTATTCACATTTTAAATCAATTATTTTGTATGTATTTTCAGGTTGTATCATTAAAATATGAAGCCTACGAAGAAATGGCATTAAAATCAATGAATGAAATATGTGAAAAATTACGTGAACAATGGCCAGACATTGAAAATATAGCAATTTATCATCGTCTTGGTACGGTTCCGGTAAAAGAATCAAGTGTTATCATTGGTATTAGTTCACCGCATCGTGAATCCAGTTTGTTAGCCATTCGATATGCAATTGATGAATTAAAACGAATGGTACCAATATGGAAATTAGAAAAATATAGTAATCCAAATTGTCAATCCGAATGGAAAGAAAATCAAGAATGTTCATGGTCCAGTAAATTTAAAAATGATGACCGCACAAACATTAATAATGGTGCATAATTATTTACTTTACTTTTATAATATTTATAAATTCTTTTTGTTATATCATAAAATTATGTATAATTTTCAATTGAATTCTATCATCAATCTTTAATTGGTTTTATTTATGTGGGGGTTTTGTAATAATGGGAATATTCTTTATTGGGATAAAGTACAGGGTGTTTTTTGATTTATTTCTTTCAATGTCGATATTTAAGTACATTTTTATTTTAATTACATTTTTTTTACAAAAAAAAGTAATATTTACATATAAATAAAAATATGTATATTTTAATAGAAATTCAATTGTTTTTTTTTCCATTTAATTTCATATCATATCATTGTTCTATTTTTTCTATCAAACATTGGGCATATTATTTATAATTTATCAAATGTAAACACTAGCAGGAGATCCGTTAAAATTTGATGAATGTCCAATAGCCGATGAAATTCCAATTCCAAAGATGTTAATACAAATTAATGCGAATTCAAATGAATTAAAACGTCGTTTAAATTGTTTTATCCAAGGAAAACGCAAAGAAATTGATATAAATAATAGAAAAGATTTTATAGAAAAGCCACAGAATACAAATCAAATGATAAAAAGTGAAATCATTCAAGATGCCGATGAAGATGATGATGATGATAATGATGGTGATGATGTTGATGATAATGAAGATGAAGATGACAATAAACAGTATAGAAATAATTTTTCATGTGCTCGTGTGAATAGTTCCGTTTTCAAAAATATAAATACAAAATCTCATTTAAAAGGTAATTGGTCAATATAAAAGAAAAACTAATTGAATATAATTGAAAATATATTGTAATTGGAATTTTTAATCTAAAAACAGTTCATCGTGTTAAAAATGAATATGGGCCACAAACAAAACATGATTATACAGAAACATTAGATAAATTAATGAATACCACAACCGCTAATAAAATGATGGTTAATATTAAACAAGAACCATTAGTGAAATCCCCACCAAAATCGACCCAAATTGATTCAAAAAATGGTATTATGGAACGAATAAAAAATGCTGAATTATATTTAAAGTTATCCAATAATAATCCATTGCCACCAATGCCTATTTCAAAGGATATTTATAAGCGTTTAAAAGACATCGAAACACGTATCTTACATTTAGAAACAGTTTCACCAGAATATATTAATTTCTTGGTAAATATACCTTTAATAATAACCATAAATTGTTATTCAATTATGTACAATCATTACAATTATTTTATTTTTATTTTTTTATTATTTTTTTTTTCAGCCAAGGCCATACAATGATAATTCAATTCGAAAAAAGAAGAAAAAAAATTATACAATTGATGAATTAGATAATTACATTCAAGAATTACAACGTAAAAATGTATAAGAAACAAAAATGTATATTTAATTGATGATATTTCAAAACATAAAGAAAAGATTAATTTTAAAGTGAATGCCGATATTTTACAAAATATCAAAATTACATGTGTATTAATTTGCGAACCTTCATCGGACGAAGAGAATGTAAATATTTTATAGAATTGTTGAAAAATTAATGTAATTGAACTTGATGCTCATAGGTTTTTGGGTAAGTCTGTTTACCTTATTCATAACAGTAATTTGTCGATGTTGAAGTGCTTCTTTCAGCACACAGCAACGTGTTTGTATTTTGTAATAAAAACCGGATATTTTTTTAATAATGAAAATAAATGTATTCAATTCATAAATAGATGGTTAAGAAAAGTATATAATTGATCAATAATTCAATGTAGAACAATCAGTATATAGAACTCGACTGTCCATTATAAATATTTTATATTATAAGTTCTCTGTTTATTTTTTTAATTTTAATGCTTGTGGTGCTGATAGTTTACATTTGCCAGGTATATTCCGTGCCACAACTTCTTCTTTAACACCTTTCAATAAATCTTTTTCTCTATTTGTACAAGATTTATCTTTTGTAAATATTAACATTGCTGCTTTTGCAAGCTTACCACGTCGTGTCGTACCCGGTGTTAATTTGACTTTGTATCTAGAATTTTGTTAAAACAAATAAAATAGTTTAGGATTAAAAAATCATGCTAAAGAAAAACAAAAAAAGTTCACTTACTTATAATTTTGTAATGCTTGATACGGTGCAATTACTGGTATTGCAAATAATAATTCATCTTCATCTATTGGGCATCCAGTTAATGTATTCAATATATCTAAATCAACATTTATTGGATTTTCATCAATATCCTCGGCATCATCACCTTCATCATCATTGTTATTATTATTATTGACAGTATTTTTTCCAACCATTTCATTTGTTTGGGAGCCAATGATTCCATCATCGATTGATGATAGAAGATTTGTTAACGCTAATTTTTGTTGTAATTGTTGTTGAGCTGCACTTTTTGCCAACTTTTTCTTTGTATTTGAATCAACCATTGGTTGTTTTTTATTTTTTGCCTTTTCATTTGTTTTTGCTTTACCAGCTGATTTTAAGATAGCCATACGAATTTCTTTTTCCTCTTCATCTTGATCTTTATATTTTTCTTTAATTTTTTTCAATTTACTCTTTTGACCACGTTTTAATTGTGGTGGTTGTGATTGTTTTGCTATTGCATTTTGTTCATTATTTTTAATTTGTTGATTTTTTATGTGTTGTGAACGTCCATCAGTAGCATTAATGGATATATTACTAGCACCACGTCCCATTTTAGAATTACTATCTAATGAACCATAGATACCTTTATCTTTTACAATAACTGGTTTATCATCACCTAAAAATATAATATAATCTTTGTCTTCATTAATCGATTGCATTCGTTCAATTGTTGGATCTTTATGTAATGTAACTTTGCCAGTATCATGTTCAATATGTACTTGAGTATCTGGAAATTCAACACTATCTTTCCGTTCAGTTGGCTCTGTATTTTCATCGTTCTCATTCACTATTGAATCAGAATCATCTGAATCACTATCATCATTCATTTCAATTTCTTTATCATCGTCCTCATTTACCGTTTCCAATTGTTCATGTTCGACTGTTAAAATCGATGTGGTACGCGATAATGTGTCAGTATCGTCAAAATTACGTTGATGTCGTTCACCGGCATGCCGTTCAATTGAACCATCTTCCAATTTAAATAGCATGCTCATACCCAATATTAAATGGCATGGTGGTAGAAAATTTTTTTTGCCACGTATCATAAAACTACCTGTATTTAAATATTCACCAGTTGGTGCCGTCTTACTGACCTGATCCGATTTTACCCAATAAGCGCTTGTTACAACTTTTGCATCCCATGCAACCGAATACGAAATAGCCATAGCACCAGCCTCTAAGAGAGTTTTCGGCGGAATATCAGCATCCGCATTTACATTACGTATAATAACACTTGTTGCACCTTGAATATCAGCATGCACATAAATATCATTTGTTCGCATATACCTTTTAACAATCAATTCATTTTGTTGGGCATCACGCCCACCGATAACCAAATAATTCTCTGAACTAATGAACCAGTAGAACTTTTCAAACCAATAGACTTTACGGGCTTTTGTTATGCTCGATATCGTTTTCATTTCCTTTAATGCCTGTTGTGTTCGACGTTCAGCCGATTTTAATGCTTTCGCTGACGATTCAATGGTACGTTGAACTTTATTTGCCGCACTACGTTTTTGATCGTAATAACGGGTTGCATTTGCAAATGCCGATAAATCTAAATCAATATCAACAAGCATCGGTTCTAATTTAACATCATCTATATCTTTTTCTTCTGCATCCTCATCGTCATCATCATCATCATCACCATCATTTGCATATGGATCCGTTAGATGCAATGTAATATGATTTATTTCCAATTTTAATTGTTTTATATGCGATGCTATTGGATCCTTTGATGCTTGGGCCATTTTAACTAATTCTTGTATTTCAGGCCAAGCCATTTGTCTTGCCAATGCACTGCGTATGACTAAAATTGCGTGATCAACCAGTTCCTGATTTCGTGTTATTAACTCTGCACGTTGCCGATCTACCACTTGATATTTATTAAGATGATGTAAACGTTTTTCATGATCCAATTTAACATTGGATAATTTTTTTAATGCTTCACGTTCCTGTTGAAAACTTTTCATATCCAATTTTTGACCTTCTTGTTTTGAATAAAATTCATCGACCGCCGCATCAAATGACGGTAATTCACGGTATGGTTGATTTTGATATTGTGCAAATAAAAACGGATGAAATTCTATGTAATGATCAAAATGCTCAGGTGTTTCATCAGTATTAGATTGTTTCATTGTTTGTACTTTTAATTCACGTTTTATTATTAAATATCCCTATAATAATTAGAAAAATGTACGTTAATATTTATAATTTGAACTATATCAACTAGTACTACGAATATAACAAATTGAATATGGTCTAGAATAGTTTGTAACCATTATTCTTAATTTACTTTCATTTTATATCTCTGATACTCATATCATTTTTAAATCTATCAATAAATTAAAATTGTGTTTATACAACAAAATAACTTACTTTTGATGGTTGTGATTTAGCAGCTTCAATAATATCATCGGCTTCATGTAATGCTTTCATTAGATCGGTAAAATCAGTTTCAAGATTAAATATACGTTGATTTTTATCCACTTTTTTTGGGACAACTTTAATTGGTTTTTTCCCTTTTTTCCCCATACCTTCACCATTTTTATTTTCCTTTTTTTCATCATTCGTTTCTGTTGATTTTATTTCCGTTTCTTCAGTTTCTTCTTCTACTGCTTTTATGACTATTTCTTCTTTTCCCAATAATTTACAATCTTGTAAGTTATATTTTATTAGTACGTGATCAATTAGAGCTGAACCATATTCTGATCGAAAAAATAAATGGAATAAAATTATTGGTTTTCTTTCTAGCGAAACAACGATAAGAAAATGCTTACCTAAAATAGTATTTAATGACTTTCGTAGATTATCTCCAGGTCTTGCATTACGTAATGCTTCAAGTATCACATTTGATTCTGGTGGTCCTTTTTTTAATTTCATTCGACTTTCTGGATAGCGTTCACGTACAGCAAAACGCACTTGTTCGCCTTCCGTGTGTGGACGTAATATATTCAAAATCGTCATTTCGTGATCCGTTAATATAATATTTCCGCGATCGTATAATTCAACAATCACGTGATAACAGGCAATGCCCGAACCAAATTCTAAATCAATTATACGATCTACACCTAATTGGGTGAATTTTTTTAAACGTTTATTATTCAAATGCTTTCGCAATTTCGATGTAAAACCATTCGGTGCAACACTTTTTGGCCATTCGAATGCGGTCGTATGAAAACGTTGTCCCGATTCCAAAAGTAAAACACATTTTTCTTCGGTGCCTTGAAATCGTATCAAATATGTTCGATTATCAATATCATAGATACGATTCACACGTAATCCAATCAATCTAAATTTAATATGTTCAATAAAATAAAATATCAAAAACAGTGCAATTAATTGATAAATTTAATTGAATTTTCATGTTATCACCGTAAAAAAATAAAAATACTATGGAAAAATTAATTACTTTTGTAATTCAGCCACATTGCACACAATATCGTAAGAATTAAATCTGTTTTTCATTTCTTATTAAAATATTTTTATTTTACAAAAAAATATTTATTAAATAATAATATCATTAATATTTTATACAAAAATTTAAAATTTTTAATTAAAACTTGCTAAAATTAATTTATTAATTTATAATAAACGTGATTTTGTTTAATTAACAAATTGTGAAATTGATGTTTGATGAATGCTTTAGCTTTTAAAATTCTTTATTTTTTTTTATTTTTTATAAATCATATGTATTTTCATTTTCGCTAAAAAGTCACATTTTAACTTTATGCATTTTCAGCACATCTTATGACTAGAAAGAAAACTAAATTTTCGTTTGGTTTAAATCATAACTAAGTACTAAATACCGCAATTATACAGTTTTATTAAACAGATAAAATATAATAAATATGTATAGGAGGACTATAGGAGTATTAAATTTGAAATCAAAAAGATCTAAAACTGAACCAAATGATTTAAAGCTTTTATATCCTTATTAAGGATGCCTCAATTTATGTTTAAATTTTAATTAATAAATCTATGTATATAATAAGGGTGCGTTTTATATTTTCTTTTTATAATCATCACAACATATAATATATAATTAAGCGAGTGTATTCCAAACAATGGATTCTTATAATTAGTTGGTAACTAAAACATATCGAGATTTCTGAGATAAATAATTTATCATGTAATGTTTTAAAAATGCTTAAATAAGTATTAAAATAAAAAGATACAAATTTTTCAAAATATCACCTAAAAACAGATCATGCATTTAGAAGTTGTATTTCGTCTTCACACAATTCACACTGGAGTATGATCATGACTTGCGGTAACCGAAAACTAAATAATTATTTTTATTTTAAATTAAAATACGAATATGTCTGAGTTATAATAACACTAAATATAAAATTTTATAACGAATTAAATATTGTTTACGCTTATTTTAAAATCCACAATATTTTCATACAATCAATAAATTAGAAAATGATATTCTAATGAAAAAATACACTAGAATTCATCCTGTAAATTATATATAGACCTTATATTTTGAAAACATGTTATATTATTTATTATTATAATATATTCATGTTCTATATATTATTTTCTTTCTCTGCGCTATATTATGTGTAAATGTTCTACTCACTGAGTTATCATCGCATGTATAAAAAATAATATAAACATTTATTAACAAAAAAATAAAAAAAGAATTTTCCCTATAATATCTAAGGTGAGGTGGAAAAATAATGGAAAATATACTCTCCATTTTCTCAATCACAGGAGTATTTTTTTAAAACCTAAACTAACATATATGAAAACAGCCAGACAAATATTTTTCATATTTCTATATAGTATATGTTATTTATGCCATATATACCTAAATTTATATTTATTTTGTATATATAAAACAGAAATTATCCATGGCAAGGAATAAGGAAGTAGAAATGGCTGCCTATATATAGATAGATCTATAATACTATATGTATAAAATATATATAATTTTTTGACAAGTTCTGTGCGGGTAAATAATTTTCACGAGAAAAATTAAAAAAGAAAAAGTGAAAATAAAATCATTATTATTTTTGTTTAATAGAAAATTTTAATTATAATTTTAATAATCGTAATAGTTTAAAGGGAAATTTCTAAAGTGTTTGATCTAAATCGTCATTTAATGTACAAAAATTATAAAAATTTTATGTACATATAATTTTCTTCCATTAAAGTGAAATTTTCATAAATAGAAAATGCTTAAAAAAATAAAATAATAAATGTAATTGCGTGCGAGTGTGTGTTTGTTTTTATGTGCATATAAAATGATTTAAAAAGGAAAATATTTATATATGTATTTGGGTGGGTGATTTATATTTTCTATTTAGGGAAAAATATATTTATATTTTTTTCTTGTTTGATTAATTATAATTATAATTTTATTAGTGGGTTTTTTTTGTTAATCGTATATTTTTTTGTCAATATATAATCTGTGAAACAATATAACAAAAAACGTTTTCAATCCTTTTTGTTATTGAAAATAGAAAATCCATCCGCATATAAGGAAAATATAAAGTGATGTGTAGAAAACAAAACAAATGGATGAAAAATATATGGAATAAATTTGCGTTTCGTGTGAATATCCTTTTCGTAAATTTATATATATATATTGCAGGAAAAATTTAATTGTTTTAACAAAAAATTTCATTTTTTCTAAGTACAATATAAAAAGGCAGCATTAAACAAATAGAAGAAAAAAATTGTTCACTTTTTTTCGATGAACCTTTTTTGAATTACATTATTTGTTTTTCATAAAATTTAAATATATATGAAAACGAAACACATACAACGTTATATATATATATATATGTATATAAAATGATAATATATATATGAATCTATAAATACTAACACATAGAATATTTAACATACCATTTGTTCTGATTTCACAAAGTGTTTATCGATTTTGAAGAGAAAAAAAATATGTAATATCAGCTGTATTTTGAAAGTATTATACCAACAACAACAACAACAACAACAACAATAACAACATAACAGCACTATCATAATAATAGAGAAAATTAATTTTTCTTTTTAAAAAGGATATATATGGATTTTCCGCAAAAATAAAAAATTTATATTTTTTTATATATATTATGTATACATTCACATTATGTTTTATGTTTTATATGATGTAAAACTCTATATAAATATATATAAAGAATTTAATTTATATATCAAATATATATCATATATGTTCAAAATGTGGAAATTTGTTGATAGTAATAATAATAATAATAATAATAATAATAATTTAAATGTAATTACAATCGGAGACGACATTCAATTGTATTCCGGAAATTTAATATTATCTAAAACAACAACAACAATAACAACAACAACAATAAAATTCAGACGATGATGAAAATTTCAAACAATTTGAAATTTTCTCTTAATTCTCTTAATAATTACATTATATTATTATTATTCTGATTTTATTATCATAAACAGAATCTTCTTATATATTTCTACAATTTTGCTAATATATATATATATATATATATATATATATATATATATATATATATATACATATAGATATATAAATCTAATAATTTATAAATATATAGATATACATACATATAGTATTATATAGTTAAAATATATAACAATAATTAGAATATGATGTTATTTTGTATGCATAAGGAAATTATAGAAGATATTCAACATTTCTATGGAAAATTATAATAGAAAAGGAAATAATTCAATAATAAATTTATGACGAAAACAATTTTTTATCTATAATTGTAATAAATAAAAACATTAATTATACATAAAATACAACAAAACAAAAATAACAAAAAACAAGAAGAAAAAAAGAAGAAAACAAAATGATTCAAATAAAACATTATTTTTTATGAGAACAAATAAAAGGTATTGGAAACGATGTATTCCAATGGCTTTTATCGAGGATCACCATCACATGAGCCACCGTCACCACCACCGCCACCGGCCCCACCTCACCATCATCACCATCACCATCATCAGAATCACCATAATCCTCATCATCAACATCAAACAATTGCAATCAATGAATTGCCAACGGTTACGGCCGCAACAAAATCAAAGGCAAACCTAAACTCAGGAAATTATATGAATGTAATGCCGATGACGGTGGTGAATAATAACGTACATCAATATAATACCCAGCGAAGAAAATATTTTCCACCGGTTCCATCCGAGCAACAGTAAGTTTTAAAATGCAATTAATGTCTATATATTTATACTGTATATGATTGTTATACCAATGAATTTCATATATACATAAAACTCTTTTCCATATATTTATATATAGAACAATACACGATTTTAGTAATGAATATTCGCAAAGGGATCGATATCGAGATGAATATTTTCAAACGGTAACACCACCAACGCAATCGCTTGTGAATTCGTCTATACCACCATCGTTAGTAGCTACCACCATTCCATCGATCATTGTCGCTCCAATATCATCGTTACAGGGTGATTTAGATACACACAAATCATATCGATCACATAGACATCAATATGATTCAAGAATATACGGCAATAATGAATATACGCAACAACGAGGGCGATGTCGCGAAGATTACTTTACAAAGGGAACAGCATCATCTCCCCCATCACTGTCCGGATACGAATCACTGGGAAGAAATTCAAAAACAATATTGTCATCAACGCCACCGCCTACACAATCAACATTACCGTCAACTGTTAGACCATCATTATCATTACAATCTTCACCACATCATTTGCGACTTCAGCAACAGATACACGAACGGCATCATCATCAACAATTACGATTGCAAGAGCAACAACAACAACAACAACAACAACAACAACAACATCATCATCAGCATCAACAACAACAACAAGCACAATCACAATCACAGCATCAATCTTTACCACAGCACAAACAATTACAACATCACCGTCATATGTACATGCCCGATCAAACCTCAACTTTACAGCGTCGTTCATCTTCGATATCATCTCAACATGAAGAATCATTATTATATTCACAAACAGATTCACCGCAACGTCTACCGATAAAACAAACATCACCGATGCGACAAAGACATATGTCACCTATAACACAAAGACATATGTTGTCTTTACCTCGAGAATCTGTATTGTCATCGTCTACGATGCCGTCGATTGCCATGCAAAGACGATCATCAGCAACGCAACAAGAACCATTATCAACAATAATAACAAAACAAATGTCACCAATGCGCCAATCGCGTCTAAATAGTAATGATTATCCATTGCAACAAATATCGCAAAATAGAATAGTAAGCACAATCGAACATCAGCAATATGAACAAGAACAATCACAGCATATTCATCAGCAACTAAAGCAATTTTCTTCTATATCACAACGGCAATCGTCTTCTTCATTATCTCAACAACATATTGAAAACCATCGAATACAACAGAATATGTCACCTTCAAATGCCCACCAATTCAATTCAAAATCAAGTCAACATCAAATGAAAAATGAACAACATCACTTCCAAATGGAAGCACAAACTCTACCAAAAAGTACACCGATGTTATCACAACGGCAAATGCTGTCAATGGCTCAAACGGACAGTTCATCATCGCTATCGCAATACGATTCGAACGCATCGACCACCTCACAATATCATCAAACAAAACAACAACAGCAACAACAACACCATCACCACCACCACCACCACCATCATCATCCATTGATCGAACAAAATCAGGAGAACAATTTTAAAAATCTACCATTGCATAGGCAATCAATATCACCTGAGCCCTCAACAGCATCATCAACATCATCATATCATTCACTAAAACACCAACAGATGAAATCTGAACATATGATAACACAAAGACATACCTTATCAATATCACAACCACAACAACCACAAAATCAAACCCAGTTTGGAATTATTTCGGATAATCAACAATATCACTTAAAACAATATCAAGAGCAACTGCAGCAGTTGGAGCCAAAGCAACATCACCCACAGCAGCCATCGTCCAACACACATTCAACACCACAACGTTCATCACATCAATCATGGATACCAATAAACGATCCGTCTACATGTTCAAGACAAAATCAGCAATCAGAGGGAATCTCCCGCAATCAATTAAACAGCAATGTAACCCAATGTGATATAACAATTAAATCATCGACCATTGAAGAACATCAAAAACAACAATTTTCGTCAGATTATTCAAAACAACAAAATGCTAGTTACGGTAGTGGTAATAGTAATGGTTGTAGCAGTAGTAGCAGTAGTAGTTTCAATTCGCATTTACAACGACAATTATCATCAACTGCACTACAAATACTCGATCAAAGTGATATAAAATCATTGCCATTAATGTCGACTTCTGGTCAACGACAAGATTCGCCGCAAATAACAGAACAATTCACCGAACAAAGGCAACGACAAATTGATCTAAAGAAACAATTACAGGAGCATCAACAAAAACAACAACAATTAAAACAACGAATACAACAACAACAGTTGAAGAGACAATTGCTAATGCAACAACCTGTATTACACCAAGATAAACAGGTGATAGCATCCGTGACAACACAACCACAATCCACAGTAATCATTGATCATCAACAACAAATGCAAACGTCCATATTAATGTCCAAACAGTTAAGAAAAGACCAAGCCGATCAGTTAAAAATGAAATTACAATTACAAGTGCAATTGAAACAACAGCAACTAAAACAAAAATTACAAATTCTGCAACAACAACAACGAGATCAACCATTACATATTCAATTGAAACAACAGCAACTAATACGTGATCAATTAATTCAACATAGGCAAAGGCAATTGGATAAATTAAAACAGCGACAGTTATTAACATCAACACAACAGCAGCAACAGGCACAACAGCAACAACACCACCAAAGCACACAACAACATCAACAAGAGTCGTCAAAATGCCAACAATTTGTTTTTGCGACTGTTGAAAGTGAAAATGTTCAACAACACGCATCTTCACACACCCATCAAAAACCACATACAATTCGACTTCCGTATGGAAATTTTTCAACAGCTTTATATACCGTACACAAAGTTGTAACAACATCACAAATTCAAGCATCATTAGTACCAGTTACGGCGGGTAATCAAAACGATGGTTCCACCGTACTTATACCATCTCAATTAAATTTCAATGATGTTCTAAAACAATTACCGGGTAAGTAATTTATTTCTTTTAACCTCGATTAATAACTATTGATTAATAAGCGATGTGCATTCAGAATACTTTCCAACAAATTCAAATTCTAATTAATTTTATTAATCACAAACATTTATAATATTATACTTATTAACTACACGATTTATCGCAAATATATATTCATATATATTAAATTTAATTTTAAATTATTTAATTTGATGAATTTCAGTCATGGGTATACGTTAAATATATAACAGTGAGGATATAAATTTTTTGTATTAAAAACCTCATTTCGCAACGTCGGAAATATTTTTTGGCTCTTTCATATAACTGTCATTTGTTATACCATTTGTTGTGTGTTGTTCAATATTTACTTCACTGTCTTGTATTGCGTTAGGTATTTGTGATACCACTAATTGTTCTAAATACACCTTTCTTCTTTCGTTACTATCATTTTCCGAATCTAATGTTTCCGTATCACTTTGTTCAATGGGGCGTCCACCATTTCCACTACCACTTGATGTATTTGCCGTGTACACGGAAGTTGATGGTGATGCAATCGCACTACGGGAGTTAGGTGTTGGTTTCCTGGAACGTGCTTTAAAATACATTCGCTTCACCGATTCCCTAAATCCATTATGCCACCAAGCATAAATTATCGGATTAAATAAACTATTTGCAAACCCTAGTATAGCCAATGGTGCGGCAATGGCTATCCGCAGATTATTACAAAGATCTGGTGTAGTATTTTGATCACAGTTTACGTACCATGTGCATGCTATAAAATATGGTACCCATGTAATAATAAAACTACCAGTTGTAAACAATACAACTTTAATGGCTTTCCATTTACTTGGTGATTGTCCTGTATTCAAATGCACGTTTTCATTTACCTTTGAATCTTTTTTAAAAAATGTTATCCATCGACGACGTTTTAATGGTTGTTCTGTTTCTTCGGTGACCGGAACTGTAGCATTTGAATTATTAACATTATAAGTTCGACCACCCGTAAATATCCGTAAATTTCCACCCGATGTAACACCTCCATCGGTTCTTTCAGCCGCCTTTTTTAATTGCACTACTCTTCTTAATGCATAATATAAAATAATACTATACAATACGATAATCAATAGTAATGGAACGACACCAACAAGTGATGTTAATAATACCAATTCCGGCGGGGCCATTACAATAAACCAACAAATTCGACCATTATCTGTATCACCACGCCATCCCATTGCCGGTAAAAATCCAATAACAATTCCTAAATAGTTATAATTATAATCAGTTATATAACAAAACACTATACCAATTAAAAAATTAATCTGTTTCAAATTATAGCATTTCAATATTATTATTTCGCTTACCAATTATCCAAGTAACAAGTATCATTAAACGAGCACGTGTTGGATAAATATATCGTTGATATTGCATACCATATAATATATATAAATAGCGATCAACAGCTATCAATCCTACACTATAGACTGATGTAATAGTTGCTGAAACTATCATTCCTAAAACAATAAAATTAATAAAATTAATAAGAATACACTAAATTATTATATTGCAAAATTATATGTAGATATATACGCATTCTTTATACGATATAAATAATTTGCCATACATACCTAATTGAAATGCACATGATACTTCACCACGATGTGCTTTTGGATAAAATTGACCAAATAATACGGCAAATCCTGTTAGTAAATCCGTTAGTGCAACGTTGCCCAAAAATAAATAGGTACTTCGGGGTTGTTGTCCTAAAAAGTAAAAGTTATAATTGTTTTTTTTCTTAATTCGCTATAATCAGGAACGAAGCCTGCCAGCGAATTTACCAAACAAAAAAGTGGTGCAACATAATTAATAAATAAAAAATATCAATAAAGGAAGAGGTCTATGAGTGATCTTAAAAAAATAAAGACACAATGAAACAATTAGAAAACAAAAATTATATATGTGTCCAATTTTTGTCTTAAATTTCATATAATATATAAAACCAGGAAGGAAAATCGCAGTCCGTATTCAATAGCCATTTTTTTTATAAATATGCAAAAACGAAAACTTAATCCAGAAAAGAATAATCGTTATCAGCGTTCAATAGCCAATGTTTATCTTAAAATTCAAATAAATTTTATAAACGTAATAAAATATAAAATTAGGAAGAATAAATCTTAAACAACCTCAAATTACAATAAATCGTCACCAACTGAAATTGCGAAATTCAAATTATAACATTAAAAAAAAAAAGTACATATGTTATATAAAAAAAACTTTATTTTGGTATGGATATTGGAATTTTTATGCCCTATAAAGACCATAGGTATGCTTGACAGCTGATATACAATTTTGTATGGCGTCACTCTGAGTGACAAAATTTTAATATGCGATATAGAAATATGAATTTTATCTTTCATATTTCATATAAATTCGAATTAAATATTTTAATCAATATTTTAAAAATGATCGGCAAATGGGAAATGAGAATAATCGGCAAATGGGAAATTTATATGTTACTATGTAATTGTTTTTTATCTTCTTGTCACATTTTACTTAAATACTTAATTCTAAAATACAATGTTGCTCTTAATTGTGTTTAGATCAAATTGTCTTAATAAAATTATTTTAATAATTATTAAACGATTCATTAATTTATTATTAATAACAAACATATAATCAAAACAACACGACTATTTTTTGTTTATTTTTTCAATGAATAATAAACCATAATAAACATAAGCACAATAAAACAAAAATTCAGAGTGACGTCAGAAAAATGAAAAATGGCGAACATCAAAAATTATCGAGCATACCTCTTTCATTCTTTATACAATGACCATGCCCTATGGCTATACAGTTGCAATAGAATAGAAACTTTCAAAATAATCATATAATATACAAGCTTTGTTGTTTGACTTTATTCCTTAAGCATCGGAGTCGCATACAACAGAAACAGAAACAGAACCAGAATTCAATACATATTTAACATTTGATGCTGTTGGTGTTTGTGCTACCGAAATTTCAGAAACAGAATGAACAACAGAAAAATTTCATTTTTGTTTATTTTTTGTTCATTTTGAACACCAACAGAAAGAATGTTTTAAACATTTTGAAAGAATGTTTTAAACGTTTTAAACATTCTTTCTATTGTATAGAACAACAGAAAGTTTTTTTAATTGTTAAACAAAGTCATATTTTGTAAAAATTGTAAAAAATTTGTATTGTATTGTATGAATATTGAATAGAATTAAAAGAATATTGAATATAGTTCAAAAAGTAGGCAAATAAAATCTAATCAACCAAATTAATTTTTTTTTTAATATTTTATTCTGTTGCTATTCTGTTTTTCTGTGTATCCACATATAACAGAAACAGAAACAGAATTATTCTTTTTTCTGTGTCTGTTTCTGTTACATTTCTGTTGCATGCGACTCCGATGCTTTACATGCTTGTTTAATAATCGCATATATAAATCAACGTATATTATGATATACCCAAGCAACAAATTTCGTTTCTATAAATTTTGTACTGAAATTCTATGAATGGATTTTTCGGTCTTGCATACAATATTTATTAATAATATCTGGAAGATATTAATACGTTATTTTGGATTTAGATAGCTATATTTTGGACAGACATTGTCTTAATTGTCTATATGACTCAACGTCACTGGCTATAATATTCTAAAACAATATAGAATATATGTTATATATATACGAATAACAAAATGATGTTGTATTAAATTGTATAAAAATAAGCATGTTCGTTTTTATATTTTATATTTTATATAGTATATTTTTAATATTCACACTTTGTGATAATGCTGCGCTAAATCTAACGAAATTTTAGACCGAATATCCGTTTATATATTAACAAACAATTTACATAAATTTATACGGTCATTTTTAAGATTATTAATAAATATAAACATAATATTTTTTCTTGGTTTTCAAAATAATTTATTGATTTTTGAATGACATTTTTAATACATATATTAAAAATTTCTATTATAATACATTAACATTTTATTATTTTAGAATTTATTTCAGCGTAAATTAAAAAATTCAAAATTTATGGCGTAAAATTGCAAAATATATAATGAAATATGATTAATACAAAATTTTTTTGACCTGAGAAATGAATTAAAGCATTAAAGTTTTACCTTGAAATTGCATCGCAAATACCGCGTTGATTCAATCAATACCCTATCGAATTGGTTAACCACCCTCACCGTAAAAAAATATATAAATATGTGATTGATTTACGATAACTCTGTGGTGTAAATGTTAAAAATGCCAACCTAAAATTCTAACGAAATTTTGGGGTCGTGGGTTCGAATCCTATTGAATGCATAAAATATGTTTTGTGTTTTCGGTTATTTTTCGAATCTGAATTTTAATACAGAGTTGTATTTTCCGCTTGCGGTTGGTCGTACGGCTAATTACCGACACCGTAAAAGCCCCAAATTAAGAAACTAACAACAGAAGGCTGCTGTTGAACGCTAAAACCAGATTGTTGGTTGTATAGCGAAAAACTAACTTTACGATCAAATATATACAATTTTATCACCGAACATGTATTAGACCATCTATAGACTCCCTATGGTATTAGAACACAACATATATTTAAAGGTTTGCCACCGTCGAATTTTATCAATTACACCACGCGGGGTCCAATTTGTGTATATACATTCTGTACCCGGAAATTCTCATTTTAAATTTTCCCGCTGAGAATATTTCAAACATTTTTTTCCCAGGTTGGCACAACTGTCAGCAACTATTCTGTCAATTGTTATTGCTGTGTGTCATTTAGTTTGTTTACGGCGTCGTTAGGAACAAGTCAACCTTTTGTGTGCGTTGCGATTTTCACTATGGATAAAAATATCGAACAAAGAGTTTGTGTGAAATTTTGTGTTTCAAACGAAATTTCTTGTGCCAAAACGTTGGAAATGTTGAAAAAAACATTTGGTGATTCAACCATGTCGAAAACTCAAGTTTACGATTGGTATAAATCGTTCAAAGAGGGGCGAGAAGAAGTGAACGATTTGCCACGTTCAGGACGGCCTTCGACCTCTTCAACTGAAGAAAACGTCGACAAAATAAAGAAAATGGTGCTCGAAAATCGTCATTATAGTTTGCGAGAGATAGCCCAAGAAATGAACATGTCTCATGAGACCGCTCGTCATATTTTGGTTGACGTTTTGGGTATGCGGAAAGTCGCAGCGCGATTGGTGCCAAAAGATCTGAATTTTCTTCAAAAAGTGAATCGCAGTAAGGTGGCTGAAGACATGCTTGAACGCGTAAATTCCGATCCAACGTTCATCGAACGCATCATAACTGGTGACGAGACATGGGTTTTCGAGTACGACATGCAAACAAGTCAACAATCGTCGGAATGGCGCGCCAAAAATGAGCCGAAACCGAAAAAACCGCGCCAAATCAAATCGAAAATCAAGGTGATGCTGACCGTGTTCTTCGATATTCGTGGTGTTGTTCATTCGGAATTCTTACCGGTGGGCCAAACCGTCAATAAAGAATATTATCTTGGCGTTATGACGCGTTTGAGAGAGAATGTTCGTCGCAAAAGACCAGATTTGTCGCGGAACAACAGTTGGATTTTGCACCACGATAATGCACCAGCGCACAGAGCGATCATTGTGAACGAGTTTTTGAACAAAAATTCAACAAATATCATCGAACAACCACCGTACTCTCCAGATATGGCCCCGTGTGACTTTTTCCTGTTCCCGAAACTCAAATTACCACTTCGTGGAACCCGTTTTGAGAGCATTGAAGACATCAAAACTAATTCGCAACGAGAACTGAAGGCCATCCCGGAATATAGCTTTAAAAAGTGTTTCGATGATTGGATTGTTCATTGGAAGAAGTGTATTGCCTCAGAAGCGGCCTATTTTGAAGGGGATATAATAAATTTAGATGATTGATAAGTTGTTTGTGTTTAATTTCAAATTTCCGGGTACTTATTTGACAGAATGTATATTTATATATAAAGTTTTATAAATGAAATAAGTTAATACACACCTTTTTTTAATATTAAACCACTTGAAATTACAACCGCTAAATTTAATACGATTATTATAATTCCTAGTATTGGTATGAATATATCATACATCCGTAGTTGTACTTGGGCTGAAACTCTATCGGTAGAATTTTCCCAGGACACATCGGTGACCATAAATGCTGTTGACGTCTCCATCATACCATTAGTTGGCATATCCATATATATATTGAATATTTTTTTATATATTTTATATTATTTACGCGTTTATCACTATTTTTCAGTTTTTTTTTTGACTATTATTGCTATTATTAACAATTCTATATGATCTTAAGGCAACAACATTGTTTAATTTTTCTTTTTCTATTGTATATATGATAATTGTACTGTATCTAAAATTCCGAAACTTTAATTAAAATCTTCTATTATTTATAATGTATTTAAAAACCTAAAGAATTACTACTTTAGGAAAAGAAAAACATAAATACGAATGTATTATTGTATTAAATGTATATTTCATATCGCATTATGCAGAAGAAATAGAGCTAATATGTATATGTATGGGCGATGATTATTATTTACAAAAATTTCCTGATTATTCTTTTTCATCGGTTAGGTTTATTTCTTATAATCATTTAGTACATATGCGGCGGAACGGAAAGTGACAAAATTGAATCTTTATGGATTCATGATTATTTTTTCCGAAAAATTCAATATATCCTTATTTCTACTAATAATTTCTATAATAATATTTATACACATTAATTTAATTGAAACCTAATGTATTGTAAATTATACACAATTTTAATAATATATCTTATTTCAAATATTTTTAATATATTATTCATTATTGATTATTGTATATAAGTGTTACGTTACTTCGACTTGAATATATTGGTATTGGTGTTATAATTATTCGAAACTATTATGAGAAAATTATTAATATTTTAAATAATTATGCGCATCTTATACAGAATTAGGTGTTACGTATTGAATATATATTACCAATACTACAGAAAGAAAGAAACCGAACAGAATAGTAAAATAACCAAATGTTTTTTATATTGTCTGTTTGAGCATAAGAAATAAAAATACAATTAATAATATTTGATTAATTAATAACTTTCAACCGGTTAAAAAAACAAAAAAAAACAAAAGATCTTGTTTTTTTAGAATATACATAAATCGTAATCATTGCTGAACAATTGTTCAAGTCATTGTTCACATAGAAAAATATTTGAATATTTTGTTTGTATGTTGAATGAATGAATTCGAATTGTATTATTAAGTTATTTTTGTTCATACTATTGCATTTCAATCACAAATCTTATCTATATATTTATATATATTGTATGCGTTATGCGTATATAGATAGAGCTATCGCACGATTATATATCGATGATAACATAAACAAAATACGTGAAAATACTGTTGCGAATTTAAACTACAATAACATCATCGATATACCAAGAAACATTTATTGAATATTATTGACATATAATATCAATAAATAAGTACAATACGTATATAATTTATCTTGTAAAACAAAAAAAATAAACGCTTAATGTATCATAATTTCATCGGTATTTTTAAAGTATATATAATTGTTAGGACATATATCATATCGGCGAACTGCGAGATTAAAAAATTTATATAGATATAATAACATTTTTTTTTTCAACAAAAAATTGTCATTTTACACCTTAAATGTTAAATCAAACAAACTAATAAAATATCACACACACACACACACGCACACACACACTCCTTATTTTGTATGAATTTTATTTTAAAATTTAAAAACTCTGCGTTGTCATTGCATTAAAATGGGCCTTTTCGTTTATTCCTCTTGTGTCATGCACTTGTGCGCTCTCAAACATACGAGCGCGATATAACATTTACATGTGCTAGCTCTGTGTTCGAATATTATAAAATAGTCTTGTGTTTAATTTTGTTTACAAATGGCGTTTTATATGTGAAAATGTTATAGTGACGATAAAGCAACAACAATCTCACACAGGGCGATGGTGCTCCTACAAAATAGATAGGGCAATTTGTGTCAACACAAGTGCTAAGTAGAGGTATTTTCGAACATGTGTCATATAACACAAGTAACACAAGTGCAATAAAAAAACGTATTTGTGTCACTTGTGCGTTTGTGTTAACACAAGTGGAATAAACGAAAATGCCCAATCTAACTATAAAAATAAAATCTTCCAATAAATCATTTCAATTGACAATAATGTTCTTAAAAAAAGAATCAAAATCATAACAAAAAAAAAACTAAACAAAAAACTAAACAAAAAACTTCACTAAAGGCAAATAATAAAGACAAAAATTTTAGCTATAATAAAAAAAAATATAATATATTATTAAGTTATGAATCATTCGGTTATTTTTTTAATTTTTATTTATTTTTGTCATGTTTTACTGATTTTTTAAAAATTTTTTCATTGTATAACACAACACCAACAACAATGACTGTTCTGTATGTTTGTTTGCATGTATTTAAAAACATTTTTGATATACACAAGAAATATCAATTTGAATGAAAAAAAAAAATGTTAAAAAACTTAAATTCTTAATAATACAAGTAAATATTAAAAATAAAAATTATAAACTTTCACACATCAAAAAGTTAATAAATAAAATTAATAAATTTAATTTTTATACCAAAAACATTTATTCGCGCTCGATGTCTATTAATTTACTAAATGTTTTTCTTCACTAATTCTTTCCCAAATTAATTTATTTTATTTTAATATATTATCTTAAAACTTTAAACATAATAAATAAATAAATAAATAAAAAACCGACAAATACTAAAAAAAATATGATATGTGTTTGTACATTTTTTTTTGTATATGCGATAAAAAAAATTAATATTATTTATTATAAGATCGTAAATATACAAAAATAATAATATCTTAAGCACTTGGTAATGCATATTTACTGATTTTATATATTTATATCAAATTCTGTTTATGTATATATATTTATATATATATATATATATATATATATGCTTTAGTAAATAATCAAATGTTTCTTCTGCGTTTAATTGTAAGAAAGGATTTTGCATATTTATATGGTGTTTTCAGTTTTGTATTCGATGGAGATAAGATATATTTGTATATGTACGTACGGCATGTATTCATAAATAAACATTGATTATGATGTGAATATATATATATACATAAATATTGTTATCATAATTAATTATGTAATTATTATTTTTATTTTGAATAATTATGTAAACGTTTTTTTTTTATTTCTTATCTTGGTCAGTTTATTTTTTTGGTTATCATTAAAAAATCAATGCGATAATAAAAAAATTGATGTGTTATTGCAAACAAACATGCCAACGGTATATTTATTATGATTATAACTTCTCGTATTGCTTGTAAATTATATGACTTAAAAATTTTGCATCAGGATGAATGAGCCTTTTTATATCAAATACATATTTTTTTTATCTGGACTATTCTTCAGAGACCGATGAATCTCGAAAATTTACGACTTTCCTGTTCGATTATTCCTTCAAAATAAACAAATCGCGATTATGTAAATTTTAGAACGCGATCATCAATGTACGCGTATTTACAAAATCATATATATATATATACATATAGATAGATTTCATGGGCGAAGTTGGGGAATTGATTGTTTGTCATGTTTCCCAAAGAATAGAATTTTCTGAAAGTCATATGTCTACTTCGCTAAACAATAAACAAAAATATGATTGTGCACCAAACTAAATTTTCCGGAAAATTGATTTTTCAAACTTTTTTATCTTTTTAATTATACAACCCTGCGTTTTTAAAATTTTTGTTTTTCTTCGCCGCATTATTGGCAAATTTAATCAATTGGTAATATTTTATAGAAGACAATTTGAAAATGGCTCCATTGATTTAAATGATATAAATGATATTTAAATGATATAACAGATTTTCCATTCGATTTCAGTGTTTCAATTAAAAGATATTTGCGATACTTAAGTTTTATAATTTTTTTTTTAAAAATTTTTAAGTTTTAGAAGTTTTCATTTTCTTTTATGAAAAATCAGAAATTAATAGATTTTTCAAATGATTCACTTAAAATGAAAATGGGAGAAAAAGTATTGTTATATATAAATCGAAAAATTTGGTAAATTGAATTTTCCGGAAAACGTTGTTCAAATCAAATTTTTTTTTGTATTTTTAAACATGTTCATTTCCCAACATTCCATCAATTGGATATTTAATGGAATTGAATTGATTCTGTATAACAATAAAATTTGAAACATATCGAAAAGTTATATATAACCAATTTAACCCTTAACGAACGAGCACATTTTTTTAACATTTGAAATGTCACGAGTATTCGTTCGCTATGGGTTAACATATATAGTATATATATATATATATATATAGGCGGTATTGCAGACCGGTTGTAAGAAGAACCATATAGGATCACAAAGCAAACAGCTAGCACAGTACATTTTGGTTATACTATGTGTTTTTAATAAAATCAAAAAATGGGAAGATAACATCCCAAAAATGCGCTTATAATCATCAGTGTATGTGTGTATTTGTGAAAAATAGATATTTTTCTACAGAGCGGGTGTTTATGCTATTAATATATAACAGAAAGTTTTTTTAATTGTTAAACAAAGTAATATTTTGTAAAAATTGTAAAAAAATATGTATTGTATTGTATGAATATTGCATAGAATTGAATAAATATTGAATATAGTTCAAAAAAGTAGGCAATTACAATATAATCAACCAAATTTTTTTAATATGTTATTCTGTTGCTATTCTGTTTTGGTGTGTTTTGGTGTGTACACATATAACAGAAACAGAAACAGAATTTTTCTTTTTTCTGTTTCTGTTACGTTTCTGTTGTATGCGACTCCGATGCTTTAGTTGGTATATTGATATATATATGGTATATTGGATTTTTCATTTTGATTTAGTTTTATTTTATTCCATTAATCTTAAGTTTCATTTTGCTGT
Organism: Dilophus febrilis; assembly: GCA_958336335.1. Classification (NCBI taxonomy): domain Eukaryota; kingdom Metazoa; phylum Arthropoda; class Insecta; order Diptera; family Bibionidae; genus Dilophus; species Dilophus febrilis. The sequence continues at coordinate 22,815,678 of OY284468.1, read as the reverse complement.
TCTCATTCAATGAATTTTTATGACAGATTTTTATTTGTATTTCATTTTTAGAATTTGTATAGCAAATATTTTTTAACTTATAATATTAGGATTTCATTTAAATATGATTTGTTTGAAAAAAAGACGGTTTTTTTGAAAACCAATATCATATTTAGTATCTTTTTTTTCTTATTAACATATTACAGAAACTTTTTGGGCACAAACTTAAATACATTAATATGAGACTCAATTGGTTTTTTAGTTGATCGCATAATTTAATGATTACAGTTTAAGTTTCTTTAAATTCATTTTCTGTTATCGAATATCATATTTGGGTAAACATTTATACGGCTACATGTTACTCAGAAAAAAATTTACTAAATATAATTCAAATGAACGAAATATTTCCCAAAGCATCTATTTTAGATCGCCACGCTTATATAGATATATTTGTCTGAAAATTTAAATTTTCATTTGCCTTCAAAATCAACTCTCCAAAATTGGTCGCCAATAAAATTTCTAAGACCAGGTTTTCATCAAACAGTGCTAGACAACATTAAGGATCAAGTGCAAAATATGACTGAGATCGAGCGATGGGCGAAGGGGTAAGGTGGCACACCGCTATCACACTATCATACGAAAATAATAATGTAAATAATAGAGTCCATAATGTAACATCTAATTCTGTAAGATCTAATAATTTAAAATATACCATTTTCTTAATAATGTCGAATTATTATAACATCTAAAACATTAAAGTCGGATTAAAATAACCTATAATCATACTTACTTCTACTTTATATAATCTATAATTACAATAAGATCTAATTTCTATAACATCTAATTCATGTAACATATAATCGTTATAACTTATAATTATGATAAATTCTAATGTTTTTTTTCGAAAAAATCAACTACGTATAATGAAAAAAGCAAATAACATAAATAAGATAAAATTATAATAAGCTCTAATTTAAATAAGATCTAATTTATTTTAGATCTAAACAATTGTGAATTATAAAATTTATAAATATTAGGTTGTCTAAAAAGTATTGGTAATTTTTTTTACAAAATTCAAACGATTTTTTTATATATTTCAAATGAACTTTATTAAACCAAATATGCGCCGTTTTGATCGATGACCCTTTGCCATTTTTCTGGTAAAGACATTATCCCATCACTGTAGAACTTCTGTGTTTTCTGGGCAAAAAACTGATCCAAGTGCATTTTGCAGTCCTCTGCGGAATTTACTTGTAAACCATTAAGGGAGTTCTGCAGAGACCGGAACAAATGATAATCTGAAGGTGCAGGGTCCGGGCTATATGGTGGATGCATTAAAACTTCCCAGCCAAACTCTCTCAGTTTCTGCCGAGTCATCAAAGATGTGTGTGGTCTGGCGTTGTCATGATGGAACACAACACCCTTTCGATTGATTAATTCTGGACGTTTTTTTTTTTAATCTCGTGCTTCAATCTTGTTAATTATTGACAATATAGATCGGAATCAATGGTTTGACCGGGTGCTAGTAATTCATAATGAACGATTCCTTTCCAATCCCACCAAACAGACAGCATTACCTTTCTTGGTGTTAATCCAGGTTTTGCTACTGTTTTAGGAGCTTCACCCTTCTTGGACCACGATCTTTTTCGTACATTATTATCGTATGTGATCCATTTTTCATCACCTGTAATCATTCGCTTTAAAAATGACTCGATTTCGTTCCTTTTAAACAGCATTTCGCAAATGGAAATTCGGTTCATTAAATTGTTTTGTGTTAATTCATGTGGTACCCAAACATCGAGCTTTTTCTTGTATCCAGCCTTTGTCAAATGGTTTAAAACTGTTTGGTGATGGATGTTTAGTTCTTTAGCGATATCATGACTGCTTACGTCTCGATTTTCTTAAATTTTTGATATGATTTCATCGACTTTTTCAGTGATTGGTCGACCAGAACGAGGTGCATCTTTGACATCAAAATTACCGGAACGAAATCGAGCAAACCATCTATAGGCTGTTAATTTTGATAAAGTTCCTTCACCGTAAACTGCATAAATTTGTTCATGTGCCTGCGTTGCATTTTCACCTTTTTCATAATAAAATTGTAAAATGTATCGAATTTTTTCACTAATTTCGCTCATCTTTAATGCACTACAACTTTTAAATGACTAAACCAATTTAATTTTTTTTTTTTATCTACGAAATGTCATCTTTCGAACATATATTAGTGTTACCTGATCAGATTAGTACTACTTGAAATATTCAATTATAATGACATCTATTAATAAAAATGATCAATTCTTTTTCGACAACCTAATATATTTCATATAGGGTACAAACATTTTTAATTATTTTTAGTAAATAATTATAACTGTATTGTATATTTTAAATTCTTAGGTCTTACGAAATTAGAGCTTACGATATACTACGCACTAATTCATATAAGCTGGTATATATCGAAAATTTAACCACCATAGTCCGTACTTTATTTTGTGCGGATCAAAGAAATAGAAAAACGAAAATGAATTGTAATATGTATACGGCGTGCGTGTGGTATCGTATATTTACATTATACTTGATTTATATATTATTTGTGTACATGATTTTTGTATATGGTTTTATATTAATTCATACATTTTAATTAATTCAGGCTAATTCATAAATTTTCAATTTTCTAGTTTTTTTTTACTCGATAGGAAATTATATTATTTATTCATTGTATTTTCAAATTATTATTCATCACATGGATTTCAATTTTTCCTTAAACAAAGATATTTGGAAAATTGGGAAATCGTTCATTATGATCTATATAAAATGTAATACCTAATACGAAAACTGCCGCCTGGAGTCACATTTCGCCACTGCTTTGAATTAGATAAAAACTGTTGAATGTATTGTGTATAATTATTTATATATTTATTTAAAGGATATATTTAAACTTAAAGGATCATTTAAATGGTGTTTGAAAATGTTTGATATTAAATCACTTTTTAAAATATTTTGAAAAAAAATTTCAGATGAACAAATTTTGATTTTACTCATTTGATAAAATAAGAATAATATACATAATATACTAATATACATATGCGATGATTATATATTAAATTGTATATGTATATAATAGATTAAATTATAATACGTTAAACGTTTCCTGTAAATCTTTATTTGGTATAATATGGTATTTAGTAAAAAATTAATAAGTGCTTAATTATAGCACAATGTATATGTATTAATAAGAAAGTACATATATACTATTATTATATATGTAGTCAAATTCTTTTTGTTGGCCCATCTGTTATAATATTAAAATGAATATTATAAATAATATGCATGATGTTTATCCAATTCAAATGCAAATTCAAAATTATGTAATGCAAATTTATACATATCAAAATTCTTTTGTTAAAATGCATTATCATAAGTTATAATTAATTTATATTTATTATTATTTATATATTTAGATTATGATGTTATCATTCTCCGGGAATTCACATCATAATTATATTATTTTTTGTATATATATATTAAGGTGGCCTCCAAATGTATGGGAAAAAAATTTAGAACACGGATTTCGCGTCTGATAGGCTAAAAATATTTGATTACCTAAAAAACTACAAAATATAAATTTTCAGAACGCTTGGTGAAATTTTAGAACTCGCTCAAGAGGCCTAAAGTCGGAAAATACGGATTTTCATACATTTTCGTAATATTTCGACATCATATCGGTTGAATTAACTATATAAATTAAAGATAGCCAAGATAAACGTATTCTATGCAATTTTACCTTTCCAAAATGGGGTAGAACGTTTTCGTACGTCGAATATTTCAGGAGTTATGCCTCATACAACTAAATCACCAAAGTGTTTTTCATGTTGATTTAATGGTTTGTGTTATATAATTAATATATAATTTATATAACCGATATGATGTCGAAATATTACGAAAATGTATGAAAATCCGTTTTTTCCGACTTTAGGCCTCTTGAGCGAGTTCTAAAATTTCACCAATCATCCTGAAAATTTATATTTTGTAGTTTTTTAGGTAATCAAATATTTTTAGCCTATGAAACCCAGAAATAAAAGAATTTTGTAAATAAGGGCCACCCTAATATATATACACTACAAACCAATATTGTTATTATTCCATACATTATTATTATTTATAGCATTGCTTTTACGAAAATTGCCTTGTTAAATTTCAAATTCATGAACGGTTATATAAATGATAAAAATGTTTTTTTACAATAAATAAAATCATTTTAGTTGGTGGATATGAATCATTTTGTCGTGAATTATATATATCTTATACAAGTAATTTTTCAATTTATCAAAAAAAAGTTTATAAATAAACTATAAAATAAACTTATGTAATTTATGCTATAGATGAAAATTGTCATAACCACACATATTCACTTAATTCAATTAGTGTAATAATAATTTAAACTTTCTATTTTTGAAGAAACTTTACTATATATTATATATATATATATATATGACCTGCATTTTTGTCTATATATATGATGGGATCTTATATTTTAATGACCCGCACATTCGAATTTGTACTGTAGCTAAGTTGAAAAGTTAAAAAATGATATATTAAAAACGATTAAATAAATTAAAAAAATTTTATCCATTCTACAGCACCAAGCATAAGTACAATTTATAGTACACCACCTGTTCAAAAAAAATGTGATTCCTCACTGCCGACAGCATCAATATCAAAAATTTTATTGAATCAACATCATAAGCAATCATCAACGACAGTTTGCGATACTAGTGAAATGTGTACATCGGTAACGGGTACATCAAGAAATGCATTCAGAAGAGCGTATACACAAACGGAACCAACTGCATTCAATGCACCATCAACATCTGCAAGTGCGACAGTAACACGACCACTTCAAAATGTATGTAATCCAAATATTGAATTTTGTTTTTGATGATATAGAAATTAAACGAAATTTTCCAATGAAAAGTTCAATTAATTCAATTTTTATATATTTAGTTCCGAATATTTGTGTTTTAAACAAAATTAAATATTTTTTAAACCTTTAATAAAAAAGAGTTTTTTTTTTTTACTTGCAATTACAGGTGATACCAACTTGTGTATATTTAATGTCAAATGTAGCTGTGCATATGGAAATTGAAGGGACGTCAACGTGTCCCGCACAAGTAATGTTAGCGGCTGCTATCGGTTGTCAAGAATTAGGTATAGCCAATAAACTATTGGCCCAAAGTGTTTTTGGATTATGGATGATTAGTCCATTGTTAGAAATTCAATTGAAAGCCGAACATAGACCGTATGAAGTGCGTATTAAATGGCCAGAAATTTTAAAGAAACGATCAAATCGTAATCCAATTGAGAAATTCCGTGACGATCCAATGATCACCTTAAAACGTAGTGTATTTTTAATGAAAAAAGAAGAAGAAAAAATTAAGTACGTATATATATATATATATATATCTATTAAACGTTGATTGTAAAAATTAACCAATTTTCGATTAATAATTTGATTCTATATATGTCATTTATTCTATATAATATCCGTTAGGGATCATCGAATATTGGAATTATTATATGAAGAAGCACGATTTAATGTATTAACCGGTCGTTATGTTATGGAACCGGCTCATTTAATAATGTTAGGTGGTATACAGTCACGTATTGAATTGGGACCATATAATGTGGAAGCTCACACAATCGCATATTTTCGTGAAAACCAATGTAAATATTTACCTTCACATATTGCAAAAAGTACAAATTGGTCTTGGTTGCCGATCAGTTGGAAAACATCTGCGGAATTAGCGTTATTTGAACAATTTAAACGTGTACCGAATGCTGCTCCAGCAAAAAAATTAATGCGAAAATATTTGGAATTTTGTTGGGCGCTTCCGTACTATGGGTACATTTTTATTTATATTCCCATTAATTATTTGTACTTGTAATTTCTTCACCTTTAATCATCCTATCATATTATATGCAGAATTATATATTTCCTATATTATCTGTAATCAGAAATATCCTTTGTGATATTTTTTTTTTTTGTGGTTTATTTCAGTGCTGCCTTTTTTCACGGACAGGTAGAACAGCCAGTTCGTGGCCTTATGAGTTTATTTAATAACAAAGATATATCGATTTTAGTAGCAATTAATGAAAAGGGTATTTTTATAATTGACAAAATGGAAAGTGTATGTATAATATATGATTGATATACACATTGGATAATATCTAAATATTAATGATAACATATTTTTATTTTTATTAATGTTTATTAATTTTTTTATTATATAAATCATAGACACTTTTACTTGGATTACGATACGAAGAATTATCATGGGATTTCGCAAAACCAAGTTTAATTAAAGATGATGATTGTCTTCCTTGTATATTTATTCAGGTAAATTTTATTTGTGAACAATCGTTTGTGCACATCAAAGTTTATATTTGAATTATATATAAAGATTTATATATGTATTTTCTTGGTTTTTAATTCCATTTAAAAACAAAAGTTTAATGTGACTGAAAACGGATCAACTGTATCAAAATTAATGCAAATATTTTCAAAACAAGCTATTATGGTGGATGCCTTAATAACACATTTTACGGGAAAAATGCGAGCGAGACGAAAAAGTATGAATGCTCAAATATACAATCATTTAACGCCGCCAGAAGGTATATTAATAATTGAATAATATTGATTCACATTTTTTTTATTTGGATTTTTATGCATGTACGTTTTGGGAAAACAGAAAATTTGGTACCAGATTTCTTTACTTTCCTTCATGTTTCATGAGTTTTTATTGACAAAAAATTATCTCAAAAGTGTCTTCTGCTCGATTTTTTACAAGAAACTATATTGAACCGATTTTGTGGACAATTTCAACATAAGCCTTTTCTTGTTTAGCGAGCTGATTAAGTGGGAAAAAGCCATACCAGATCCCTTGTACAACTTTGTAAAATCTCTGATTATTCGAATTCGTTTCTTTCGTGTACATCTCAAAGTTTTTTAAGGTTCTTCACTGGAAATGAGGATAAACGATTTGGGTACCAAATGTGAAAAATTTTCGGATAACTTTTCTGATTCTTTCCATATGGGTACATAAGATTTGATATAAAGGTTTGATGAAATTTTCTGATCACACTATACTTGCACTCACTCCCATAGAAATCCGAGGTGCCATTGGGAATTAAGAATAAATATATTCCGTCACCTGGTCATACACACATGCTTTCCGTTTTAGGTTTTAACCTAGCACTTTTTTTTTATTAATTAATTTCTGATTTTGTTTTATAAAGAACCATTTCCTATACAAAATAATGGTATCGGTGTTTTAAGCAATAAATTATCACGACTGACATTCGCAACATTTGATGCAGATGGACGTTGTATTGGACAAATGGGATCTATTCGTGTCAGCTATTAGAATAATTAATTCTTAAAATAATATATATAAATATATAACTAATTATTATAAATACATTTTTTTAGGTTATTAAGTTCTACATATAGTAAACAAATTATTATTATTATATTATGCGTATTATATATACATAACAAAAATGATATTGATATAAATGTAAGACTTTTAATGTAAAAAGTTTAAATTTAAGTTAAAAAAATGCGTTGTCTGCATATGTGTTCGTGAAAACTGACCGTAATAATATTATAACCAAAATAAAAAATAAGTGTGTATATAGAATGTGATAATTTTTTTTAAAAGACAAAAAATCGCATAAAAAATCGAATGACAACGTAAATTAATAATTATATTAATAATAAAATATTACATTAGCTATTAAAAATGAAAACAATTTTGAAAATTGTTTTCTTTTGTACATTTATTTGTATATATCTTATAAATACGATATATAGAAAATTGATATTTTCAAAAAGCAAAAAAAAAAAAGTTAAAATTAATATCAAATTATTTTTGGATTTTTGGTTATTATATTATTCTTATTGTTGTATACATAAAAAAATAAAAATGAAATTCAGTATATATAACTTACATCAACACACACACAAATTGATATATTATATTACATTTCCACATATTTTTTGTCATTTAAATTTAAATTAAAATATTTCAAATTTTTACAAAAAAAAAAATATCAATAATAAGTTATTACAAAATCAGGTCAATTTTTTCTAATGTCAATACTGCCCACAACCAAGTAGAACAAAAACGTGCTCTCAGATATTGTAAAAATATTAGATGTATGTATATTATATATACAGAATTTAACTTGACCACTAATTTTTTATCTTGCTTGATAATTTTGAAGGTTTTGAATAACATTGAAATATCAATGTTCTGTAAACATTATATGAAAGGGATTAATGGATTATAATAGCCCCTATAAACAATTGAAATGAATCCACATACAATGCTACTAATTTTATTCAATCTCAGAATACATTGATTTGTTTTAATTTTGGAGTATGTATTCATTCATAAAATCCATCAATGTGTAAATATTTACATGTATTTAAAAAAAATTAATTTTTTCAATAAATTCGAAAAATGTCCTCACCGTATAAAGATAATAATTATACTTTGTCAGCCCATTTTGTAGATCCCATTGATGATCCGACGATAAATTCTAGTGAGAATCAATCATTTTATTCAATAACGGATGCCAATGAAGAACAAGTTAATAACATACGAAATATGTCATTCACATCAAATTTATCATTTAATTTAGAAACATTAATCAATAATAATATGGTTTCATCATCAAATGTTAATGGTGCAATACTACATGAGATCAATCAGTATGATCTACAGATAAATAATCAAAATGAAGAGATTGATAATACCAATTTATCAAATTTATCAAATTTATCAAATTTATCAAATTTATCGAATTTATCAAATTATTCGCATTCATCCCAATCATCTGATTACGCAAACAATGAACATTCATTATTTATTGATTCTGATACAAATTATGTGATTAATGACTCTTCCAATAGTTCCGATCAATATCAAACACAAGCGTCTTCATCATTTACTTTATCAACATCACCTTCATCAGCATCACATTCCTTAGCATCAAATTCATCCTTATCATCATCATCATCATTATCATCATCATCAACCTCATCATCATCTAATGGTCCACCACAAAAGCGCATTTGTCGTTCAAAATCTTTTCAATCAATGCCATTAATACAAATAGTATGTGCTGTTTGCTTAGAATCACCATTGACTAATCGTCCGTATTCAACATTATGCGGACATTTATATTGTTATCATTGTATTCATAAATCAATTAAAAAATATTCCAAATGTCCAACATGTAAAACCGTTTTAACTTTACAACAAATTCATCCAATTTATTGTTAATTATAATTTTATCGATATTGTCTTATTATAATTTAAATTCTATATATTCAGGATTTATTTGTATATTTTTTTTTTAATAAATTGTTTATTTAAAATATTATTTATTATAAATAATAACGCTCTATAAATATATATCAAAATCATTATACATTATATTTTTATATATCTGTAAATCGATAAACATCGATATACAATAGAGCGAGAACGGAAACGATGTATTTTAACAAAAAAAAAATAAGTTACGGTTGACAAAATACCATAAATTTAAAGGTAATAAATAAAGAATAATATAAACATGCCATTGTGATTCTAAAAACTGTATATGTATAATGTGTATTATTTATTAGCCCAAAAGTTATATTATTCAAAATAATTACATAATAAAACCAAAATAATTAATGTTAATGATATAAATAACACTTGTATATTGTATATATAAATATATATAAAAAAAATTTCGTTTTTTACCTTTAAAAAAAATTAATATGTAAATCAATATTTAAAATATTGTGCAAATCTATATATGCATAAGCAGTTTGTTTTTTTTTTCATTATTATAAACATGTAATTACTATTAATTATGTATAAATTTAATTCAGTTTTAAATTTATTTCAGTAATTTTTGATTTTTATATTTTATTTTTGTTATTATATATATCGGGAAAACAATTAACCAAAATTATATGTTTAAAATTAAAAAAAAATATAAATAAAAATCGAAAAAGAAATGAACATAATATTTTAACAAAATCAAATTTTTTCAAAAAATTAATAAAAAAAAATCAAATAAAAAAAAAAGGTTTTTATTTTAAAAAAGTTTGGACGAAATTCTTATTCTATTGTTGATGATAAAATTGTAAGACGACTATCATTTAACAATAATTCTTTTACTTTTTGATATTTATTTTCGGATTCTTCTTTTGTGTTAATCAAACGTTGTTGAAGTGTTCTTTTATGCAATTCAATATTTTCACTAAAAAAAATATTGTTTTTATTATTATGTTTTAAATAAATTTTTTTTTATTTTCTATTTCATATAATTTATATTACCCATCTTTTATCAATTGCTCATAATCATGATCATTAAATTGACTGTGAAATTTATTTAAAAACGTTTTAAAATTATTTTCCTCTAAACATAACTAAATGAGAATAAATAAACATATTAATATAGAGTAACAAAAAAGAAAACCCATTCATTAAGTATATAAACAAACACACACCTCATCATATGTTTTTTGTAATCCATTTAACATTTCCAAATAGGTATGTTTTATATCATTTAAACAAGCTGTTATTGCTAATTGTGAATCTTCTAAATTTGCTTTTTTTTTATCCGCACCAATAATAATCAAATATGGTGCAAGATAATCGGGTTCTGATATCGCTATCAATTTTTCACGTTTCTTTATTTCTTCGTACTGCATAAACAAAAAAATTGTATTCATTTATTACAGTAGTACTTTGTTTTTGTATGTTTTAAAAAGCACAAACATTATTATTATTATTATGATTATGATAAAATATGAATGAATGAAAAAAATGAATTGTTTTGCCTATTTAAGAACTGATTTGCAAAACTCATATAGTTCAATTAAATATTTTGTTTAATTAAATATATAAAGGTAATAAATGACAATTTTATATACAAACTTATCAAAAATTAAAGAAAAATACATTTATTCATTACCTTTGCCATACGACGAGTCCTTGCCGCACTATTTCGACATGGATCAAAAATGCTAAATATTAATTTTGGAATAACCATTTCATGTTTACGTACATCCAATAATTGTACAATGTCTTTGCACCGTTCACGAAATGCCGATTTACTATTTTCTTCCGATTTTAACTGTTCCAATAACAATAAATATTGTTCAACTTGTGTCATATTTTTTTTTGTTGGATTAGCCTAAAACATTGTATGATCAAAAACTCAAATCAATATAAATCAAAATAAAGATGAGCACAAGTGTATGTATTATAAGAACATTTTATTATATCTTACATTATATTCAACAATGCATTGAGGATCAAATATAATTTCACATCCATAATCGGGTGCCGGTGGTTTTTGAAAACATTTTGTGGACGCTGTTATTGCATCACTATCATAATGAAATTGTAAAAATATTTTACTTTCTAGTAATTCAAAAGTTCTTGATGATATATCATTGTCGGCCACTTTACTTTGATTACGATAAAATTTTTCATTTATTCGCTATACAAATAGAAATACAGAAAGAATGTATACATATATATATATATATATATGTATGTATTAATATCAATAATAAAAAGTAAAAGATGTCTATACAATTGTTATACTACGATTCAGTTTGTATAAAAAATATCAATTTACTTACAATCAACATTTTCATATTTAACAAAGAAGAGAATTCAGTTTTTTCTTTAAATTCAAATTCACGAAAATATAAGCTATATTCATCAAAAAAATAAAGTTCATTTCATTTTTAGATATACATTTATATATATATATAAATAAATAACAGAAACAAATGGGAAAACATATTATCATTACAAATCGTTTCGATTATCAAAATATTCTCGTATATATTTGGGCTGTGATTCAAGTGTTTTTAACGAATCCAATCTCGATGTATAGTAAAATTGAAAGATTTTTCCAGTCATCGGCTCCGAGTTATGTGCATATGCTAAATGTAAATAAAAAAATATAAAATTTTTTTTTTCAAAATTATTCCTATTATCGTCACCAGTTATGATTTTCCATAAATACTTAATATAATATTATATTATAGGTACATTTTAAACAATCTGTTCGTCCTTTAACAAAATATTCTTCAATTTGTTTTGTTAAAAAATCAATTTTAATTAATTTCAATAAGTCTTGACGATTTTCATACCATTCCCAACGCATTAATGGATGTTGGTAATCTATTGTTTCATATGTTGTATAGCGTTTCATTAATCCATCAACATTTCGATATGGTGCAAAACGTTCATAAATACCACGTTTATAATGAATAATTTTTTCTCCATTCGGATAACGTTCTTCATATTCTAAAATAAAATGCAATTTAATAACGATATACATATACAGATACGCAGCGTTTCTTAAGGCTTTTGAGAGTGGGGGCTAATAATTTGAAAATCGTTTGGTTGGTTATCCAGGATGCGCCACGTGGGGGCGATTTTCACCACATTACTACAGCCTTAGAATTAAGATCTAACACAAAATTTAAATAAATACAAATTTGAAAAATTTCAATACTTTTAAAAAATATCAAAAGCGCGCATATTATTGCTTTAGTCCAAATGTGTATCGTATATTCGTATATCCAATACATTATGCAGATTGTATAGTAAAATAATATCATACATGCACAATTGCACATACAAAACAAAAACACAAAAAATATATTTGATAATTTCACGTATCCAAAATAAAAAAGAATTGAATGAAAAGAAAATGAAAAAATAACAAAATCATCATCACCATTGATGTATTTTTATTTATTTGGAGGTATATAAAATAAAGCGCGCTTTTTATTTTAGTCCAAATTCTATATGAAAAATTTTATATATTTTATATAATTGGCTGTATTTTATACAAAATTATTAGCTTTTATTGGTTTGTATATATATGTTGTGTTCGGTATCTCGATCTATAGATTTAGCAGATCATATTCAGATTGAAAATTAATCTGAAAGATAAAGAACGCAATTCAGATTTTTCAGATCAATATTTGTCAAATTTAGTTTTTTAAATTAATTTATATTTTATTTGTATCACACTTTTATCTTATATTTATATTATTTTATTTATATTTATATTATTTTCTTTTATTTTATAGCCAACAAAACTGAAAACTACAAAGATATCTCTCTATTTGTCATTTTATAAAATTTATTCGTTTTTGAGTTAATAATATTGAATGCAATCTGAAAAATCTGAAAAAATTCCAGATTACTTAGATCAGTCTGACTGGAGATAACGAACGCATTTATATTAGTCTGATCAATCTGAAAATAAGATAACGAACGATAAATCTGAATTTAGAGCAGTCTGATTGATCAGATCGTAGATACCGAACACAATAATATACTCCTTGGACTATCTCGATTTCTTGCGCCAAAAAGACGTTAACGAATTGTGTAAGAGAATAGCATGAACGCTTGAAGATACAACATATTGTTAACAATATTCATGAAGAAATATATATATCATACCATTTTGTGTAATATTCAATTGTTGAACCCATGTTATGGGCATATCTAAATGTTTTTCTTTTAATAGTTCTTGTTCACGTGACAACGACTCACATTCGTCCGGTAGCGGACGTTCGATTCGTAATTCATATGGTTCACCTGGTAGTAAATGTTCCCAATGATTTGTATTTTGAAAATTCCATTGCATATTCGCAATATCATTTATCGGTTCTTGACGATTAATCTAAACAGTATATATATAAAATTTTAATATGTCTTTATATATATACATTGTTTAAAAACATTATATTTTGTATACATAATAATTATGTTGATTCCAAACACTTTCAATTCCCAAATAATTTAAATTATTTGCCTCAAATCGAAAACCTGTTGATGGTTCTATAAAAAACGATTTCTGTTCATTTAAACATTTCTTTGAAGATCCCAATGTATCGTCATCAAAAACCAACGATGATTTTTTATCTGGTTTATAGCTCCATTGTGCATGTTGTACAATAACAATCCATGCATGTAATCGTCTGCCTTCAAATGGATCATCATCAAGTTTTTCTAATGCCTTTTTGTATAAATAATCAAATTACTTTTTATTTATTATTATATATATATAAATACTATGAGATATTTTATATAGACAAAATGTTCAAACATCAATTTCTGCTTGTAACTTGGCCGCTTTGCGATTATGTTCCTTTACAAGTTTTTCTTCCTTTCGCTGTTCCACTTCTAATAGAAATTTACTGCTTAAATCTGGTGGTTCACGTAATGCATATTTATTGTTTTCTTTTTTCTCAATATTTTCGGTTTTAGTCTAAAAAAACATGATAATTTTTTCTTTAAATATCAAAAGCAGTCATATAAAGTAAAAGGCAATACAAAACTAATCAATTTAAATTCTTAGAATGGAAATAGATATCATGAATCATGAATCATGAAGAATAGCTATATAAATATACATGCGTATATAAATATAGTAATAAAACTTGTATTACATAATAGGTCTGTTATATCTGTTAATATCAATAGCGACCACGGTACAACCAACATCGAACACGCTTTACAACTCATATGTTACTTTTTTTTTCAATGACTTTACAATGACAATTTTTTTTCAATTTGTTTTATAAAGAATACATCCGTAAAATATACCTCTGTGATATCCATTGGATATGGAAAATTTGTTCGTCTTTGATCGTTAGTTGAAACTTCACGATTTGCATAGCCTGATACAACCATTGCGGCATAACCACCAGTACCAATTAAAAGACTACACAATAGTGTAGCGATTTCAAATGAGTTCCCTTTTCGACGTTTCATTAATGTTTCTGGTGATATTAATCGATTCGGCTAAAAAATTTAAAAAAAATTTAATTATTTATTTATATTTGAATTTTTATTTAATATAAACTAATGCACAATTCATTTAATTCCTATATATGACGTTATGTTATAAAATAAAATACGTAACAGATTTTTTTTATTAAGATTTTTAGTTTTTAGAACTACACATTGCACTCTGTTTTTTTTTGCTTTGTATGGGATGGGAACTAAATATATATATATTTTTATATTTTATATTATATTAAAAATATTCATTTTAAATTTATTTGAACAAAATATTATAAAAAGGGTATTTTTTTATGTGTGCGCGAAGGTTAACTTATTAATATTTTAATGAAATGAAAAACTAGTGATTAAACTATTTGAAATATTGCCGTACAGTATGCATAACAATAAATGCCATTTATCAATATAAAACGATAATACGCAATTAAATATCACCCTATTATATGTTTATAGAAAATTGAATTGAAGTAAAATAAAGTATACGGTTCTATCACGTTTTAAGAAACCAAAAAACACCTTATATTTCTCGTTTGCATTATATATATATTAGATAATTCGATACAATTTACGTTGATTATTTAATGAGTTATTTTAATGCATATGCACACGAACGATCGTCAAATGTTAATAACAAAAATATTGTTATGTATTTATATTGAAATTATAGTGTTATATAAAATTATATGCAATACTACTGGTATTACTCGAATGCCACCAAGAATTTGCCCTATCAATTTTCAACGCCATCCGGTAAATACAACAAAAAATCGTATATAATACGCGAATTTTCATTGTTATTTATACATACATAATTTTTACATAATATATTGTATATACGGAGAGACAGATATAATATACGCGACAAATGACAAAAAAAAAATCATAAAAAAAAAAACAAAACACAAAATCAATTTTGTATATATACTATATATGATATCTATATCGCATGGTAACAAAAATCTTTGAGCATCTTGCGATGCATTCTGAATGCGGATGCCAGTTTTGTGTATAGTGCTTATATGAATATGCATTGTATTAGTGCATTCGCTTCGCATACATATTATATATATTTATATATCATAAATATAGCGCAACGAAAAATGTTTATATTGCAATTTACTTACACGTATTATAACCTACTGTGTGTGTGTGTGTGTGTTTGTGTGTGTACAGGATTTGTTTTTTTGTATATTATTTATTTATTTATTAAATTTTATGCCCGTTTATTAATATAAGGATTAAATTCCCACGAGACAGCCGCGACTTTAGTAGTTGTTTTTATATTGTTCAATCAAACGAGAAAAAATGTGCAAATTGATACTGTAATATGGTATTATGACAAACATTTTACATACATACGCATCAGTATATGAATATGAATGTATATAATATTGATAATTCATATATTTAAATGATTAGTTCTACGAATACATTACGAATCAATAAAAGTGATAAAATATATATATAGGTTATTTATAGACCAACACAAATTATTTTATTAATAATAGCATAATAGATAAAAAAATATATCCTGTTTAAGTTTTATAACTATACTAACGTGATTTGTCTATGGCTGAATTTGATTTAAGGTAATCTGTATAGAGTGGAACAGTGGAAGTGTGTGTAAATCAAACACATTTTCTCTTATTATAAATTTTTGCTAAATATATATGTACCTGCTATATAAAATAGCAGTTAATACAAATGTACAATATATCATATATATTTATATATATATATTTCTAAATTTAAAGTATATATCCTTTAAAGGATTTGTATTATTATAATATAAAATAATCCATTTATTTTATATTTATATATCAATGGGAAAATATTCATTTAAAGGAAAAAAACAGTAAAAATCACGTTTCATTTCGGTACCTACATATATAACAACGAATTAATTTTATGTTTCTACAATCGTATATTTTTTCATTTAAAAAAGTGTAATTTTTTCTTTTATCTAACATCATATTTTCTATTGATAAAATCTATCTAGTTATCTGTCATATATATTATAATTTTTTCATTGAAAACTATCCCGCAGCGAATTGACTAAAAAAACGGTTTTAATTAAATTAAGCCTTAAACAAATATATTATATATAAGTATATATACATAGCGTATCTTACATTTTTAAATTCAACTGTTAAGAATCTAATATAAATATTTTGAAACACTAAAGCAAAAATGCATATACGGTAGGTAGGTAGTGAAATTGTTCGCATGTATAATATATGTATATATTAAGTATAATAAATGTAATGTGATGTTTGTGAGATCCAGGAATTCTAGATTATAGATTGCTTTTATTTGAAATTTTATCCAACTGCAAAGACGAATCTGTTCTGTTAGTCATAAAGGCGATATATTTGAATGACTACCAAAACTACAAAAAAAAAAAATAAACAGGTTCATTATTTGTCTTGTCTATTTTTTTTTTTTTTTGATAATACAATAGAGCTGTTCATATATTCTATTAATATATTCTATACCTATTAATATATTATAATATTATAATTATGAAAATTATTCTAAAATTTAAACAATAATACTATATTTATGGTATAGAGAAGCGATTCTTAATCGGTTGTCCGCGCATCACTACTGGGCCGCGAGGCAGTTCTAGGCGGGCCGCAAAGAATAAGAATCAGTAAAAATTTTATTAATTTTTTCAGAGATTTGAATTTTAAAAATTGGACATCAATTTTATAAAGTTTTCATTAATATACATTTCTACTGATAGTTCATTCAGAAATTAGCATATTATATATTATTAATATACTTTTTATAATCGAATTTATTTTATAAGATTATATACTATCACACTATATTGAATTTATAATTTTAAAGTGAATTTAATAATAAATATGTAATTTTGTTATTAATATACACCATATAAGTAGCCAAATTTATTTAGTGGTTCGATACGTTTCATATTTTGGTACTGGCAGGTGGTCCGCTTAATTAAAAGTTTAAAAATCGCTGGTATAGAGGATTAATAATAATAATTATAATAATCATAATACAAAATACACTCCAACGAAAATAAATCAAAGTAAAAATAATTTTGTATTTGATATTTATAAATTTTACCATATTCAACTATTTAACGATTTACTATATAGCGAGTTCAATAATATTAACATTCTTAACTCTATACCTTGCTATTTGGAAACGATAATAATAATAACATCATGATGTTACATAAATAATAAATAAAAATAAATAAATTTTTCGCTATACAACCAACAATCTGGTTTTAGCGTCCAACAACAGCCTTCTGTTGTTAGTTACTTAATTTGTGGATTTTACGGTGTCGGTTATTACCCATACGACCAACCGCAAGCGGAATATACAACTCTGTGTTAAAATTCAGATTCGAAAAATAACCGAAAACACAAAACATATTTTATGCATTCAGTAGGATTCGAACCCACGACCTCAAAATTTGGTTCGAATTTTAGGTTGGCATTTTTAACATTTACACCACAGAGTTATATGTTGTAAAATTTTTGCATTCGTAAATGATTAAATTTAACGATATGGTAAGCAGAGTTAATAATTGTTAGTGTGGAAACGCGTCCAATCCAATGCAACAATTTTAAATTAAATGTTTCCTGTCTAAATTGTAATCTAAAACTAAATTGAATTAATTTTCTATATCGATTTAAACAAAAAGAAACAATCTACATATTAATTTTGGAACTCATCATTGACAACTGGAACTCAAATTTGACATATCCTAAATATCGTATATCTATTAGTACATTTAGCAAATTTGCTATATAACAATATATATTATAAAAAATAACAAATACAAAGGTTATATAAAAATAACAATTTAACATTTTCAATGTGAATATTCATTTAATATATAATGGGTAAATGGGTTACATTTTTTTTAAATATATACATTTCTCTTCGAATCGTTATTTTAAATTTAATTCAACATATTTTTCAATTTTTTTTTTTTTTTTTTTACATACATTGTCACATTGTTGTGTGTGCTATATGTTGGTTTTTGGTTTATTTAGCGTAAACAAATGGAACATGATTAAGAAAACTGGTTATTTAGCGGTATGACCCACTGATTTCCCAAAAATAAAATGACATATAGTCACGAAAAATAAAACATCGCAGAACAAAAGCACAACAAAAAAAAAAGGGTTTATAATCTTTATATGTTAAGAATTATATATATATATTATCTTATATATTTTTAAGCATATAAATATATATAGTTGGATAAGCAAATCAGACGATATACATATATAGGCACACAGATATGATAATTTCTTTTAAATCTTTATTAATATATTTATTTAATTTATATTTATTTTATATATTATTTGTCTATTTTTAAGAATACCCCGTTTATTATATATATATATACCTTTTTGATTCATCGTTGTTTGTTTATAAACATATATAAGAATTGCATTTAGATTCGGTATACGGGACGAAAAAAAAACATCACATATTATGTATTGTTGGTTGCACATATATATTTATATATATATATTGTACATTTTATTATACTGTGAAAATATAAAGCATCAATTATATGACCAATTGTATAAATATATAATTTATATAGATTATTTTAAATGCGGATAGATATGGTATCGAAAAAATAAACATGAAAAAAAAAATTTAGATATATACAAATATAAATGATAAAATGTTTTATTTTATTGTAAAAAAAAATATAATTCGTTTGATAAAACGTTAAGCATTAAAAAAAAAATATGTTGCATTATAAATTTTTTATTTGATTTTTTTAAAAAATTTTCAAAATTAATACCGTGGAATTATTTGACAAAAGACAAATATAAAAATGTCATGCATATCTAAATGATTCACGGCATATATAACTGCTTGCCGTGAAAATCATGCGTGGGCATGTAATTATGAGTTTTCTTTAATTTCCCCCTGTGGTTTGGTTTTTATACGAGTGATTACCAACACCGTCTAAAACTCAAATAAAAGCAAACAAAAAAATTTTAAAGATTGTTATTAGGCGGTAAAATCTATTGGTTGGTTTTAAACCGCAAATTTTTGTCTTCGCACGGCCCACTGGTTTACCAATTACGTATACGTATGTACCAACCACATTAATATACTATATTATACTTTATATAACGAAAGTGAAATGAAATGAAAATGTTTGAAAAATTTATGTATTGCATAATATAATTGTGAGGAATTCATAAAACTATCATAAAATCCATGAAGACGGTTAAATATCATTACATTTTATTATATTTTTCAAGATAGTAAAAACTTAAAGCAAAATTATCGTTCGTTTATTTTTGAAACCAAATGTAATGCACTATCATGATGGTAATTATTCATATTTGTCCGATATAGGATATACAATCATATAACATAATATAATATTACTATCTCAATATACGTACATATATGGTCTGTGACGGATAAGAGATGATTTTATTAAAATAATAATAATAAACGTATTTTTATGTATTAATCCTAGGACAGCATAATAAAACGGTGCACAAATGAAATATATATATTTATTTATATATTCTTCTATTCACGTATGCATACAACGCGCTTCGGATTTCATTCTTTTTTATAAACGTTCGACGCAAATATAAATAATTTTATTTGTATATTCGGATATATTATCAATATTATATACCTGATATTTGATTTTATTTCACTTATATATTATTTTTTATGAATTTAGTTTTGATTGTTTATGAAAAAAAAATTGAATTTCGTTCTTTATTGTTAACATTTGTATAAAATTTATAATTTATATTACATATATGCGTTTTGTTTAAATTAACTATATATATATATATATAGGATATATAAATATATATATCAGTGTATTCACGGATATATATACGATTTATTATACGCATTTATATACACAAATTAACATATAAATTGGCGATAGTCAATATTAAAATATATATGTACTTATTAACATAACATCAATTTTCTATACACATATATGTATATTATTCCATCATGTCTTTTATTTATTTTTAATTGTATATGAATAAATTCTTCGAAATATATATATATATATATATATACCGGGTGTCCAATATAATAAATGCCAAAAAACAAAGCATTTTTAAGAAAAATGATTTAGACAAAAGTTCTTCAGTAGGTCGGGGGACATAAGATGGTTGTATGTTTTGACTTTGGCTTAAGGTCAAATAGGAGATATGACGTAAAATATACTTTTTTTAAATGGAACGCCCTATTTATCGATACGGATTCTTATTCTACATACAAAAATAAGACCATTTTGCATCCGAACATTGATTCCAAATTTCCAAGTTCCAAATTTGATTTTAAATTTCTTCAATAAAACAACATTTTTATATGTTAAAATCATTAAATCAAGATACCTAAACCTGAATAACATAATATTTAATTATTGAATGGTGTTTTGACCGTTAAATATTATAAACGAAATTATTGCAAAGCTATCAAATAATTATCAGTCACCGCATAACCGATATTAAACTCTCTATGTGTTTATACTATTTAATGGTCAAATAAATCATAATTCAAAACAATTTAATAATAAAAAAGAAATTCTATTTTACCGATTACGTTGTAATAAAAACAATTAATTAAAAAATAGAATAATAACGGCAAATAAAATATAACCATATACCTCTGTAATATTATAATAGAAATATAAAAAAAGTATTTAATTAGTTATTATGAAATAAACAAAAGTCTTTACGGCCAATTGATAGCAATGCGTTTTTAACCTATAAAAATGTTGTTTTATTGAAGAAATTTAAAATCAAATTTGGAACCAAAGTTGGGATTCAATCAAAAAATGTTTGTATGGAAAACGGTTTTATTTTTTTATGTAGAATAAGAATCCGTATCGATAAATAGGGTGTTCCATTTAAAAAAGAATATTTTACGTCATATCTCCTGTTTGACCTTAAGCCAAGGCCAAAACATACAACCATCTTATGTCCCCCGACCTACTGAACAACTTTTGTCAAAATCATTTTTCTTAAAAATGCTTTGTTTTCGAGAAAAAGGCCTGGCATTTATTATATAGGACACCCGGTATATACGTTCGTTTATATCATGGGGTTCAAAACTAAATTCTATGCTTATACTTATTGTATTTCTTTTTTTTTTCTTCATAAAATAACATTTAGATTGTATATTTTATATTATAATGTATATATTGAATAGAAATTGATATTATATGATATACATGCATTTATATTTTAAAGATATTTTAAAATGATTATAAATAAGGCATAAATCTTAATTTATGTAAAATATACTGAAAAACAAAATAGTGTGTGTATATTTATTTATTCACTATTTTCAACTGATTTTAAATGGATTTTTTAACGGTAAACCTATTGTGAAATATTGTAAAAATGTGTGAATGCAAATATAACTATAAATATAACTATAATATAAATTCGTTGATTTCGATTTTGATGATGACTTAATCAACAATGAATTCTATATAAATATAGAAATTGATATAGTACAATGGCAAATCATTTGTAATTTGTATATTTTTTATTGTATGTTTGAATTTGTAATATTAATTAGATTGAATTTGCATTATTGATACAAATATATAACTCCTTTTCTATATATACATCATATATAAATTAAATGTCATGGTTTTTAGTTTAATTGAAAATCATTAAATCGTGAAATGGTCTTGAACAAGATATGGAATTAGATCTATCATATATATAAAGAACTATATAATATCATAGTAAATAATAATAATAATAATATAATTTAGTTTAAAACAGAAATATTTTAAAATTACCCATTTAATTATAGTACCATATACTTTGTTATCGTTATACTTCAAAACAATGTATACATCTTTTTTTATATTCATTAACATTAATTTTATTTTAACTGTCACAAACAAATCATTTCTATATCTATATATTATATTTAAAAATAGAAATTATTCTTGTAAATATTAAACATTATATATTATTATGAATGCGATATATGTACATATATAGATATTTATATATTATATTATTCACTATCATTGGGCATTTCTTATTAAAATTTATAATTAATAATATTTATACAAAATATTATGCGTCTACATATATCTATATGTATATATATATGTATAAATAATAATTATATGTATAAAATCAAAATACAATACAAATGCTATACGCTAGATATACGTTTTCCCTATTTATAACTTTTTATAAAATATTATATGGGATTATAGTTTTATAATTTTTTCCATATGATATACTTATATGAAAAGGGTAGCGTATATGTACATACTTATAAAAGTCATTATATATATATATACATATATATAACCAAATCCAAATTTTGATAGACATACGAAAATATTTTATATACATACATTAAATAAATATAAATAAAATTAAGATAATTATCATATGATCGGATCATATCGCAATATATTTATAAAATACTATATATAAGTTTATATATGAATGAATATATATAGAGTATATATTGATAAAAGATTTTTCGATTATTTTATACTTAATATACATGTTGTTTAGATATGTATTTTCAACATTGAAAACGGTCAATTAAAGTTTTATATATACAATATACATCTATTTATGTATATATATATATATATATACATATGCAAAAATGTTATTTAACATTTATGTATGTTATTTTATTATTTTATATAATACCGACGAATATATGTAATTTTTGGATAACATCGTAAAATATTATTATAAAATTCAATTAAA
The DNA here is from genome assembly GCA_958336335.1 of Dilophus febrilis. Lineage (NCBI taxonomy): Eukaryota > Metazoa > Arthropoda > Insecta > Diptera > Bibionidae > Dilophus > Dilophus febrilis. The sequence goes on along the minus strand of OY284468.1, from coordinate 22,792,031 downwards.
TTATTATAAAACTGAAAATCTCTTCAACGAGAAATATATTAATGACCCTTAACCCAAATATTACACCCACCATGTATAAATGTATATATGCGGTATATACACAATTATATATATTCATCTTAGATGAACCAACGTTAGCGACCCATGTCCACCATTAAATTTTCTCTTGTGTACATATAAAGTTTGATTATACATTCATATACACTATATATGTAATACATATATTTTATATTCATATGTATATTATAATATGCATATAGCTATATGGTATCATATATATATATATATATATATATATAGTGATATATAGTATTATACTGTAAGAATAAATAACATTGAAATTCTATCAGGCAAGTTCTCAATTTTGGTCATCGTCGCGTTTGTAAATATACATATATTATATATAACACTAAAGACATATATATATATATATTCATATATGCGAATAATGGAAAATCCCTTTTCGTCTTTCTAAAACATATATATTTTCTATGTACCCTCCTAGCAATTGTGTATATACATTTCTTAAATATACATGAACGTCGTATCTACTATATATATATATATATATATTTAGATGTATATTTAGATATTTGCGAATATGCCAGATTGCGAATAAAGTAACAAACATACAACAGCTCTTAGCCGCTATCATCATCATTTATATAATGCCCATCATCATTCTGATCATCGAGATGATCATCAAACAAATTATGTATAGTATATATATTTGTATATTTATAATATGCTCATACTCTTAGGAAAAATGAAAACCATCTAAATATCCCTTATATATATATATATATATATTTATATATATATTCATATTCTATACACAAGGAATCCTCATACCATATACTAAACGATTTTGTTAGTAATTTCCTTTGTTTGAGGGGGACACATTTAATAAAATGGGGTGGCAAAAATATCCTCAATATTTGTAATATACGTACGTACATACAATTTATATAGATATAGTTACCTATACATAATATAAATATCCACCAAATAAGTGTATATATAAATAAATATACGAACGACGGTTAATATATAATATTATATGATATATATATATATATATATATATATATATAGTTTTATATTATAATGGTAGTTCTTTGGGTGGTCGGTGAATTGTGTGGCACATTTTGTAACATGAAACATTTAGAATCGCGAGAATTTGTCATTGACCCAAAATAATATAAGGTGATCTGAAATAAAACTAAATTTAACTATATATTATGATATTATCCATACATTTTTATCTTTAATTCATATATGTGTGTAGAGTATATTTTATAGATATTGTAAAGTATTGTTTGTGAGTCAATCGTATATATATCTATTTGTATACCAATCTCGTCTGGTGTATAAAATAAAATATTTTACATATTGACGGTAATTCATAGAAGTTTTATTCCGCCGTGAAAATAATTTTATTTCCATGAGCCTGTAACATAATTGCTTTATAAGGTCACGAGTTTATTAATTACCATTTAAGTGGACTTGGGTGGTTAATCTAATGTGTATTTAGATTGATTTATTAAATTTTGTAACATAGAGAAAAAAAAAGTCACTTTAGTTACCTATACAATTTGTCAATATACACCCTTTACTTAATTCAATACGCTATATATTTACATCAACTATATTTATATTTATATAAACATATATGGGAAAAGATTTTTCTTCAGGACAATGGATAGAATTTTCTGTTAGTGACGATGAAATGATGACTATATGATATATGTATAATATATGTAGATCTCTACATATATATATATATACAAAAAATTTAAGGATGAGATGGGTCATCGTCATGCAAACTGTTTACGGATAACATGTAATATGCGAAGTTTTGTGTAATTTACAATAATAATTTGTATATTTATTATAATATGTACATATCAAGATATACGTATATCTATAAATTTCAATGGTTATATTTAGTTTTTAGGTTTTAACATTAACATTTTCTAAAACAAATTACATATAGATGTATATATAAAATAAAATTATCTAAGAATACATTCGAACTAAATATATATATATATATATATTTATAGTAAATTTAAATAATATAAATATATATGTATATTATACATTATTATAATAAAAATTTTTGTAATACATAAGAGATTATTTCGGACAGAAAATTAAATTAAGTATAAATTATTTTAAAATTAAAATTTACTAATATATTATAAACACAAAAAATACATTACAAACGGAAACTAATATAAAAAAAAATATATATAATATATTGGTCCAATATAAAGAAATATGATACCTAATTATACTCGGTTATATCAATATATAGATTTATTTATTATTTTGAACGATTTATATGAACAGCTAGTCTAATACGATTTTATACAAGACAATATGATATAAAATTTTTGTAAACAAAGGTCGTATCCCGTGATTTATAAAATGCAATTTTTTATATTTTACATGGAATTACAATAATAAAAATTTTAAAATGAGAAAAAGATTCACAAAATTCCACTTCGATATCATTGTATATATTGGTCTATTTAGATCGTGTAAAAAAACTGGTTTATTTTAAAACGTTTACGAAAACAAAACGAAATATACGATATAGAGTACATTCTGATGAATTTTAAATTCTATTGTTAATCTCATTGTAACTCATTGTATTGTTAAAAAAAAATTTCATTGTGTTATAAAAAAAGTTTCATAAACTTATGAATAAATAAATACGTAGCGGCTCAGTCTGTTAGACGATTTAATAGGGATTTATTAACAGTGATATTTGAAATCATAATAATTTAAAGTAAAATAAAATTTATTTTTTTATATTACGCATCAGATTTTGAATTATCGCATGAGCATTCATTCATGGACACAAAACAATAATCATGTGAGTGCAATTAATTAATGATATACATTGGATTAATGTACCAATTTTTCTATTAATTTTTCCTCAATGGAAAAAATTCAATTTTAAATTAAATTTTCACGACTTACGGTCGATTGATCGTTTGAAGGTGGCGTACAATTTTGCAGTAAGAATTTGTATTTTACCCCCATTTCAAATGCAATCAAATTCATTCAATATATATATATATATATAGTCCATGTCCGCGTGTAATTGTTAATGATTTTGCGTTTCTCAAATTGCGTGCATGCATATGCATCTGTAATTTTATTTATATATTTATGTATGTACTATAAAATCATACATATGGTCATATGTGAAAAAATAGCCTACGGTTAAAAGGTCGCGAAACGCGTATTCAATAAATATACATATTGTTTTGTTTATATATTGAGAAATGAATTGGTAAAAAAAATGTACACGCGTGCAAGTCATATGATGATGTCCCCTTTATATTTATATTTTTTCCACTAAATTATTATATAACATATAATAATAATAATCCTATAAGTATTGAGTAGTGAGTAAACTTCATATTCTTTGTCATAGCGTTAATATTTGAAATTATATAAAATATGAATAACACACATTTATTGTATACAATATACAACAAGATAAAAACGCATTGTACTTGTTTTTTTGTTGTAAAATAAAAATTGGCCTCAAATATATAATCAGATGTATAAATGATAGGCTACGGTAACATAATTTACTATTATATGAAAAACTTTAATTTAATAATCATTTTGAAGATGGTTACAAAACGTAACCACCGAAACGTAAGAAACAAAAATAACATAAAAAATGTTTTCTGTAAAGATTTAAGTCATATCGCGTCAGTCAAGATTTGAAAAGATTTGATGTCAGAAATATTAACGTTAATTTGGGTTTTTGTTTTTATATTGAAAATATGATAGTTTGGTATTTATTTGGTATGGTGTTTATGTTTTTCTTAAATTTTAGAAATAAATAATTTAAAATCTCATAAGTTAGCGTTTTTTAAAAAATCGTTAAAAAGCGAGAAAGATCTGTTGTATTTTTAAGTATAAAATGAAAAGCATATTTTGTTTGTATTTACTATATAGTATTAATATAAGAAAAACAACATGTTACATATACACACACTCGTAAATATATATATATATATATTATCTAACACATTCAAAAAGTTTTAATAAATAATTTAAAATTGACCAACATTTTAAAACAACAAATTTAAAATTAAGTATTTTAGGAAACTCGATTTTCCCGAAAGTTTTGCATATCGACATTTTATTTTTTAATTTATCTTTTTTTTTTTTTATTATTTTTTTATTTTTAAGGTTTACTCTTTCTTATCAGTGTGTGTGGAAGGTGAAAGAATTTACCATGTTCGATTAAATTTTCACTTCAAGATGAACAACGCTTTTTTGCTATAAAAACCAAAAGTTTTATGAGTGTTGGCATTATGATTCTGTCTGTAAGTTGATAAAAGGTCATTGTTAAAAATGGACAATACATTAATACATATTATATATACAGATATTTCGTTCTATACATTTCATAAAAAAAAATGCATTGAATCAATTGCCAACCCTATACATAGATTATTCATTTAAATTTAACATATATACAGTTTATTTTCTATCTAAATATGTATACATATACATGTTTTACTTAAAGGATACATTTATTTATATGCATATATATATATATATATATATATATGCGATGTATTTAATCACATGTATGAATAGATTTAGAACTAACCAATATATGTATATATATAAATAGACCACCAGTATTATATATTTTACTTACACATTTCTATATATAAATTTTATATATACTGGATAGATGGATGGATGGATATACATATATATCTTAAAATTAGAAATTTCTCTGGAAACGCGATAGTTAGATGTCCATTTTCATCAAGTCAAAATGACGTAGATATATTCATATATATACTGATATATAAATACCTATACATAATAAATATATATCTATATTTAACTTAAACCCAAACCATATACCTATCTATATAGATACTATATTTCCTATCTAAATTGGAATTTTGTTTGATGTAATTCCACACTATATATTTGTTCAGGTTTCGCGTTATAGTAAAACTATATATGAATATAACGTATATTATATAGACACATTTATTAAATATATATATAAGAGAACAATCCACAGTATTATGTATTATATATATATATATATATATATATTATATATATATATACTTAAATGGATAATATTATATATTGACTCACTTCACTATGACTTTAATATATATATATGAATGAATACAGATAGAGGAAAGATGTTGTGATTATGTTCTTTATATATGTGATATAATATACATATATATTATACATAGGTATATTTATATATATAAACAATATATATAGATATCGTGGAAAACGAAGAAATTTTAGATGTCAAAAAGAGGGTTGAATTGTGTCCTGCATTAATGAATCTCCTACCGTGATAAGTTTATTTTACGTGTGCATTGTGTATATCTATAAAATGTGTGCTACATACGTGTGTAGTATATATACAATATAATCAAAAAATAGTACATATAAATATATATTTTGGTGTTATTTCCGTCTATTTTTTATTAAGCTCAATATGTTATAAAGTATAATATACATATAAAAATATATATACATATTAAAATGATGACAACGAACTTATATATCTATATCTATATGTTCAAAATTTCAGACTATTTTTATACTGTTTTAATAAACATATGATATGCAGACCATCGCAGTGTATTATGTATTTCTAAATAGAAATATATCATCCATAGGATAATATATATAGTTTAGATAGAAAACTATAATTTTCTTTATTTTGTTAAAGTTGATTCGATTTTTATTTTTTGTTAACCACGCACATTTCAATACAAACTTTAAATCTGGTATGTATATTGCGATCAATAGCAATTCCTTTAATTATGTAATTCGCTAAATATATACCATATATTGTTTTTTATTAATTGATTGGAAACGGGAATGTTTTCCCTGCGGAATTGATTAAAGGTTACTGCGTATTAAGAATTGATGAACATTGAATATATAAATATAGAAAATTTGTTAATAAGAGAATCTATTTTTTAATTCATCGAAAATTGTATATTCCTTTGACCTCTTGTTGTAAGTATTTTATAATATTTAAGATTCTTTTGTATATTCGTTCATATTGATATAGTATATAGTTTACCGCATTATGTTTTTTTTAAATAATTGTATATTTGTAATAATAATATAATTGTCATTTTCTATAAATTTTTAATATATAAATCATTCCACCTACATCAAAATAATTATAAAATTTTAAATAGCGGTCGGATGATATATACTATATATATAAATAAATATATAATGTATTATATTTACTCTATTTTCAAAATAAATATCTTTTATATATATAAGTTTATTTACGTTATATGGTTATATGCGCATTTATTATATATATGCTGGTCCGTTCGCATATATAATATTAAAAAATATTTCTAACGAGATATATATATATATATATTTGTATATGTCCGAATTTACACATGTTGTATATATTGATATATAAATATGCAAAATTTTTGGTACTTTCATATATGTAAGTATATATATATATATTTATATAAATACGAACGGAATATAACATCTCAAAACAATCCTCTTCATACCCAAATACCGTTTTTCAAATAAATACACCTCATCTGAAGTTGTTTTATATATACATATACGTATTATATATATATATATATAATATTCATATATATATATAGTTTGAGAAATTATATATATGCTGATGTTGAAATATTCTTACCCGGAATGTATATATATGAATATAAATATCTAAACGCAATTGACATAATATAACAGATAAAGGGTGCGAATTCAAAATATCTACATATAAATATAGGTACTGGTGTAGTATATGATCTGGCAGGGGAAATTTATCTGAGATAACTTTTGTTTTTTGTGAATTTTATGAGGAAAAAGGAATTTTCCTTTTAAAAATGTATTTTATTTAATTATTTATTAGTTTTAGCATTCGATTAGAAATAATTTTTAAAAGGAAAATTCCTTTTTCCTCATAAAATTCACAAAAAACAAAAGTTATCTCAGATAAATTTCCCCTGCCAGATCATATACTACACCGGTACCTAAATATATATATAAATTATTGTAAACTATAAAGTGTATTTATATATTAAAAACATTTTTGTATAATATTTTAAAATAAAAATATGCTTATTTTATAAAAAAAAACCTATATATATATAAATGATTGATTAAATTAAAATGTGAATATATATATTTATATAATAATACTACCAATAATTGTATCTGTTATAATCATAATTATACAATCTACACATTCATAATATGATTTTGTATTCGTAAAGTTCATACCGCACATATGCGAAATATTTTAAATATACATAATTTCGTTGTTATTTTTTAAATATACACCCTTTAATTTTAAGAATGATATTTAGAAACTACTTTATATATATATATGTGTGTATAGCGAAATATCTATTCAACCATCTAACCAAAAAACTCATCCCTCTACCACCTTCTAAAATCTATATATATATATATATATATATATATTTAGATGATATACAAATATATATACAATTCCTTTGTGAGTAAAAACCCGTGGTCATGTTTTGCGCTGTCCGTGTGATGAAATAACAGTGGCCATAAGAAGACTTTATAAATATATACAGATATACAGATATATATATAAAGTATCGCAGGATATGGTATATATATTCTGTTTCAATTTGAATCTTTGAATATAATATACGTTCGAATCAAAAACAATTTCCGTTTTGTTATATAAATATAATTACGCATTCATATATATAGATAACACCAAAATATGAACAATAATTCCACTACAATGCGGTAGGGTATATATAAATAACATATATAACTGTATATATGGACTGCAGATAAACTATTTAGAACACTTTATTATCGCGGATTTCTAATTGGTTTCTTGTTTTTTATATTTAAATCTTATCATAATTTTATTCCATATGATGTTCAACGCAATCAATATAATATAATCTGAAATAAATTCATTGTCTCATTGATTGTGAAATTCATATTTTTGCGATTATAAAAATCTATATCTATATATATTTATGGTAAAAAGAATGGAAAAATGAAGCTTATAACAATGAAAATCTAAAACAAGTTTAAATGATTAAGTGTATAAGTGTTTGAATTTCAATTAAAATAAATTAATTCTTTTAAACAATTACGCAATTTATGAATAAAAGTGATTTTATACCATTTAGATTTATATTGCTAGATGTAAGGCGTCATTTTACTGAAAATCAAAAATTTCACTGAAAATAGCTTATTCGAGACAAAAACGAAACAATTTTTTAAGGTTCAAACTTGATATATGAATGGATATGCCAGTATATATGTACATAAACAGTATTATAATATATATACACCACGTACTGATGAATATAAAATATATAAGAACAAATAAATATAGTCATAGATATCCAGGTCCTTAAATAAATATTTTGTATACGTCATAGTTTAAATTCACCAAAAATTCCGAACTCAAAATTCTATTCCGTTTTTGTAAATTCATCATATACATTTTAAAAACAAACTTGTTTCAGGTTTTCCAAAAAGATTATTATTTATATTTATATTGTGTTATAACACATACACAACACAACACAATACCCACACAACAAAAAGAACAATAAGTTATCGCGTTATAGTCTGTACATTCGGACGAACTGGGATACATAAAATTGACGGTGAATCAAAATAGTATTCTTAGAATAACACAGCATTAATGATTAATTTTATACATTTAATTTATGCCGCGTACAATATATATGGAAATGGACCTGAATATCTGACTATAGTTCATTTATATTTGTGATATAATACATCTATATATATATAGTGAGTACTTGTTCGTATGTATTTATAATAGTTATATTCATATATATTCGTACGTATATCTTGCCATATAAATATATATAAATAATTTCAAACTATTTCAACGGTACACGTAGACACTAATGTTCGAAATTATACAGAACATTGGAATTTTGTATAATGCGCGTTTTTTGTATACTTTTGATTTATTTAACATAATCAATCGGTGGCATTTAAAATTTTATGAGAGAAACGAACCAAAACCAGATATATATATATGGATTAGTTTTCATTCTTTGTTTGCTCTTTTAAATTAACCGTAAAAATATATCTCAACCGATCCTAATGGTTTTGTGTCATACAATACGATCATGATGCGTATTGCAATTATGGTAGCTGAACGAATATATGCAAATACAGATCCAATTATTTTGTAACAAAGTGTATGCATATATGTTGTATATATCACAATAGAGCACATGTTATCAAAGGATATATAGAATATATATATATATATATATATATATATACAATATTTAGTTACATACTTATATATGTTATATAAATATATTGTATAATGTTAAAATAGTGACCATATACCATCTTTGTACATACAACCCATTTTCTAGAATGTTGTATCAGTTGTTTGGTTATATATATATATATATATATATATATGTATATATGGGATATATATATATATATATATATATATATATGAATATATATAGTAAAGGTAGTTATATGGTATGAATGGATGGGTCAGCTCTTTATTTTAGATCTACATATATATAGTTATCGTATGTAAGTATCCATATATATAATATATATATATTTCTATTCTAATATATTCTACATATTCGCATAGTTCAAATATATATATATATAAGCATATATATGTACATTTTGCGCGGATGGACACCAATGAGCACTTTGGGAAAAAGCAAATGGGAAATATAATGCAGAGTTTGTCAAATTCAAAGATCTTATGTATATAAGCACAAATAAATGTTATACATTATATTTATATACCCCATGATGTACTTTATATATGTATATATAAAGATATAACAAACAGTATGGTATTATATAAACTGTATTCGAAATTCTATATAGATATAAATATATTATATATATATATATATTAAATAATTATATTCATTTGAATTTTATGAAGTTTTCATATGAAGTCTCAAATAAAACGAAATATATATTTTGTACCGTAAAGTAGTGGTGAACTAAAAAGTAAACGAAAAACAACGAAAAATTAAAATCAGAAATTCTATATATATATATATATATATATATATGAAATGAACATATAGTGTATTATATATATAAATAGAACATATATATATATATGATAATATAAGGGAGATACAATTTTATATTTAAAATTTTCCAAATATCATCCTCTGTATATTTTGTGAATATATTTCTATACATTTTATTTGTACACACACACATGTTTTGCAATATCAAAAGATTGTATTTTGAAATATATATATATATATATCTATATAACTATAAATATATCACTTGATATATCTTATATTATTATGTACATTCTCATTTATATTATATGTAAAATATATATATATATACATATATAATGCGATAGAAATTTTTGTCCTTAACATTCGCCTATTTATATTTATGTGTATACATATTTTTGCGATATGAATAGCTTGTGGCCATTTCTCCATATTTGGATATATATATGCATAAACATCTATGGGATAGCTGCTACATATAATACAGAATATCCACGGAAAGAAAAAAAAATATAATAAATACAAACTACCCCCTATATGTTTGTATACCATGGATATATATACCTACATATATATAATATATTCCATATCTTTCCATCTATCCATTAATATATATATATATGTGTATGTATATCTAATGTTCGAGTACGACTGTTTTCAGCATTCTTCTTATATCAAACATGAACATATACATATACTATATATATATATATATACTGTATATCGATTGTACACATATATTCCGCGAACGGAACCTCTAACTCATTTCACGTATTTAAAACGTTATATGTATATGATGAATATATAAAATTCATATATGAAAAAAAAAATGTTCAATATATATATATATATATATATATATCCTTTTATACATCGCAGTATTAATATATGGATATTGGATATATATATAGTAAAAGAAAATCCCTGTATTTCAACTCCTCTATAATACTCCACATGTTATTATATGTATAGAAATAGATATATAATATATATAAGTATATTTATATATTCGCTATATTTGGACGACTATACTGCCCACCGCTGTCGCTGGCTGATATCCCATGTTTATTTTTTCTTAACGTATTCACATATATATATGATAATGTTTTATATATTTTATATATACATACTGCATATATATATATATAGTTTTACGCGGGGTGGCATAAAATATGTCCGTATTGCAGACTCAAAAGGAGGAAATACTTTCTCATCTCTAGATATATATATGCATTTATTTATATCCTCGCACATACATAAATATGTATATATACGCGATGAATATATATGGTTTATATATATATATTTTGATATACATATATTATTCGTGGTCTTTAATTTTTTATTTTTTTTTCTCATATGTTTTTTTTTTCGATGGCCTGTCCATATCCATCCATCGTATTTCGTCAGAAACGTACCGAGAAAACAACAAAACTTCGAAACATGAAATTGTAAAAAAAAAGAAAATAAAATAAAATAAAAAAAAATGAAATAAATATAAGAAAAAATCTATATATATATTTTCATACGGAATATATGTATATACATTTATAAATGCACATATAGATAATAAATACGTATGCTATACATATATATAACATATATATATATAAATATATACTTGATTTTTTTTTATGTCAACAGCTTTTGGATAACAATCATTCTTACGTTTTTTTTTTTATTTTTTGGACCCCATCATTCGGCGTATACAACAACTATAACTGATTTTTTAGAAAACATTGAAAACGTTTCTTTTTCCGTATATATGTGGCAGGAAGGTTTCGTGTCATTTTATCCACTTTTTTTCGTTTATATATCATATGCATATGTACCTCGTAAATAAAAATATATTGGAATGAGATTATGGTATATATATAATATAATGAAAAAAAAAAGAATAAGAATTAATATATGTATTTATAGTTTGGACAATTCAATACGTATACTGTATTTTATGGAAAATTAAAAATCGAAATATATTATATATACGTAATTCATTTATTTTAAGCAATATTTTGGTTCAATCAATATGTTTTTTGCAAATAAGGTATACTCTGTGGTGTAGTTGATAAAATACAAAACAAGAAATTCTGACATTATTATATATATTTTTATATATTATATACGATCATGGTATATTCCGCTATCATTTAGATTATAACAAGAATTGCTGTTGTTACCTATGACATAATTCTTAATAATATATTTTTTTGTAAAACCTTTTTATTATTAAACATCCTATAATAAATATATATAGACACCAACAATTGAAATATATCTAGATAGTTTTCGTCTTTCATCATATCGCATGAAAGTGCACAAATGACAAATAAAAATATTTTATATGTTTTTGAACTACGAATATCTCTATATGTGATATTATACTTAATACTTTGGTATTGATTTTTTTGAAAAATGATTATCTAAAGAATGTAAACATAAAAACGTAAAATATATTAGATAAGGCGTACAAGAGCGCGTTTTTGTATTTTATTTTATTGCTTTGGATTTGTCGTAGAAAGATTCATATTATTAAAAGATTTAAATAAAATTCGATATGTGAGTTGATTTATCATTTAAAATTAATTCAAAATACATAACTTAATGCAATATGGACAACTTAATTTATTATGATTTTTTGTCGCTGGGTAAATCGTATGTTTAAATGGCTGTATAAAACATTTATTATAATCATTATAAATAGGTTCTTTTTCAATCGTTTAATTTAAACCAACATTTAGTTCTCAAAAATATATCCCCACAGATCGCATATACTATATACATAGCATACCGTGGTACCGATAAATAAAAGATCGAAAGAAAAATTTAAAATATATAGTGATAGTTTGTTATTCTATTTGATATATAAAATAATTTTATACTTATTCTCTTTTATTATTATATATGCAGAAAGTAGGGTGCATAAAATTCAATGTATATTGAACTTTGAAATCTTTTGTAAATAAAAAGAACAATTTTTTTTTTTTCATTCTGCGATGCATTGATTTAAAAATTTTATAATTATTTTTTTAACAGCAACGAGAACGAATAGCATTATTGTTGTATGTATATAGAGTGTGTGAAGAAATTTTATTTAAGTCATATCAACATATCAACACACGATCGTTAAATAATCAGCCTAAATATAATGTAAACAAAAAACCCAATTGTAATTGCTGATGACAAGCTAAAAAAAAAAACATTGAAAAAAAAAATATAATAAAAATATTCATATGTGGTCCGGTTCGGTCCTTTTATTAGTGTTATTTGTTTATTTTTGATAACATGTTCGTCTATTATATGTCTCTATGTCAGTATATGTCTATATATAATATATATATATATATAAATGCATTCATTTAAAATATAAAAATTTTAAATAAAAAGTAAATATAAGGATATAGTAACTAAATAAAAAACGTACAAAATATGATGGGACATTTAAATAAAAGTATAATCATGAAAATTAATATAGCGGTATATGAATGCATGCCATAAAGTGATGAATAATGTTACTATATACATATATGTATATAACACTGCATCATAACTCGTTAAAAACTTGTACATCATATAATTGTTGAATTCCCATCTTTAAATCAAATAACAATACAGAAATTACTTCTTTTTTTCTGATGTGATAAAAATAATATCTTGTTTTAATTTTTTTCAAATACGTAGAACTTCGTTATCCGAATAACAATAAAAAAAGATAGTTGCTGCTCAGTTATGTAAACGTATATATGAATATGTGATATTGTCCTGGCTATGAACATTTCTATATATACATATATCTGCCTTCATATAAGTACATAAACTATTTTCACTGTATACAGTCCTATAAATAATATCATAATATATTTATATGGTGATGTATTCTATAAGTCTTATATAAATGATTCATGAAATTATATATATATATTTATGATATGAAAATAGCGATATGTCAATTCCACTACGATTGGGATACATATTATTTCTATTTAAACGCATACAATTTCGATGAGTAACAATATTACTGCGGCGGTTATACACATATTGTATTATAAATATTTCTTTTTATTAGGGACAATATTTATCTTCAAGCGTGAAATACATTTATCATTATCATATCTTGTTTTAATTGTTTAAAAGTGTTCGGTATTTGATTATTTATATTTTTTCGTTGTTGAATGTGAATGTTATCTTAAATAAATAAAAATGGTAATATAACCTTAGTATATGAATCACGACATTTTATTATAATTTTATACGATTATCAAAAAAAGATTTTTTTGTTTGTTACACGAACATCTTCATTGATTTTACATCGCGGCTAATGTTTTCGCATTCCTAAATTCTAACATAATTTATGAATCGTTTACTGATAGGTCGCTTTTTAGAATATAAGTTACATATATATTATTATTATATATTATTTCAGCTTATTTCAATAATAGTAGTACGATGAGATTATAATTTTTTATGCAGTGTAGTAGGCTCGAGAAATGTGTCAAATTATATTGTTGTTTTTTCTACAATATATTACGTGTAGGAATTAAAAATTTAGATTACAGATGGCGCAACTAGCGTTGAGTGTATCGCAACACACCGCGGCCATCTTCTTCTTTTTTGTCTCTCATTAGGCTATAAATTTCAGTATATGTCATTTCATTGAAGTGTAAACAACAAAGCTTTTTTTTTGCTTCCAATATGTCGAAACACATGCCTGAAAAAGTTGTTTTGGGGGGAAATTTAATAACTTTCTTTAATTTGAAGAAAACCGCTGCTGAAAGTTATCGTTTGTTGGTTGAAGCTTATGGTGGACATGCTCCACCTTAAGCAACTTGTGAACGATGGTTTGTACGCTTCCGAAATGGTGATTTTGAACTTGGAAGACAAAGAACGGCCAGGTCAGCCAAAAAAATTTGAAGACGAATATTGGATGAAAATTCGTGTAGAACGCAACATGAACTTGCAATGGCGTTGAATGTCGACCAAACAATCATTGGCAAACGTTTACATTTTGTTATACAAGCCAAAAAATCCGCATTATTAATTCCTACACCTAATATTTATAAAATAGTTTTTAAAAAATAAGGAATTCATTGTGCCAGGTAAAATAAAAAAATAATTTTGTTTCTTGTTCTATATTAATATTTATATTTTTTTCATCGTGAATGCGCGGTAATAATTTTAAAGCGGAAATAATTGTGTTAAAAAATAAATCAATGTCAATGATTAACAATAGATTCATGTATATTAAATTCATAAATCGTATTTTATTTAGTTCCACAAATATATCAATACCATACAAACATAAAATAAATAAAAATAAAATCAAATAAAATAAATCTAAAATAATAAAAAATAATATAAAATATAAAATATAACTTATTTTTGTAGTTTATACAAAAAAACAATTGAGAAAGCAACAGAGCTGAAATTTTTTGAATACAAACAAACGCTCAACATATTTTAATTACTATCACATCAATTTGATATTAAAAACCATAGTTTATCCTACACACATTAAAAAAATAATAAAAACATTCAATTTGGTGGCATGTAGTCATCCGATTTGGTCGGATCAGCCTCGCAATCCTGTCACATTTGTTAGCTTTTCAATGTTATAATGTTTTCCACGGTATCATGAGTGGTTTTTATTATTGAAACATTCACTGTTTTGTTTTTTCAAAGTGATGAGGATTTTTTATCAGATTCTGAATCCATAATAATCATTTTTGCATTGTGATTTATGTAATATTCATTCGGGAAGGGGTTTTTACAAACATTTGAAATTTGTCCGATGTCATGATGAAATTTAAACTTATCCACTTTAAGATCTTATTTTTTTTTTAAATGAAAACGTGGGAACAATATTCAGAAGCTGTATGCCAACAATATTCCAACGTAAATTATAATTGATTTACGTGCACGTCAGAATAAGTTGATTAGTATTATTTGGTATTATTTATTCCTGAATTATGTCTTTTTTTTTTGAATTATGTATTATTTAATTATGTTTTATAACAATTTCTGTGTTTGTTGAAATAAAAACAGAAAAAAAATGTTCTTTCCTTGCTAGCATATTTTTTAATTTACGTTTTCCATAAATAACTAAACATAGGACAAAGTCCTTGAAACAAAGTAAAAATCGATGGACGTGTTTGATAAAAATATTTGGATAAAAAACTCTCATATATACTTGTATGGAAATACAGAGGGGTATGCCCAGACCCCATGTGCTAAACCGAAGGTATTAAAATATATGCCAAATGGAGGGTTAACATGTAAAATATCTAAATACTATACTAAATTTTTATTTAATTTTCTTTTTATTATAGTAATATTTGCAAATGTTTCTGCAATCAAGTTTTACAGCCGTATTATTAATTTAGATCTATTAAAGATCATATCGCGATAACTAAGAATGTATTAAATGTAAATAACCACAATTAAAATGTATTATGATATAGAATTTTATAAAATTGAACAACAACAAAAAATAACAAAATCGTACTTATTTTTTTTTATACGTACACTTAACTTTATATTGAACAAACAAAAATAACATTTATATTCAAATTTATTAAGATTTATATCCCAATTCTAAAAAATATTCATTAGGTATATAAGATATATTTCGTTACGGTTACCAAAACAAAAAAAAATCCTTAAAAGGGGTTTAATAAAAAAACAACATATATCACTAATATTAAATATATATATATTAGTATTTATATTATCTGTATATACTACTGCCTAATCTTTTAAAATGAAAACAATTAACCCACGAAATCAACCAAATTTTTTACATATGTCAACCCGCTGTAAACGTGTTTCTTATACCATATATATATTTATATTTACAACCCTTATATTTTAAATATTTTGATATTATTTTACCTACATTTTCCATTTATACATAAATATATAGATATCATACATTCAAAATAAATGCACCTTTGAAATTTGTATATATTTATATATATCTTCATAATTATATATATTATTTCATCTATACTGAATGGTAATAAATGATAAATAAAGTAAAATAAAAACAAAATAAAAGTATATACCCATAATTATTATGTAACCTGACCCTTGATTGTATTCAAAAAATATTTAAAATTATCAAAAATATTTAACTTTATTACGATAAACAAATTTCAATCCTCTTAATAGTATCACCACAATTATACGTGTGGTAGATAGCGGATAAGGAATATGATATTCTAAACATGGGGTACTGGAATAAGTTCTTGTTAGCTGGTTGTATTATGAGATATATTCAAACCAAATGAAACCATCACGATGGATCACTATCAACTACAATTAAAGTGTAAGATTTTGATTGATTATTAAATATTATATTGGATGATATATGTTAAAGCATTAATTATTGAACTATTTTATCTTTGATATTTTAAGTAATTTCGCTAATTAATTCATGATTCCATGTAAGATAATAAGGTACATTATGTAACATAATTACCAAAAAAAAAAAAAATCAAAAATCAAAAATTGTAAAATTAATTTGGTTTTTGTAAGGATCATTTTTAATTTTGATAATAAAAATTCTTTAAAATCACTTCACAAATGAAAAAGGGACATGAATAACGATAAAAACAAAAAATTAACAGTATATATATAATGATTAAGTGTGTTTGTTTTTAATTTAATCCGTATCAAATATTTTATTTATTGTTAAATGACACAAGTAAATATTATTGTAAATATAAATATATACGAATTCGAGTTATATATATTCATATATATATTCATACATCTATATGTACATATGTAGTTTGCCATTATAGTTCAAATTAATCATAATCCTATTTTAAACATGCTATAACAAATATGAAAATAATAAAAGAACATCATTGTTATATGCAAACCTTTTTTTTTATTATTATTATTATTGTAAATCAAATAAATGTAGCACAGTAATTTTAAAGTGAAGAAAAACAACCTCTAGCGATAAAAACCGCGATTCAAATATATATGTTATATACATCTGTATCAAGGAATAAAAAAAAATTCACGAATAATAATATATCGTGAACTATAATTGTAACATTCTCACGATTTAATTTAATATTCGTATAGGAAATATAGTCTATATATACGCATAAAGGTAAAACATTAGAATAGCTATTAAATATAGAGGAAAGGTATATTTATATATATATACCAATTTATGTCAACAAAAAATTACATATGTACATTTGGTTTTTATAAAACATTGTTTATAGAATTGACGGGTACAATATATATAAATATATATAAAATGGTAAAAAATTATTTTTAACAATATCAAAATGCAATAAAAATTTAAAACCCTTTCGCGTTTAACAAACAAATGATATCTATATATTTATATATCTATATGTGTGTAAAATATGCACATGCATATAAATATTATCATTATTGTGCATTTAAAGTATATTACAGGTAGAATTTTGTTTTTATTTTTATTATTATTACTGTTTTCTTTGAAAAAAATGCAATTTTTTTTAATTCCTTGCAATCCCCCTTATAAATAAATAATATTTATACCTAAACAAAGTATAAAATGTCTTAACACATTATATATGCATCATGAAAACGTATGATATGGGTATTTTAAAATAATTTTGGAATATACAATAATTTATAATACACATATATAAGTAAAAAAAATTAATAATAATATATATTTAATAAATATAATAAAGATAATAATAATAAAAAATATGTAAATATAAGACGCGTAAATATCTCGTCAAAAAATGTAATAATATTTACTATATACATATATGTATATATTTATACATAGTGCATTAAATTTGATAAAGGGTTAAATATTCCATATATGTATAATACAGATAATATATATTTATGATCGTGTATCAGTTGACAATAGAAAGTGTAACATAGTAATTAGTTTCTCTAATCGCATACAGGCTTACAAATAATAATAATATGACATTGAATAAGTAGATTAAACAGTTTTAATCCTTTACTAATATAATGGGATATTTGTCATTTATGATTTGGTTATTGTTATGTTATGTAATTAAATTCTATATATTATACAAAAATCACTTAAAACTAATAATAATAGTAATAGAATATAGTAATTGAAAAACTAATTAGCGACAGAGATCATAAAATTAAAGATCTATATATTCATAAAGGATTCGATCCAATGAACTCAAAATTTTGTCCAAATTTAAAGTTCGATGTTATGTATGATATACAATATGCTACAGACTACCCAAAAAAAGAAAAAGAAAAGAAGATTAACATCCATACAGCAAACGTAAATGTAATTCTACGATCAGTAATAATATATTTCTGCAAAGAACAATAAAGGCAGAAAGCCAAGAAAAACAAGGATCAATACAAAAAGTCAACGATATTTATTTTATTTATTTCAAAAGAGAAAAATTTGGTAATGTACTGCAAGCGATGTAACAATTATATTGAATACGTATATTGTTATAATTTTTCCCCTTATCAAAATATATGTGATACACACACAAACAAAGCCGATGAAGCCACCCTCGCACATCTATATACAATATTTAATACATTAAATATATATATATTTAGGCATATAAATTGCAGTATATATACATGTATATCGAATAGATGCATATAATAAATATATAATAAAAAAACAACAATACAAAAGAGAATAAATGAACGCAAATTCAACAAGTACAACAACAATACATATATAATATATATGTGTATATATTATTTAACATTGTATTATATTAATTTAAAACGTTTTTGTAATATATGTGTTTTTCGGAAATTGAAAAAAAAGGTTTGAACTTCACTAACTAAATTTACTACGACCGATAATTTAAAAATGCTCAAATTAAAGCATAAGATTTAATGTATTTTTTTTGTTCGAAAATATGAGCATTAAAAATATTTAGCCGACAAAGGAAATGTCACCATAAAACATTTATTGGTCAAAAATATGCTGTGCGTGAAGGTCTTAAAAAAACCGCGCCAAAAGGTAAATTATATGGAATAAATGATTTTTTTGTCATTATCATTCATATATTATTAATATAATTTGCGTGTACCAAATGTTTCATGAAATGCTTTTATTATTAGATATTTTTCATTTCGAATAAAAATACCGCTCAATAAATACAAATATATCAATAACAAAAACTTATATTTTCAATTTTAAAACGATTAATTTTTTTCAGTTTATATAGTACTATATAATATGTATACAACATGCGGTAATATACATGTAATGTATATAAAAAAAAATATTTTTGCATATTATCTTATGTATATAATAAATATAATGTACGATAATATATTCAGATTAATTAAATGTATATATATCACCAAGAACGCAATAAATTTAAATATAAATCCTTGAATTCAGGATATAAACATACGGTAATTAAACGTGTGACGAGAGAAATTCACTAAGTTATTTATTTATTATTATATATATCTATGATATTGCATTTTAATTGCAATAATCTTTTGTTAAATTTGAAATTATATATATGTATATTTACACGTGTTTATTTTTGTTATAGAATTGTAATATTTATATATAGCGTGTCATTCTAAATAATAAATATATATATATATAAACAAACTATCAATTAAAGCAAATATAACCGTTTTTGTGCGTGGTGTTGTAACAATAGTAATATTATATATACATATACATGATAAATTTTGAAAAATATGAACAGTCACATAAGAAGCAAACGACAAACAAAAACGACAATAAAATCCTTATGCATTCAAACATGCAATGAGTTATTTTTATATGAACAACAATAATATATTTTGGATGTCCACGCACACTACTTTTTCGGCGACGACTACTTTTTCGTTACGCTTTTATGTAGTAAAAGCGTAGCCATTACGGCGTATTTGGCCAAAGAGGATTAGACTGTTTTGCGAGGAGTTATGTATGTATTGGTACTTCGAAAAGACTACTTAAAAGCGTAACCATTTCGTAACAGTTTAATACAATAAAAGCATTACGCATTTTAGAAGTGCTTTAGTAATGCAAATGGGGCACTTTTTCGTTACATTTTTGCGTAATGAAAGCGTAACCTGTTTTAGGTATATTTTTGTTGCAGATAACCATAAAAATTGATAACAAAACAATTATTTCGATATAATTCACTTTTAATAATAATTAATATAAAAATAAAAACAAAATAACAATTCAAATACATTATAAATAAAAAAAAACATTAAATTAATGGATTCCAAAATCCTTTATATACATTACATGTTTTTTTTTTTTTTTTTGATGTAATATATTAAAAACAGCACTCTGGCTGTTTTCAATTATTACTTCCTCTTCATTTGTTTCCATTTCGAGGAAACAACATTCTGTATCCTATGAATTAGACATTAAACGTTAAATAAATTAAAAAGTTGAGCTCATTGATTTAAGAATACCAAAAATCAAAATGAATTTATATTCTTTTGAAAACGTTTTTTTATATTACTGCAACATTTCGATCATTTTCATTATCATCATCAGGGAGATGTAGGTTTCGACAATTTTTTGAATGATATAATAATTATCTGTAATAATTGATTAACATTAAAATACTTATACATGAAAAAACTTTTCATAAAAGAACCATTCAAAAAATTGTCGAAACCTACACTCCCTGATGATGATAATGAAATGATCGAAATGTCGGAGTAAAATAAAAAAACATTTTCAAAAGAATATAAATTCATTTTGATTTTTGATATTCTTAAATCAGCCAATGAGCTCAAAGCATTCCGATATAAAGGTTTTTAAAACAATACTATACCTGCTCCAAATTCTCCTTTATTTCTTCTGATATTGGTTTTGGAGCAATATTTTGTAATTCATCCACAGATGTTCCACCTTTTTTTTTGTTATTACAGCTATAATTAAATATTTTAATTAATATTACCATATTACATATACGAATAACCTAATATATAATTCGATATATTAGGGTTTTTGATAATTTACTTTTTTTTGCGATATCTGTCTTTTGCATATTGAAACCAAATTTTAATGATATCAACAATATCGCTTGGTCTTGCCGTTGGAAATTTCTTCATTGCACATTCTGGAAAGCAATATAAGTAACATTATTGAAATCATAGTTGGTAAATATAAATAGGTGTAAAATTGTTCCTATACAAACCTTTAAGAATATCCATCGACTTATATGTTTTTACAGGGATATTGCCATGATTGCCAAACCATGAAAATTTACACGCCACTTCATCGGTTACGATAATATTCAAACAACAACGAATATATTTTTGTAACGAATTATCTAATGTCTTTTCAAAAACATTTACATTTTGTTGGTGGAATAATTTATTATTTTAATTGCAAATACTTACTTTTTTTACTATTTTTACTATTTTACTATATTTAATAAATATTTAAATTATATATGGTAATTACAATTTTATTTTATTTTTGTTTTTTTTATTTTATTTTTTTGTTGTTTTGTTTATTTTCGTTGCTATCACGATATAATAATAATTTAAATAATTTCTTTAATGCATACTACACGAAAGCGTAACGAAAAAGAAGCCACCCATACAAATCGTTCTACTTTTTCATTACGTTTTGATTACGCTTTGGCTGAATGGAACCGGCTAAAAAATATATGAGCGGTGCGTGTATACACACGAAAATGTGAATGTGTGTGAGTAAATCGAAGAAATAGTGACTTCGATTTCGTTACGTTTTGGCTCCGTAAAAAGCGTAACGCCAAATCCGCCTGAAGGGTACCGTGACATTCTTTGATAAATATATTTATTTTTTTTTTTCATTTATTTATTATACTCCCGGCGACGTGCACCATAAGGAGTGAATATGAATAATTAGGAAGGGATTTTAGATTTTTATTTGGGTGTTTTTAATGAATTGAGCTATTTCGTTATATGTTTGGTTATTTATGGGTTTCAATAATTCTGTTAATGTGGCAGTATTCTTGAGGGATTTGAAGGAGTTTCTGATACCATTGATTTTTTTGCAATGGAAAATTAGATGTTCGGATGTTTCTTCTGTTTGACAGGTGGAGCATGTGGAGTCTGTTATTATTTTTATCTTTTTTAGGAATTGTTTATCGAATGTGTGCCGGTTTATTAGTTTGGTGTCCTGTGCATTCAATTTGCTTTTAGTGAACCACGGAGCGCTGTTAGGTTTATTGTTAATTATTTGCCTGGTCCATCGACCCGTAGTTTCTGTTTGTTTCAGGTATTGTTGGTGCCATCCTATTTCGGTTTGGTTTATTATGTGTGTTATTATATCTTCGGGGGGGAGTTCGGTGGGTGCGATTTGTTCGTTGTTTATGGCGGATTTAGCAGTTTCATCGGCTATATTGTTACCAGCGATGTTACTGTGTCCGGGAATCCATTGAAGGTGGAGTGTGATGGGATTTGAGGATATGAAATCTATTATTTTTGTTTCGTAACATTTATTACTTTTGGTTAGTAGGGTGTTTTTGATTGAGAGGCATGCGCTTTTAGAATCGGTAAGTATGACTATTTCTTGTGTTTGGTCTTTTATTGCTTGTATTATTGCTTCGTATATTGCTATTGTTTCGGCTGATCTTATGGTGTGTATGTGATGGATTCTTTTGGCTATTGTTTCGTTAGTATTTTGCTTGTATATAGCTATTGCTGTTCCTTGATCTGTTTTTGATGCAGCTGTGTATATGTGTGGTAAATTTTTTTATTTATGGTCCAGAAGTTGTAGGGTGTGAATGCTTAATATTTCATTCGGGTTTCCTTTTTTTAACATTGGACCTTGGGATATTTCTATTTCTGTGTTTATGGATATGTTGTTAGGTTGGTGGTTTGAATTTTCTATTATGGCAGTAAGCTTAAGGATTGGGTGCTTTGTATATAGGGTGTTGAGATATTTTGTAGTATTGTTGGTACGTATTTGTTTTCCAATTTGGCTATTGTTGTTAAGTTGTTTCGTTAAATATTTGCAGTCGGTTATTTCTTTTTGTTGGGGAAATGGTTTGGTTCCTGTTTCACATAGGGTGGATGCTATGGGTGTGGTTTTGGTATATCCCATACTTGTACGGAGTTGGGAGTTTTGGATTTTTTGGATGGTATTCGTATGTTGTTTTTTGAGGTGGATGTTGGTGGTGTAATATTGGATTTTACTATTGGTTGGGGCATTGTAAATGGATATTGTAGTTTTTGGATGGGATCCGTAGTGTGCTTTTGAGAATATTTTAAGGATGTTGTGGGATTTTTGGCATTTCGCCATTAATTCTCGTCTAATGTGGAGGTTGAATGTGAGTTTCTTGTCTATTGTAAATACCAGATATTTTATGAATTGGGTTTCGGTTTGGTTTGGTTGCTGTTGATATCGTTGCTGTTGATATCGTTGCTGTTGGAATTGTTGGTTTTTCCAAGTATCATATATTTCGATTTCTGTGGTCAATTTGCAGGTTTAGTTTTTTTAGTTTTGTTCTAACTTTTGCGGTTTCGGTTTGGGCGGCGAGGTTTAGTTGTATTGTGGTTGAGGCTCCTATTATTATTGAGATGTCGTCGGCGTATTGGATTATTGTGGTGTTTGGTGTTTGATGGATATTGGTAATGTCTGAAGTGTATAGGTTGAAGAGGATGGGGCTGAGGGTGCTACCTTGTGGGAGGCCGTGGTTCATTTTTATTGATACTGTGTGGTGGTCATGGGTGATGTGGTATTGTCTGTTATAAAGCATGTTTTCGGTCCAAAATATTAATTCAGGGTGTATTTCCATTCTATTAAGGGAGTCTATAAGTTTTGTCGTGGTGGTGTTGTCGAAGGCTCCGTTGATATCTATTGTGACTATTGCAGTTTTTAGGTGTTTGGCTTTATTTATGTCTATTGCTTGTAGTATTTTAAAGATTCCGTCTGTGGTGCTGTGCTTTTTCCGAAAGCCCAGAGAGTTATCGGGGAGATAAATATATTGATCATGCAGTTATTGATTTATATTTAAATCCCACACATACACATTTACATATATAATTATATTATATACAAATGATGGGCATAATATATAAGATTATATATTCATTATTATAATTATTATTGTTTTTGCTATTATTATTTTTATTACTATATACTATTCAGAATGTAAATAAATTTAAATAACCACTGCAAGTCAGCCCCAGCACTTGGTATATGAACAGAACGAACACTTCCACTGGGCGATTAAATGAAGGGGCGCCAAAATTTGTAAAATAATCATTATGAGAAATTGAAAATTTTAAATTACATCAATCGAGCCGAAAACTAATCAATAAATAATATAGCATTTGCATTTTTGTATTTTCTTTATATAATTTGGATTGCGATTAAAAAATATTCATAATTATATTTTAAATATTTTCATACTATCTTTTGGTTTTACTTTCCTGACATTTGGGTAGTGTAAATAACAGTTACCCTAAGGACAAAATGAAAATATTGTTAAATATCATTGTATTCATTCAATAGTTTTGCCTTCTCACTATTTACTATATATATTTTATATATAGTCTTTTGGTTAAATTTTCGTGTACGTATACAACGTACGTACACTACCTTAATGAATAAAATAAAAATTTTGTTAAAAATGATTGTGCGGATTCAATCATTTTCCTTCCGATTCTGTATATAATTATTTTGTGATGATATTTTTGTTATATATTATTTTATTTCAATTTAAATTATTTTTATTTTTGTTACCATTTTGTATTTGCGTGTATTTTAATTGATGTATTATCTTAAAGGATGCCTAAGAAGTGTTAATCATAAGTTGTTTTTACTTAAACATAATACATTCTTGAATGCTTTTTAACCTCATTATTTAAATTTTGTTAAATTAAAAATTTGATTTAAATTAATTTGGAATTTATTTTTGTTTCTCTAAAACAACATTATGATTAGAATTTTGTGGGAAAACTTTATAGAAAATTTGATGTGATGCGAAAATGAAAAGGGGTGATCTTTTCATAAATTGAATTGGGCGAAAAAATAGCCAGGAACGGGCCTTCTGCTAACATAAAGGAATAAAATAAAATGATATTTATATACCATTTATATTGATATATTAAATTTTGTATTCTTGTATCGGTATTACGTCTCCTTTATTATTAAACAAATATATTTAAAAAAAAAATAATGTATATAGTAATAAACAAAAAAGTTTAATATTTATTTATACATACTTTCCTTTTTAATATATAATAAAAAAAATGCTTATAGAATACAAAAAATATAATCCAATAAAATATTACAATTTCAATGGAATATAATATATAGTGGCGGTCAGTGCAAAAATTTGTTTTTATATGCACCAAAAATACACGTGGGAATAGAACATTCTAAAAAGTACATGAAGTACATAACATATACAAACAAATTAATAATAGTACAAAAACCATTCGGAAAATGTAATTTTTAGAATTACACATTTTTTTCCTGAAATCAGACACTTTTCAAATAATTAAAAATTAATTTTTATATACCTGCAGTACAGAGTGCATAGTTCGAAATATTTAATCTTTCATATTCTATTTATCAGACATTTTTTCCCGCTTCGTCATTGAATTCTGCCAATTTGTCAAACCGGTTCATTGCGGTTTGGTTTTTGGTTATCTATATATCTTCTCTGGTTGGTATACAAATGTACATTCTTATATAGCTATTATTGTATATTTTATATATAGTATATAGAATATATTTTCTTCACGTGAAACGTTAAAGTTTGTTGACTTTCTTGTTTTATACAACTAAAGAGATAATTTAAAATTAAATTGCAAAATACCATTCCCGATTACCAAATTGATTTATATTAATTATTAATATAATCGATATGTATCAATTTTACTGTCAATATATGCATTACCGGACACCGGTATAAGAATACCGCAATATTCCAATTATCAAAATATTTATTCAAATTGAATTGAAGAATAACAACAATAATTTAATTTTCATTCATTTCACATTTTCAAATTTAGTCGCACATTATGAATTATTTTGTAATTAAATATTGAATAAAAAAAACATTCAATCGTATATATGTTTTACAAAATGATTACATAAAGATATTTCTTAAAATCCATTAATTCTGGATATAATTTTCTCAATTATATATATATATATCTATATAAAATATACAGGCATATGTATACATATACCTATAGATATATTTATTTATATTTCATACATAACATTTATGTTTATATATTATCATCAGATTACTTATATATGGTTATTTTTGAACGTCACAATTCTAAATGGACGTGAACGTGAATAAGTGTTATATTTATATATATACGCTTTTTGCCACAAGTCGAATTGGATTATATGCAAATATATATAACTATTACAATATATATATATATATATATAGATAAAATATATATATATATAGATATATATATATATATATATATATATGACCAAATCTATAGAAAGAAAATCTATACCATATATCCATATATATATATATATATATATTTGTATTATACAAGGATGTATGAATATGTATTATTATATATATAAACATATATTTATATTTATATAGCAAATACAGTATATATGTAGAATACCCATACTTGGTGGTGCCGTTGATAAAGCATCCAACCCAATTGCGGGTGGTCACGAGTTCAAATCCTGGCCGGAAAATTTTTTCTGTGCTTTTTATGATTTGAATTCATGAACTAAGTCACCATTTATTCATTGGGATTAAATTAATGAATATCTTTGGTATATTGTGTCGGACGCAGCCAAAGATTAACAAAGTCTACACACACATATACTCGCAATTATATATGAAAGTATATAACAAATACTCATCATCATTATTAAAATTACATTAATAATTATAATATTAATGATTTCTAATTCCGGTAAAAGCCAAAGGCCCTAGCAGCCATAGTGCTTATTAAAAACTAATGTTGGCATTTTACATACATCATTAGTTGTTAAATAATAATAATAATAATATATTTGTATTATACAAGGATGTATGAATATGTATTATTATATATATAAACATATATTTATATTTATATAGCAAATACAGTATATATGTAGAATACCCATAAAGATAATCGTTATAAAATAAGTTGGTTTTCGTAGCAAATATTCAACTTAAATATAAATATATATACACATATGTAAATATATACTTATACATATTTTGTGTATTAAAACATAGTGGGTTGAGAATATGGATAAATAAGTTTTGAATGACGGTTTTCTAATATATGGATATATATATATTATATATATACGGACATCGTTGGTCAAATCTTTGTTCCAACATAAATAGAAATTGTTCTTGTTTTATATATAATATATATATATATATATATATTATATATTAGTGATGATAATGATGAATAACAATGATCGCATGATGATGGTGGATGCTGGTATGAGAAAACTGCGATAAACATAATTCTCGGACCAAATAATATACAACGGTTGTTATATGGTGGTTTATCTATGAATATAGAAGCGTCTATATATATATATATATATATATTTATATATATATATATTGTAAATATATATGGACAAAGGATATGAAACCGTTGATATATATTATATACTATACATAAATTTATATGGGGCTGAAATACTTTCAGTTACGTGAACGTTGCTATTATAAATGTGAACCATATATATATATAAGCAGGTACATTTGCGCAAAATTTATATCCGTTCCATAATATACACAATATATATTTATACATACATCTATCTATTTTACATATATCTTGATTCAACCATATCTCTAATATGTGTATATGATAAATACTTGATATGTATAAGAAAATACGTATATTAGCATATTGTATATATATTCTTTCTTTATTAGTAAGTTATATTTGTAAAGTATAGTGTATAATATTAAAAAATGTTAATTTAAAATGATACCGCATATTTAATTTGTTCGGATAAATGTATATTACATATACATAGAATTAATTTATTATTTAATATATATGGAAAGGAATTGCCTGTATATATACCAAAATGCAATTGAACCTTAAGTGAAATAATAAGACTATTGAATCTACTTTAACGGGTCATATTCCAGTGTATAGTATATTATATAAATATTACATAAATCGTATATTATAAGTGTTCATTCAATATAATATAATAACAGATATCAATAATATATACTAATTTAACCATTATACTTTGGCCTTTATGAGAGCCTCCATTCTCTTAGCTGTGGTATTTATTAAATTTTTGCATTAACCGGTGTTTTTGTATGCCTCATTTCAATGATTTTTCCTTGGAATTCTTCACTCCTTCAATTGTAACTTTCGGACAATGTTTTAACTTTGTTTTATTTATGTTGTACAATCAACAATCAAAGATCCTAACGGATCCCTAACGGTTTTTTTGAAATGAAAGTATTTTACATATACACTTTGAAATGATTGATTTCGGCAGTTACCCAATTCATCATTGTCTAACATTTTATTTATTTTTAATATAATTTTTAAATCAATAAATAACGTAATACATCCAGGTGGTCTTATTTCAATACATATTCCTATTGTCATACAACAAAAAGATAGTTGCTGTAAAATAATATTCTCTTTATATCCTCTTTATAATAGCTATAATAATAAGAATAATAGGCGCACTATTATATTACATTTAAAATTTTTTTTATTGCTTAAGTCGAAATATTTTTATCATACTATCATAACACCATAAAATAAACATCATAAAATATGAAAAATAAAAGAATTTTTAAACTAAAAACTATTATTATTGTGGCCCTAAAAACTATACCGGCACAATAATAAAAAAATAAAAAGTCGAATTTTAAATCAAATTGCATAAAGTGATTTTGTGAAACGTTGCCTTTTTTTTTTATACGATGATAATAGCCAAAATTGTTGCTCGATAAAAGCAGGGCTGTAGAGTCAGAGTTGAAATATTTTAAACGGCTCCTCGCCTCACCCCGCTTATTACTATCAATTCCATTTTTTCATTTGTTTGAAAATTTCATTTATTCGTTTTTGTTGTTTTTAAGGACAATAATTTAAAAGTATAATAATTTCTCCAGAAAGTGAACATCTTCCCAGGTATTTTATTAATAAATTTATCTCCGCATTCCCAATGGAAATGAAAAAAAAATAGAAAATAGTTTACAATATGAAGCAGTGAAATTTATACAAAAATCGAACGTCGAACGTCCCCCATTAAATTTCATGCATTAAACTTTTATTATTTTCTAATGTGTTTCTATATTCCATTGCGAACCCTGTGTAATATTTATTTATTTTTGACTGGATGGATATACCCAAAAATTATTATTTCAAACTCCACAACCCTGGATAAAAGTATAAACGCATCCGATATGAATATAAGGTTAATAAGAAAAGTATTTTTTTTTTATTAAAGGTAAATGTAAAGTATAAAAACCCATAGAATAGAAGGTTATAATAGAATAGAAGGTTATAATAGTAAGAAGGTTATAATAGTATTATTCATTTTAGAAACCATTACTATATATACTTTGAAATAATAATGTAAAACGTTGAAAAATGATGAATGTCTGTAATAAATTATTGTAAATAATGAATAAACGCACTGAAAAAATTCCGTAGTTAGTTAGTTAGTTAATTTTCTATTTTTGTATTATATATTTAGCAAAAAAACTTTACTTTAACAATGCTCTATTCTGCTGAAGCCATGAAATTAGGATTAGAATTGAGTGTTCTTATGTTTTTATGAGAAAACTATTAGATGTATTTGCAGATCGGCAATTGATAAGTATATATATAGTAGATGTTCTCCCATCGCTAATCGCTAATCAATTGCTAATCAATTGCTAATCAACACTTTGATTATATAAAATCAATCAATTTTAATAACGTTCCCAATTATAGTTTTGTAAATGAACTGAATTGATAATCATGTTTATTTTATTTTGAAATATTCGCATTTTATTGAAAACAATCTGTAATCGTTCTTATTCAGTTCGCCATAACTGTATAAATATATATATGTATGCACATATATATGTAACTGATATAACAAAATAAAAAGAACATTCACATAAAAATAAACAATTTATGAATGAATAAAAAACAGCTACCTGTTGAATTTTACTTTATTATAAGATATATTATATACACATTTTTTGTACTATGTATATTACTGATATAGTTACATGATTACATATATACATATGTATTATATCACAATATATAACAACGGGATTTGATTTGCTGTAGACTAGAGATATTTTTACTTCATATATGTGTATACATTATCAACAGCCAAAATCAATAATATGCACAATTTTATACAATAAATTTACATATATCGTAAATGAATAGGTGAAGCATGAACATTCAAATTTTTCGTTCAGATTTTGCATTAGATAAAATCTCAAATTGTAATATATTATTTACAATCATTAAATAATTAATAACTTTCTTTCAATATAAAATTGTCTTATCAACATTTAAATTGTATATCGATAAACGATTTTAATGTTGGATAGGTTTCACTTTTTGAATTAATATCAGAATTACTTATTTGCAAATACAATTTTCGGCATTATTGACAAACAAAACTGCCACATCGTTTTTTAAACTATATATGTATGCGTATATTAATTTTTTATGTGTATTCTTATTGGTTTTCTTATTAAATGTATATAAATACGGACTTATATTATATATTCAGATGATTGAATTCATAATAAATTTATGAATATACCTATATATATATATATATATATATATATCTAACATATAAATTATATTTTAATTCTATATAAATACATATATTTGTAAAGTTTTTCATAATTTTCCTACGAATTCTATATATAATAAATTATGAGAATTTTATATATATATACGTAATTGCTATATATATAGTATGCATACATTATTTTTATTATAAACAATTTAAATACGATATAATAATAATTATTATTAATGAAATTCATTCGACTGTAAATATTTGTCTCGTAAATTAAACTTCAAACTATGTATGCATATATATATATATATATATATATATACATATCGTGTGTGTGTGTTTCTAAGATCATCATTCAAATGAATTGTCCGAAATATTATATAACCGTGGTTTCATTGCTTATATATACATATATTTAGCAGAACAAGTATTAGAAACATCTACTTTTATATAAATATATATACATTTGTGGTAAGGGATATGAAAATTGTACATACAAGGAAATGTTAAAGTTTGAGGATGATAGATATCTCTGTGTCTGTATATATATATATATACGTGGATAAATACATATTTGAATTAAATATATGTAGAAAATATAGTTTTTGTATGTTATGCTATGTGAAATAATATAGATTTCAATTCGCTTTATATATGTATATATATGCTGTGTGTTGGCACAGAAGTTTGCCTTATTAATGCTTAACTCAATGATGGTGAAATTATAGGTTTTTAATTTACAATTATCTGACAAAATTATGTGTTTCGTTAAAACAATGTTTTGATTATTAATTTCATCTTAATATAGTTGTGGCTGATATGTTATTTTAAAATCAAGCATTTTAATGAACAATTTCACATGCATACAAATACAATTTTTTTTGTTGCTAAACTATTTATATTTTTTTCCTTCACGGACAATTTTGGTAAATATTTAATAAAGTAATAATTATATTATATTGATTATATTGAACTTAATGTTTGTGGCTAATAAGGAACGTCAACAGAAAATAAGAGACAGCCGCGTGTCAACTAAGACAATACTAAAAATTAGGCTTCGCTTTTTGTATGAGTTTTAATTTATAAATATTTGTTTAAAATGTCCAAAGATAAAATAAAATGAGGTCTATTTTATTCATTCTAATTTAAAAGTATTTTCCCATTAAGAACATTTATATTATATATATATATATATATATACTTTCATATTCAATCGTGTAATGAAGAGAAATTCTAAACATGGATTTCAAGAGATACACTATTCGAATAACATTTGTAGATATTTAACTATATATGTGTATATTGGATACAATGTGTATATATTTAAAATCTATATATATACATATATATTGTAAGTGGTTGGTCTATTTCTCTGTATATTCATATATAAATGCATAGTTCGCGTTTATAAAGGTCCATATATTTATTCATATACAGATTGTCGCAACCCGATCTTAAAAAGCCGAAAAATAATTCATACGAACACAGTTATTCGGATTCATATTCTCTAAACTGATGCCGATTTCGTTGCTTGGAATAATCCCAGGATTATGTGTTGTTTGGATATGTATGGTTGCACTGAACACTCTGTACATATTCGGTTAAATTATATATATATAAAATTATAGATAAAATGTTTTATACAAACTTATAGTTCTATACATTTTATATATATAAATAATATATATATACATATATATAGTCATTGAATATCGCGGTTACCGTGATAGCAATACGATATATGCACATTGAAATGGAATTGGAAAGGGTTAGGGTGGTTATAGATATATTGTTATATTGCTTATAGTACGTGCGAGATGTTATATATAAATATATATTTTATATCTTGAATTTTAAGTGTGGGTGATGCTAAAAGTGGACTTGTGTGATGGTGCAGGACAAGAATAACGTTATAACTGTCCAATTTAAACCATATATAGCCAACAAAATATCAAAACGTATATATGCATGTATATATATATATATAACATATATATATAGAAGTGTTTATATCTATATATCTTGCGTTCTATATATTTTTCGTGTACTTTAGAAAATGTTATCTTCTATACATATAAATAGCATGATAATATATAAGTACAGAAAATGGATAAAATTCATGATGTGAATTCAAAAATGGTTATTAAAAAAAAAACTATTTACACATTACATATGAATATTTTACAATTATTTACGTAATTCTAATTATTTGAAATTTAATAACATACTTTTTTATTATTTATTTGTTTAAAAAGTATACATTTTTTTTAATATTATATACGATTGATAAAATTTTCGTTTATTGCGAACGTTGTCGCGAACCATATTTTTAAAATAATTATTTTTTTAATATTTAATTTATGTACTGTAAATATTTGGTGTGTGTGTGTTACCATTAAATTTAACTATATATGGTATACAATCGCATTTTGATCTCACATATAATCCTGTATTTTTTGTTGTTCTATAGGTTAACAAAAGCATTAATACATTCTAATATTTTAAATTCTATAAACTATATATGCTTGCGTCTTCTTATATAGCGTTACATTTCTAGACACAAATGTTATGTATAAATATCAGGCGCCTTGCGTGTAAAAATTTCATGATTTTATCAAAATGAGTTTATATTCTAAAAGGCACACGTATATAATTAGCTAATTTATGGCAAAAGATCTAGGTAAGCACCCTACTAAATTTTCATTAAAGGATTATATAGGCGTAATGCATTTTTGATAATTATCAACGATTTTTCCAGTAATTTTGAAAATCCAAAATTGATCGTCCTATGGGATGGAAAATATATATATATATATGATATTTGTACATATGTCGTATATATGCTATATATACATTTTCTAAATTCATAATATATGTATACTATCTTCAAAGTTTTCGTAATGTCATATATATATGCACATCCTATAGATATACCCATATGTAGATATTTACAACCATGTTCGCTTACTTGTTCAAAACACACAGTGTATATGTTATAAATATATACATATATGTATTTATATAGCTGGTATAGCTATTTGTTAAGTTTCCAACATACGGCTATAAAACTATATATGCATAAATATATACGCCAAATATATTTGTTATATATATTATATTATACTATATAATAAGAAGATATAACTATACATATATATTTATATATACTTTGGCCACATATCTCCAACGG
Source organism: Dilophus febrilis (assembly GCA_958336335.1). Lineage (NCBI taxonomy): Eukaryota > Metazoa > Arthropoda > Insecta > Diptera > Bibionidae > Dilophus > Dilophus febrilis. The sequence goes on along the minus strand of OY284468.1, from coordinate 22,757,017 downwards.
TCACTCGAGTGTACTAATGTACTGACCGTTAGAAATGGTTCTATATATTAAAGATGGCTGTCGCGACCCATTTCGGGGGGTTATATGTATATATATACGGCAAAATTATATAAACATGCATTCCAACTAAAATATATTCAGTATCATCTATAAGTATAAAATACAATGTATTGATAATGTATAACATGTATACCATATATATATACATGTTTCAAAAAGATGAATGAATGATGGTATGAGGTGTTCGTAACAATATTGTATGTATATAGTAAAGGTATATGTATATTATATATATATTTATATGTCCATATTCTAAATATATACATAAGTTTATATGGACGTTCGGTTAAAGGATTCATTTTAGAATGGGAAATGATGAAAGAGGTTTAAGATGTGTACATATATATATTTATGTAAACGGTGTACTGGACACAACGATATATATATAATTAAATATATACGACATATGAAAAGGTTTCCATATATACGATTCTAGGTGGTATTATACCAATGGTGGCGCGGTTAACATTTTAGGTATTCTCCAGAATTCTAAAATATATACATAAGAGAAAATCTAACCTTATATATATGTAATATAATATTGTGCATATATAATTAAAATATATATATTATGATGCTGTGTTAAAATATATATATTATGATGACCATTTAGATATTAACCGAATCATATAAACTACTATACATTTATATATATTCAATAGTTATACTTAATACAGTACATATCTAAGTTGCCTTTAAAATACACCGTTATTTATATGTATACATTACACACTATATATATATATTTATATACATACGACTAACTCAATAAATTATTGATTTAGTATATGAAATATATATATACGTCAAATGTTATCAAATCGAAATATTTAAATAATCAAAAAAGAAAATGATTTATAGGTTTACAAAAAATGGCAAGTCAAAAAAAAACTATGCCATTATAGATTCGAAATATATATATACTATACTCATATAATTTAGGTGACGTTTAAATTAAAGTGATATAAACTAATTCCGTTTTTCTTTCAATTAAACTATACATACATACATATATATATTATATATTATAAATTCCTATATTTGTTTTATTAAGATACATGAACATTTTTTTAAATCATTTATATGAATTATAATATTACTATACATAATATATATATATCGTAACTTTAGTGTATACCATTTATGTATGCCGTTCGTTTATTATTATGAACCGCATAATTTTTTTGATATCCTTAGATGAGTACAATTAGTATATATATCTATATATTCGGTAACGAAATTCAAATTAATTATACTGACAAAATGGGATTTATATATTAATATAATAATTGCAGATATACAAATTTGTACAAATATACAAATTATGCCATTATAATTAAAAATTATTTATGGAAAACATTCCATTGTGATCTTCTTGTAAATGAATGCAACAAATGTAAATTATAATGATATATATACTATAATATAATTTGAAAGTTAATTATAATATTGTATATTGCACATATTTAAATCTACTTACACATATTATATATAAATATTTATTCTATATAGTATAGTATTTTAAGACGAACATCATAAAAGAGACGCATAATGGAAATTCAAAAGATCTCTCGCTTCATATTTTGTTTATACCTTAACATATACATCCTTCTTTTGTGACCCCTTAAACACACACATTCTAACACATTTACAACTCTGATATCCCCGTAAACCAAGTTCATATACACTATTCCAAAGATATGTGTTTTCATATAATATTGGTATTCAAATCATATAATATATAATATCAATTCATTGATTTGAATTGTTTTTTTAATTCTATTATTAAAAATTCCATAATTTATTTAAAAATTGAAATGTAAATTGTATTTTATAAATATCCAAATATATTTCATTCCAAACATTCAATTAAGGAGTAACAGAACACATATGCATATATACACACATTCACATATCAAGAAACAAGAAATGATTATTAAAAGAAAATAAAAGAAAAGAAAATATTTATTACCATTTACAAATACTACAATATATTCCTTTCTCGATGAATCATATATATATATATGCGGTGTCTGTTTTCATGTGTCCAAAACACACACACACACACACACCATGCTATATTATATCCTTTCGGTATTTTAAAATATATCTACTACTATTCGTTCAGTCGTCAACTATCGCCGCGGACCTAACAACATGTAAATATATATATATTTTCTAAAATAAAATATAAGTATGTATTTCGATTAAGGATTTGTGCTTACTGTGGTTATTCTTAGCATTTTATTTTTTTTAGTATATAAAGTGACGTTGTCCGGTTAGCATCGCGAAGTCTATGGCTAAATAAAAAAAAAATAAGTGAATTGATATACAAAATCATATTGAGTTCTATAAAAATATAATAATATTTCGTGCTTTTTAAAAAAATATAATAATTTAAAAAAAAATATTGAAACATATAAAAGAAAACATTAAATTTAATAGTGTAGTAAAAATTTTATATGTAACATATATAAAAGTGACAAAAAATTTTTGGTTTTATTTTTTATTTATAGTTTATTGTTTTTTTTCATATTTATATGATGAACACTGATTATTCACTGTGTTTATTATATATGCATCGTTATTAGGAGCAGAGATCACAAGAAAAAAAGAAAAATTAAAGGTAAGAATTATTATTGTATTTTTATTATATCCTTTAAATTCTACTAATTATTGTTAATCGCAATCAAATAAATTAACTATATAAATATATCTGAGGATACATTTTATAATGTAAAATTTCTATACCTCAAAATTATGGGCAATTCAGTTTGAAAAAATAAACAACGAAATATATTTTGTAGTTTTTTATTTGTGATAATACTTATATTTAGTATTTTATTTTTTATTAAATTAAAAAATTTCCTGTGTTTTTTTATTTTATATTTTAAAACGATCTTTTTAAAACGTTGGGCATTTGTTAGACATGTACACATTTAATAATTTATCGTTTTAAAATAAACACGTGCCATACATATTCGATATTCTCTATTGAAATATATTTATTACTATTGCTCTAAATTAATATGTGGTTGGCGATTTAAGAAATACTTATATATTTTTAAATTATGATATTTTTTGTGTATATACCCAAAAACGATAATATAGTATTTATAGCAAAAATATTTGTTTACCTATAAATCCATTTTAAATTGAAAATTTTCAATTTTCTACCAAACTTTTTTTTTATTCTTCTTCTTTTTTTTTTTTTTTTTTTCTCCGTTCTTTTTTTTTTTAGTAAAGAATTTTTTATTAAATGTCTTTATTTTGGCCAATACATAATATAATATTTTATAGTTATTAAAGATGGATTTTTTAAGATCGACAATCTAACGAAATAAAAAAAAAAAACTTAACCTAAAAACTAAAAATGACAACATGTATTTCAGTTTCAATAAAATAAACTGGGAATTCAAAAAACATTCTGTTTGTTAAGGAAAAAAATAGGAATTTTTATTTTTGCATGCTCAAGTATATAACTTTTAACAGAGAAATTATATACATGATGGAATAATAAAATACATTGGATCTTAGATATTGCAATTGTATATTCAAAAATATATTCTCTCGGACAGGGGTATTTTCAAATCTCAATTCCGTTTGTATATCGTCATATCTATATGTATGTACATACATAATAACTTGTTTTTTTGACATAATAAATTTAACAATTAACAGATTTGTGTATTTATTTATTATTAACGATTGCGATTTATTCATTTATTTATTTATATATTATATTGTTTTCAAATCCGAATAAAATTTAATTATTATTTATCGTAAAAAATATGTTATTTAAAATAATAGAACAGCATTAAAGAAATGTTAATTGAATGAAAAAGATTGTAACTTAAGAATTTCAATTTATACAATTTACAATTTAACGATTTATATGAATTCACACAAAAAGGGCCAATCAAAAGGTGAACGTGTAAACGAAAAATGAATTCGATTCAAGAAATGCGTTAAAACTGAAAGAAAATAGAATTTTTTCTATTTTTCGTTCATCTATATACTAATTTTTGTTTTTTTTTTTCACTTTTCATTCACCAAAAAAATTTTAAAAATTTCATAAAAGACGTTAAGTTAAAAATGATGATATATAAATGTTTCATTTGATATTGTTTCTTTATTTACAAACCATCTCAACTATATTAGTCATAACAATTATCCAACGGAAAATGGAAAGACATCAAAGAGATTGCAAATTATTCCGTTTTTGTATATTTCGTTTTTCAATTTTTATCTTTATTTTAAATCAAATTTTTATTAAAAATGTTTTATTATCAAGATATACAATTCATATAATAAAATAAACTCTGATGCAGATACTATTGTTGTGTTCGGTATCTACGATCTGATCAATCAGACTGCTCTAAATTCAGATTTATCGTTCATTATCTTATTTTCAGATTGATCAGACTAATCTAAATGCGTTCGTTATCTCCAGTCAGTCTGATCTAAATAATCTGGAATTTTTTCAGATTTTTCAGATTGCACTCAATATTATTAAATCAAAAATGAATAAATTTTATAAAATGACAAATAGAGAGATATTTTTGTTGTAGTTTTTTTTAGTGTTTTCAGTTTTGTTGGCTATAAAATAAAAGAAAATAATATAAATATAAATAAAATAATATAAATATAAAATAAAAGTGTGATACAAATGAAATATAAAAAAATTAAAAAAAAACTAAATTTGACAAATATTGACTGAAAAATCTGAAATGCGTTTTTTATCTTTCAGATGAATTTTAAATCTGAATATGATCTGCTAAATCTATAGATCGAGATACCGAACACAACATATGAATTCTTTTACACAAAATGTTATTTGTTTTTTATATACGCCTGATTATAAACAATATTTAATTTTTAGAATATCAATGTAATTCTAAATTATATTTTCTTTTCTTTTGTAATAGATATACGCAAATATCAACTATGGCAAACTGTAGTATCAATAATAATAAACGCGTCGGCTGTAAAGGAAAACGTCCACAGAGAGTAAGATCGGCTCTTGAGAAATTGGAAGCTACCAGAAGAGTTGACGAAGGCCAAACCAAGGCATCTGTTGCACGCGAAATCGATGTACCTGAATCTACCTTAAGAGGATGGTGCAAAAATAAGGAACGATTATGTAGAACAGCTATCACAAATATTCATAATGAAATGGATATGTCAAGTGACCAAAAACAAAAAAGTATTGCAAATATCGAAAAATTGGTTCAAGTGCAATCACCAAATCGTATGCGAAATTTTCCGACAAAAAGATTTGCAACAATGGAATCGATTACAAATTGTTTAACTAATAATACCAACATTTTACAAAAACACAATGAAAACAATAGGAATCAAGCGTTCCATGCGGACTCATTATTACAAAATATACAAAGCATGAGACCATTAGATAACGGTGCATTCATAAATTCTAGAATAAATTATACGCCTATGGCGATGAACGGTATTTTGGAAAATTCAAAAACTGTAAGTCAATTCAATAACAACTCAGTTGATAATGTGAACAACAATTCTATTAGCAACAATAACAACGATTACAACAACCATCACTATTTTTTTAATAATAATAAAAACGAAACAAATGGGATTAATACACATTTATTCCCTAGCAATAATCAAACGAATAATAAGAGACGATCTAAGACCGCTTCCAAGACCGTTAAAATGATGTTATTGGAGCAGAAAAGTGATAATAATGTTAATAATAATACTAGTATTATTAATAATAATAATAATAATAATATGAAGAATAATAATAATATAAATATAAATAATAATAATATAAATATAAATAATAATAATATAAATAATGATAATTTTAATAGTGATCATAATATAAATAATAATAATTTAAAAAATAACATTAATAATCTAAATAGTTATGATAATAATAATATTAATGGTATTCGTTTAATTAATGAGTGCAATAATATTTATAATTTTATGCGGAATTCACATCATTTATCAAACGGGCAACCGGTATCTGATCGAAATCACTCCCCATCGTTGCATATAAAAATTCCACCATCTCAGAATTCGCCATCAACATCAAATGAATATAATATAACAAAATCATCAAATTTATCGCCAAATATATTGCCCCCGAAACATTCGCCGTTTGCATTACAGTCACCAGGTCATTTATCATCCATAAATTTATCGCAACCAAACCCAATAGATTTATCAAGAAAAGTAATTGAATGTCCACAAAGATCACCGGTATTATCATATCCATCACCTATTGAGGCTATTGTACAACAATCATCATTCCAATCGATTACATCACCAACACACATTGAATCAAATTTCTCACCAATCGAATCGATACCATCATTACTATCACCTCAACTATCGTTTACCGAAAAAATGACATGCGAATATGACGAACAGGATGAATTAAAAAACAATAGTATTGTTAATAAATTAAATAATTCTCATGATCCACTAATACAAATGGATCGTGAGGAAAATAATGAAATTAATCAACATATTCAGAGCAAAGACAATGAATCAAATAATTCAGATGATTCAGTAAAATCGGATAATACATATTTATATGAAATTGGGTGGAAATTTTTATCGGAACTAGAAAATTGTTCATGTCCATCAATTACCACAGTACAAGTAAATCAAATCAGATCCATCATCAAAATTATAAAATCATATACGCAAAGCCAACCGCATACGAATAAGTTTAAACCTAATCGTAGAAAACTGATTCATCCAATTAGGGCTATTAGAACCAACAATTGAATACCGATAACTTTGATTAAAATGTTTGTACAAAGAAGAGTTTCGTAAAAATAATATTATGATAAAAAACAAATTTATATATAAGTAGTAAATGATTAAATATTTTATAGACTAAAATTGTTTTGATTTAATAATATGTAAACGAAAATAAGGAAATAAAAAACAAAAAAAAAATTCTTTTTTATTATTACTTCATGTTTTATTTAATTTTAGAACATGAAGATAAATGAAAACTATATCTCATTTCGATTATATATACAAACGCATATTATTTTATAATATTAATCTAAATTTGATTCGTCTTTAAGAAATCAAATTTATATAACTACTAATAATTCAAACAGATTTGTAAATATTCTGACCGTATTAGTAGCAGACTAGTTCCAGAATTAATGGTCTATCATCGTAATTACATAAACCAAATGTAATAATCATGTTTTAATTTCTAACAAATCTATGATTTTATATAATTATCATAAAATATTATATCAAACATTTTTTTAGCATTAGATTAAAGAAGTGTTAACTATATTATGTTATATGTATTAACAAATTTTATAATCAACTTATTAATAAAAAAAAAATATGAAAATGAATATATATATATATATATATTTAAAAAATGATTGGAAATCTAATTATTATTAATTTATGTTTTCTTTATTTATTTAGGTAATAATGGGTAATGTACAAAATTAATCGCGTATATACAAAGTCTAATACAAATTAATTCAATATAATATATAAGATACATTTATTGTATGAGAAGATTCCAAGAACCACTTGTGGTTGTTCTGGCTTGTCACTAAATCTACACTTTTCAAAACGAATCACTAATTTATTTCCTGAATATATGAGAACACATTGTCCATGTCAATAATGTCGATATATTGAATAAGATAAACCGACTGTTTGGAAAAACAGTTTTTTTTTTATTTTGAATGAAACAATTTGTTACGCATTACGCATTACAAATCCTGAACTAATTTATGGCGTTCTAATATTTCTAATATATGGTATTCATATTCATGTGTATATATATGAATTGACAAAATCTTTTGTCAAATATATTGTTTACACGTGATAAAATTATTATTGTATAATCTGTGTAGAAAATTGCAAATACATAATGATAAATATATATAATTAAATACTTACCATTACAAGAGGATTTTCTAGAGGTTCGTATGTGATAAAATCAGCTACAAATTTTGAAATTTCTTCCCATTCACCGATCATTTCGGGATATAAAAAGGCCGTAGGTCGAATTGTTGTACTAACAAATTTCTATTAATATATTAATAACGTAATATAATTAATTCCAAACTTTTTTCCAAAATATTAATTTTGTATTTTGTAATGATAATAAAAATCGAATTAAAAATACTAAGTTTTCACTAAGAATTAAAAAATACTAAGTTTTCACTTGAGCATGCCCACCAATAGAAGATAAATCAAAAAAAAAATAAAAATAAATAATATATGCAAAGTGCACGTTTTTAATCCATTTAATTTGATTTCTGCTTTATATATATATTTATTAATATGTTTGATCACTAGTATATGATTATAGTTATAAACTGCTTATACATTTTTTCTACAAAAATAACACAATCTTCACAATCTTTCACAATCTTTTATGATTTTATGAATTCAAAACGAATGCTAATCGATTATAATGGTTTGAAAAAGTTTTACAGATCAGAACAGAACACGTTTATATATGTTGCATCAATCCTTTTTGCCTTTTATTTTTCTTAATAACCGTAAAAAATAACAAAGAACAAAAATAAAGATCAATCGCGTTTTATAACTCATAGTACCATTGTTATATTTTATTTTTATTTTTAATAAATTTTTAGTCAATTGATATTGAAATATATTACACGCGGTTCTCATTGTACTTAACAAATTTTTCTTATTTTTTCTATTTTAATTTTTTTTCCATTGTATTGTACATATAATACAATGAGAACCGTGGGTTATCGAAAGTATAATTGTAACTTGGCGTATCAAATATTGCATATATAATTGTATAGTATTCATCGCGGATACAAACAATATAACTGAGATAGGAGGCACGTTTACATATGCGGATTCTTGGTCCCAGGATTTGGATTCGTATTTTAAAACTATTTTTATTTTTACCATCACAAAATAGATTCAATTTATTAATTAAAGGAAAAAAGTGAAAAAGATCGAAATTTTTGTAAAAATAATCTCTAAAAATAATATTTTATATGCAAAAATACTCCGAATGCAAATCCGTGGACAGTAATCCGCATATGTAAACGTACCTACACGTTCTTTACCCCCTGTAGTTTTTTTTACAGAGAATCTTTATAAATAGTTATTGTCACTCTCAGCCAAAACCAACAATAGACAAAGCCATGAACTTACTAATCCATAAAAAGCTGATATAGGGATATTTTTTTTTCAAAATGGTATTAGTATTATTTTTAGTCTTTCCCATGTATTTTGTATGAATGCGTTGATTTATTATTGTTTTATTTGGTAAATTTTTAATTATTTTTAAAATAGTGAAATTCATAGAGAAATAGTGAATAAAAGTAATAAAGAAAAAATCGAATGAAAATAAAGTGTTTGTTTATCTTCTAAAAAAGTGTTTGTGATTAAATTTTCTGTAATTAATTAATGTTTTTTATAATTTAATTTCTTTTTTACTAAGAATAATAACAAAAAAAAACTAAAACAATATTATATTACAATTAAAGTGCAATTTTTATAATGGGGATATTTGTCATTGTCAGTGCAATGTTTACATAAATGTACGCTGCCATAGTTTATTTCAATGTAACCTTTTTTATTTTCTTTTGGATTGCCGGCAAGATGCAGCATTTTTTTAATATATATTGGAAACTTGTTGGTTCTTTAAATTAATTGGACAGTTCAGGATGGACAGAATGTTTTTATTATTTTTTTAATGTGTGTAGGATAAAACTATGGTTTTTAATATCAAATTTGGGGTGGTAGTAATTAAAATATGTTAGAATACGATGAATTATTTAATAAAAATATAAAAATTAAAAAAAATTAATTAATTTTTCATTAATTAAAAGAAAAAACAAGAAAATAACCACATGAAAATCACCCGTTTTGTCCCTATTTCATGTATTTTTATCATATGGTTATAAATTTCGGTCCCTATATGAGCGTTTTTATGCATTAAAAAAAATTCAACTGCATGGCTTTCTCTATTGTTGGTACGTATATAAAATGCTTTACACACACGTTTAAAAATAAAGCTAGTTTTTTTATTTACGTTTCTGACAAAAAAAAGAAATAGTAACGTCGTTTTATTACATTATCATCATTCAAAAAAAAATCGTTTTTTCTTTTGAATATTTAATAGATACCGTATACTACTAGAGCTGACTATAGTGGACTACATGTCGATCACGAGCCAGTCTGCGGCGTCCTCCAATTTACAGACCCACGCCGACTTCAAGTCAAGTCGAATCGAGTCGTATCAACTAGGGGCTCTGATCGTTGGTGTGGGAAAATTTAACCTTCAAAATTATTTTTAAAATACATCATTTTTTCATAATAACACTACACATAATTTTTCGTCTACGTAGGAAAGATTTTTAAAATTGGTGTGTGGAGCAAAATTGGTCTGGGTAAAGAAACAATTTTCACTATAAAATATTAAATAATGTTATAATATATTTATTTTCCAAATTTGTATGTGACCGTGATTCGATACGATTTTGCATTAATATTATATGGGACATACAATAATGTATGTTTACGTACCTGAACACCACATTCATTTGGAATGGCCAATATTAATGGTTTACGTTTTGAGTAGATTTCGTTGAATTGGCGACGAAAGTTCTCGGTAAATAATAATAATAAACATTCTTTACCGGTTAATGTGTAATATGATTTCGGAAATGTTGAACGTCCTTCAAATTCCGGATTTAATGTTACCGGAAAACTTGTGACAATTTTACCAATTTGATTATTTGCACTTTTATCACATATATATTGCGAATTACATATTGAAGAATCACCACAATCCTCATTATTATTCCTTTCATTATCATATTTTTCACGCATTTTATATTAATTATTTCAATTATAATAAAACTTGTATTTGACTATTTGTTTGATGTAGAAATGTAGAGGTCTTTCTGATTTTAAAAGAAGAATTACAAATAAAAATTTTATAAAAAAAAAAACTTGGTTTTTTATACGCATTTTTTATTGAATTAATATTGAATGTTACTATGGAAACATTTTTTCATATATAAGAAATTTTACTGTTTTGTAAAAATAATGTGCATTGTGATTCGATACGATTTAACCCACAGTTAACCCTTTCAATCCCTTTCCGATCTGAAAAAAAAAAATATATGAAAATTACGAAGTCAATTGCAATGTCAATTTTTCAAATGTTTATTATTATTATTTTCACTTATATTAATTATGTCTTTTTAACTTCGAAAAAAATTCGCAAAACCTCCAACGAGTGATTTTCAGTTTTAACCCCAAATTTGAAAAATAACGAACTGCGTTTGTATTATATTCAGATAACACAATCGTGTATGCGGGGTCTGAAAGGGTTGAAAACGTATTTCAACAATTTTCTTAAGTATTTATTAATAGTATTTTAGTTGCATTGGTTGTATATATATATCGCTATACAATAAATAATTATGATAACATTTCAATTTGTGATATTATTTTTGAAGTATAATGAATCACACGTTTCGAAATATATACGAAGCTTCGATAATTCTCAAGGGTTCTATATGCCCGAATATACTTTAACCGCTACTAAAAGTTATAATCAATAACACGCCATAACTTTATAATTATTTTAAAAATTACACCAATGTAATCAAAAAAGAATCGGAAAACAAATTAAATTCTAAATTACAAAATAATAAAAAAAATTAACATTATAAAATCATACTTATATAAATATTTAATACATATATAGACCCGCCCAATATAATATATATATACGTTTATTAAATGAAACAACCCCATTCATGCTTACATATATATATATTACTTATATTCTATATAATTAAAGGTAATATGTATGCAAATTCAATCAACAATAAAAAAAAAAATTTAATATAACATTTGTTTACATTCCAAATACCTAAATACAATGTAACTATGGTAACTTGGCATGTCATTTCCATGGCATTTTTTAAGGGGTCATGTTTTTTGGAAAGCATTTACCAATGGATCAACATCAGCAATTCTAAATTTAGTTACACTATTCTCACATAGATGGGTTACATTTTAGTATTGTTTCGTTGTGGTTGCTAACAGAAAAACACTTCCCCATGATTCCTCATCAACAGGTTATTGTACCAATATATTGTATGTATAGCATAGCACGGTATGGTATTATGTATTATATTGGTTTACCATTTTTTTTGCTTCTTTTTTATTCTACTTATATTTTTTTTTCTTATTCTTCTATTTACAGAACAGAGAGATATATATACAAAGGTGATGTTGGATTGATGATGTGTTATATTTATTTAGTTTATAATTAAAAATAAATTTTGTATATTTGTTAATTGGACGTTTTTAAACTTTTATAAATATTATTTAATATTGCCAAAATGAATGATGATCTATTATTTTTATGTGCAATCATATTTTTTAGTTAAATATATATATATATTGTGTTTTTAAATCAAAAATAAAACAATATGTAGTTTATAATTTTTAAATATATTTTTGAACTTGCAATATTTTCTTGTGAAAGTGTAACTTTTTATTTTAAAGTTTTTAACCAGAAAATAATTGATAAAAAGCCCACTTTATAAATTATAAAGGCCATTGAACCCGTTTGTGTGTGTTAACCATCATATATCCATATAGAATATTCATATATAAACAGATAATTCATCATTCGTATAAATATTTTATTTTATTTTATACTTATAACAAAAATAATGGAACTAAATAAAAAAACGAAAAATTTTAAATTTTCCGATGGTGAAAAATTGTAAGTTTTCTTTTATAAATATATACATGTTTAAATACTATTATTAGACGCATCACTAAAACAAGTACATCAAGAATTTTTATCATTTATACTTTTTAACAAATCAAAAACCTTGACCTTATTATTTAAATATGCTTGAACTTTATTTTATTGAATATTTACTTTTTATATATAGAAACCGTAGAACCTATATATATATATATATATATATAGGTGATACATATATATAATGGTATATATATGTTTATTGTTTGTATATGGATACATTTGAAAATTATTACATATATTTTAAAATACAGTATTATATAGTATATTATATATGAACAAATTAAATCTGTTTATATTACAGTTCATAATTTTATTGAAAAAGTCTTATTGTCTGTATTTTTTGTGTTCTGTTTAATATTTTTTTATAAATATAATGTTTAATACATATAAAGTCACAAGTTTCATATCTTAAATTATTCAACTAACACTTCAAAAGACGCAAATTATTCAAAATATATAATATAATTATATAAAACATTTTACCAAATGACGAATCAGAATAGAAATTCAAATACAATTTTTGATGTATATAGAATAGAGCCTAATTCACACAAATAATTTTTTATTTAATTTCACCTGTAGAAATTTACCATTATTCATTGGTTTTGTTTTATTATTAACATTCGCCACGAGATACTATAAAGTTATTGAACCCGATCATGTTTGGTAAATATATATAATAGTATTCGTAATCACTATTGTATATTAAATGAATAAAATATTTGAATTTGTATTTTGTAAAATGAATATGTTATTTTAGTTGGGATGAAACACATTTCGGTAAAATGGGAAGTTGGTATATAAATCGTACATTTTTCTTTGATGTTCATCCACCACTTGGCAAGGTTATATGATTTCCATTTTTTAAATATATATGTAGTATATAACACTTCGTTTAATAATGTGTGTGACTGACACATAGATGGCGTCCCTAGAACTAAATCAATATTTTTTTTCGCATTTGGCAACCTTTTTAGGCTTACTGTCAACATCATATGTTAATCAGATCATTTGTTTACAAGTTACAGTGCTATAAGTGACGCTATTTTTGTGTTTTAAAAAAAATGAATTCAAAGCAATTCCGTGTGCTGATTTATCATTGTTTTTTAATGAAAAAAAATACTGTTCAATGCCAGGAATGGCTTGAAAAACATTACTCGGACTCTGCTCCATCAAAAAGAAGCATTTGTTATTGGTATGCCGAATTCAAACGTGGTCGTACAGACACCGATGAGATTCCATCTACTGGAAGGCCAAATGACGCTGTTATTCCGGAAAACGTTGAAAAAACACTGAAAATCATTATGTCCAACCGTAAAGTGAAAGTGAGGGAGATTGCTGACATTCTGAAGATATCAGCAGGCAGTGTACAAACCATAATACACGAACATTTGGGTATGAAAAAGGTGTGTTCCAAATGGGTGCCGCGTTTGCTCACACCGGAGCAAAAACAACAACAAACCGATGATTCAAAGAGCTGTTTGGACATGTTTACGCGCAATAAGTCGGAGTTTTTGCGACGGTACATCACAATGGATGAAACATGGATCCACCATTTCACTCCAGAGTCAAATAGGCAGTCTGCTGAGTGGCATGCAGCCGGCGAAAGCCGCCCAAAGCGACCAAAGACGCAGCAGTTGGCTGGCAAGGTTATGGCGTCTGTATTTTGGGATGCGCATGGAATAATATTCATCGACTATCTCCAGAAGGGGCAGACCATCAACAGCGACTATTATATAGTTTTATTGGAGCGTTTGAAAGTCGAAATCGCAAAGAAACGGCCTCATATGGCGAAGAAAAAAGTGTTGTTCCACCAAGACAATGCACCGTGTCACAAATCAATGAAAACGATGGCAAAATTAAACGAATTGGGCTTTGAATTGCTTCCCCATCCACCGTATTCTCCAGATTTAGCCCCCAGCGACTACTGGCTCTTCGCAGACCTCAAAAGGATGCTCCGTGGTAAGAGATTTGGCTCAAATGATGAAGTAATCGCCGAAACTAACGCCTATTTTGAAGGCAAAGAAAAATCGTTTTACCAAGGCGGTATCGAAAGATTGGAAAAGCGTTGGAATGATTGTATCTCCCTAAAAGGGGAGTATCTTGATGAATAAAAACGAATTTTGGCAAAAAAATGTGTTTTAATTAATTAGTCACACACATTATTGAACGAAGTGTTATATTATTATATTTTCATATTAAAACGTCTATATTTTAATTTAAAAATTGTATATATACAGATGCTAATTGCATTATCCGGTTATTTAACGGGCTACAATGGAACATATCCGTTTGAGAAACCTGGTGATAAATACAATGGAACAAATTATGAAGGAATGAGAATTGTGAGTATTCTGTATATATAATATTCCATTACGATTGTTAAACGATTTTAATTATATATACTTGGCTAATCGAACTGACAAAATAATATAATGAAAGTTCTACAAATCATGTTGTTAAAAAGCAAGAAAATAACCGTAACGAAATAAATAAAATTATAATATTAATTCTTTGGCGCGATTCTTTATATGTATAACATCATTGATGCACTATATTCTTTCTCTGCATACAGTTTTGTACTACATTGGGAGCTTTAATTGTTCCAATGGCTCATGTAACAACATGGGATTTAACTGGTTCAAATACGGCAGCATTTATAACATCAGCTTATTTATTATTTGGTAAGATATAAAAGTGTTAATATACTAGCATACAAGTTTATGTTTTACAAAGAAATCAAATTAGATTTTGATAATATTATTCAAAAACATTATTATAAATTCTTTTCTGTTTATCGTCTTCTTATTCATTTTTGGTTTGTTAGATATTGGATTGATTACATTAAATCAATATATTTTATTAGATCCTATATTATTATGTTTTATGACAGCGTCAATTATGGGTATGGTAAAAATATCAAAATCAACACAACAAAATGAATCGTTTACGATACGTTGGTGGTTGTGGTTAATCTTTACCGGTTCCATGCTTGCCTGTACAATTAGCGTAAAATTTGTTGGATTATTTATTGTATTACTCGTTGGTTTACATACGATCAATGATTTATGGATGGTATTGGGTGATTTAACTAAACCGATTGTATGTAGATAATTATTTTGGTTTACCATCCAAAATTAAATAAATTTATTTAACATGTGTTTGTTTTTAGATATATTCTGCAAAACAATTAATTGGAAGAGCATTGACATTAATTGTATTACCTGCATTTTTATATATGTTATTCTTTTATATACATTTACTGGTATTGAATCAAAGTGGTAGTGGCGATGGATTTTACAGTTCAGCTTTTCAATCCCAATTAATTGGAAATTCTTTGCATAATGCAAGTATGCCAAGACAAGTGGCTTACGGAGCTATTGTTACAATAAAAAATCACAAAACTGGTGGTGGTTATCTACATTCACATTATCATTTATATCCAAAGGGAATGGGTGCCAGACAACAACAGGTAATTAGTAAAATTATGTTTATAAATTGTTTTGCGATAATTTTAAAAATATCGTTTAAAATAATTTTAAATAATAAAATCATCATATATATGATAAAAAAATCACCTTTAGATAACAACTTATACACATAAAGATGAAAATAATAAATGGTTAATCAAACCATATGATAAAGAGATATTGGATGGTGGTCAGACACAGTCAGACGCTGTCATTAAAATTATAAAACATGGTGATTTGGTACGATTAGAACATGTACATACAAAACGTAATTTACATTCTCATAAAGAATTGGCTCCGATAACCAAAAAACACTATCAAATAACTGGCTATGGTGAGGTAATAAAATCATTATAAAAATTTAATCATCCTTCCTCTTATTTTTCTATTTTAAAACAATTTTTTTTTTCATAATACCGCATGTTATTCTAACGAATGCTATAAAAAACAAAAAGGTAATATAATCATATTGATATACATACTTATGTTTTATTCTATTTGCACTTATCCATATAGAATGGAGTTGGTGATGCCAATGATATTTGGAAAATAATGATTGTTAATGGTCGTGATAACGAACAAGTGAATACAGTTACAAGTAAATTATTATTTATACATTATTTACAAAATTGTTTACTAACAACCAGCGGTAAACAATTACCCAAATGGGGATTCGAACAACAAGAAGTATCATGTAATCCAAATTTACGTGATCGAAATGGTGTTTGGAATGTTGAAGATAATATATTTGAAAAATGTAAGCATACATACGGTAACACTTAATTTAACTTTCATTTAAATAAAAAAACGACAGTTTTTTTAATTGAAATCGACTTAAATCAATTCTAATTTAAAAATAAAATACAATTTGACGAACATATTCCTATATCTCTATAAATAAATGTAAAACATTAAAAGTTTTTTTTTTCAATCAATTTATTGTTCAATAATGATGCAATCGTTTATATTTATAAATCACATACTTCCGTATATGTATATATATAGCTATAGATAGAGATAAATATTGTTTATATTTGTACAGTGCACATATTATACGTATTTTACAGATTAATATGTGTAACAAAAAAAAACAAGAGTAGAATTTTCATTTGTTTTATACATACTAGTGTTTATACATTACACATATCCTTGTATATTTTGCAAAAGTTTACATAACTAAAACATATCTCATTCATTCATTTATTCATTTCTATATATATACGATGATATTATTGCAATGGGAAAATGGTTTTGTCACATGGAAAACATGGTGTCAAAAAAACACACTTGAATTGATTGAAAATGTATGTTTATGAAGATCTATATAAAACTTATATGTATATCAATAGATAAAATCAAATTGAAAATACAAACAATTTATATACTATATAATATATAAGAGTATTTAAATGTATATTGTAAAGTTTTGTTTGTTTTATTTTTATTTGCTTTTTATTTGTTGTTTTGTATTAATCATTCATTATACTTATGTCTATCTATCTATATCTATATATACATACTTATATTTATTTATATTAGTTTTTCCAATTTTAATATATATATATATATAAAATAAACTTACATTTGAAACTTAGCATCCAACATCCATTCTATATATAATATTTAAACTGTTTATACTCTTTTATAATAGCAACCAAATGAATTGAATTTTAATAATATTGTATTTATGCTATTTACATATACCCAGTACCAAATGTTAGTTTTCGAGTATATGCACCGGGATTCTTTGCAAGATTTTTAGAATCTCATGCTGTTATGTTTCAGGGTAATGCTGGTTTAAAACCAAAAGAAGGCGAAGTTACAAGTCGTCCATGGCAATGGCCAATTAATTACAAAGTAAAATATTTGTGTAATGGTTTGATTTTATGTTTAATCCATTTTTACATTTACATTTAAATTTTTTTTTTCTTCTTTCTTTTTTATTTAAAGGGACAATTTTTTTCTGGTAGTTCATATCGAATTTATTTATTGGGAAATCCAATAATTTGGTGGAGTAATTTAATATTCTTATGTATATTTATGGGTATATTCTTTATACAATTAGTTAAAAATCAACGTTACGGTTTCAATGAAAATGATGGTTAATTAATATATATATAATATAATAAATAAAACCCATATGGAAGATGAATATAGAAATAATATACTATAACATTTTTTGTATTGAAATTATTTATTTAGAAATAAAATGGAAATCATTACGTGCCGGAGCATGGTTATTTGGAGGTTGGATGTTACATTACTTACCATTTTGGGCCATGGGTAGAGTATTATATTTTCATCATTATTTTCCGGCTTTAATATTTAATTCAATGCTAACAGGTAAGTAAATCAAAAATATGTTAAAAAAAATTTATGATATTTGGAAGAAATATATTTTTAACAATTTAGTTAAGTGAATATATATTGGTATAACGTATAATTTTAATTTTGGGTTAATATTGATAAATTTTAATTTTGGATAAACATTATAAATTACATGTGCTTCATAAAAATGTTATACTCTGAATACAGTTATTGGATTAATGCTAAAATATATGAACGCCAATATGAGTTTCGAAATGAATATTATTGAAATGTTTTTCTATCGGGACTCTTTTTTGATTATATTAAAAGAAAATTATTTTAGTTTATTGGACACTATAATAATAAAAGATACAAACAATAATAATATTGATCGAAAATAAATGTAATAACATAAAATAAATGCAATATTAAATACAATTCAAGATTTCAAATCCATATGTTTTGTTAATTGATAGTAACCGCATATATATATTTGTATTAGTATATGTATATAGAATTGAAACCCATAATGTTACCACAATCATATCTATACAACATATAATATTATCATCATATGTATATACATTTTATATCTATCTATATATATATATTATATTTACACTTCAATGCATGGGATTTAGATCGATGCACTAATTAAAAGAATTTTTATTTCAATGTGTATATATATTTGGTATTATTGATTGTTGAAGTTTAAAATGGTTAACAATCAAAAAAACAGTAATAAAATCCACACAAAAATCCAAATATTAATTTAGTTTAAATATATTTATTTTATATCGAACTAATTTGATTGTTATTAAGTGTATATATTAACAACTATATATCCCTGCCATATATATATATATAAATATATATATCAATGGTTTTTGTATATATGTTTATAACGGATTTATATGTATGTATACACAATTAACAAATTTTTGGTTTTATATTTATATATGCGTATATAATATACATAATTTAAGCTTTTATCACCTTTTACCAAAACAAAATGATTTTCTATATGATATGTTTGTATATATACAAATATGGATTTATTTCCTATATATATATATATATATATATATATATATATATATTATATATATATATATATATATTAATTATTATATATTTTACAGATGGGCTTATATATGCATACATTCCATTAAATGAAAAATGTATATATTTTATATTTATACATATATAAATAGAATAGTAATAATAATTCCCCATTCCGAAATTTTATATATATTTCTACATATATATATTTTACTATATATATGCATAAAAATATACATATATAGTATGTGATGAAATGAAAATATATTATATATAGGAAAATTTTAAATATGATAAATCGTATATGTAATAATAATATATAATAATGATAATAAAAGCACCTGCTATATTTATATTATTTGAAAACTATATGATAATATCCTATATATATACATATAGTTATTATTTAAATATATATATATATATGCATGTTTATAAATAAATGTAACATATTGAATGACATAAAATTTAATAAAATTAACATATCTAAAATGTTAATTTATTTTAAAATACTATATATAGTATTGTAGTTGTATATATATTTGGTGGTATATATCATCATAATAACAATTCTCATTTTTAATTCAATTCCATTACATTATATGGTTTTTTTTCCTTCGTTCATACATACTCATAATTTTATTAATTTTATAAGTTTATTTTATCATACGAATAATTTTTTTTAATGTGAGCTCAACACAAATTATTCATATGCGGACTTGATTAAAATACAAATAAAGACAATTTTTAAGGATGTTATCTAAATTATAATGCATAACAAACATATATTACACGATTATTATTCCCTTCTTGAATCAGTTATTCATAAGGAATAGTTCACATATTTAACCTTTCATACTAACAAATTTTAAATTTGTTTTGTATATATTTTTAAATTATATGAATACTTTTAATACATTCTTTTAATGAATTCTTAGATTTAACTAACTTAATAAATACAAGTGATTTTGAAGAAGATATTTCTTAAATATACGGTGATGGTGGCAAAGAAGTAAATCGGCTTAATATTTAAAACAAATTATATATATGCATATCTATTCGAATTGGTTTAACATAATTCGGTTCTAAATATAGTGCGAATACAAGTATGACACAACCATTGGAACAAAAAAACATGTTGTTAAGCGCTACATCCCGACGTTATACAACGAATGTAAAATTATACATAAAATTTTAATGCATTACGACGCTTAGAAACATAACTCACATACAATCAGTCTGCTTGAAAATTGTTTTTTTTTTGGTTATTTAATTTTTCTTATATTGCCAATTCTCTGGCCATTACAGTATATACTATATACTGATTATTATATTATGTATTATAAAATATAAATCTATATAAGATACAATTTTACCCAACAATAATAAATATTTAAAATATAAATCAAAATAATTCATTTGTTATAATTTGGTTAAGTATCGGTCAATTTATTTCTATAAATAAGGAGTCCTTCTATATACATTCATTCATACATATGTAATACGTATAGATTTGTAAATAAAATAAATGTGCTTAAATTTTACATTGTCACATAATAAAATATCATATATATAATAAAATATAAACAATATAAATTTTAAATGAAAATGAAAACAAAGAAAACTTATTTATATATACATATATAGACATTTGAATATACCATATAAATAAAATTGTATATCGTTTATCTAATCTTTTGTTATAAAAAGGAACTCGAATTGGTAAATATGCTTTTGTTGATGTACATACATATATGTGTATATATTAATACAATATACCATCCCCATATAATACTTCAAAATCACTTGTATTTATATACATACCGTTTTGTATACATGTAAATATATGAAAATTAATTTCAGAAAATAAAGGGAAAATATATACAATTTTTCACACACGCAAATTTATATATAAGTACAAAACATTGTATATATATTGTTTTTTGTTATTTAAATTTTGATTTTCAATGTAGAAAATTCACCAACAGACAATTATTTGTAAATAGGCATTTTTATTTGTATATATACTGCATATATAGAAAAATATATCTAATTGTAAGAAATAAGACAGACAGATATTCATTTATATTGAAAATATAAGCCAAAAAAATTTTAAAAAAGGTATCCAAAGGTAAATTAAATTAACTATAGTTTTTATTGTATATATACCATTTAAAAATATTAAAAATCCAACGACCAAATTATAAAAAATCTTAAAATCAATTAAAAAATATTTTACATTAAGAAGAAAAAAAAATATTTAAAAGCAGAAAGGTAAATAAAAACAAAAAATTTTTTATTGAATATTATATGAATGTTCAATATAAGTTCAATGGGAGTTTTTTTTGTACATAATTCTAAAAATAATATGTCTTTTTTTTCACAAATCACAAAAGAGGCTCTTATCGATTTTTTATTTATTTTTATATGAAATCTCATGGAATTCGGATTCATTTTTTGATATAAATTAATGATTCTATAGATTTGTACCAATTCTTTTTCTTTTACTTCAATATAGTTTTATTATTCAGAAATGTTTATGCAATTTAAATTGACTGATATTATTTGACTGAACTTTTTAATAATCATTCTGAGTGTATCTCTATTTATAAATATATTTTATGTAATATATATGCATATAGCTTATTATGATATGACTTTCATTTTACCATTTACCTTTTTGCGTATATACATTACAAAAATAGAAAGTACCTTTTCATCACGCTAATTAATTTTTCCAATTAAATGAATATTTTCCTTTGTTCAATTGTAATTTTAATTGATATTTTCTCTAAATTTTTTTTTTTTCGAAAAAAATAATAAAGAACTAGAAAATTCGTTTTTTCATAAGCATTTTCCAATGTATGTAAATTATAATTCAGAAAAATTCAAGTATTAAAGATGACCTCCTCAATGTCTGAAATTTATAATGCGAAAGCTAGAAAAAATTTTAAAAATCAAATACATATGCATATAGGATATATTATTCAATTTAAAAAAAAAAACATATAAACCAAAATATCCGTTAATCATGAACCTATAAATAAGGTACGGACACCGCAGATACAATTAAATTAGCAAATGAAACATTTTCTTAAATTTCTCTAGCTATTTTAAGAGTCTTCATTACTACTTACGAATTATCTACATTGCCGTTATATAACTATCTAATTATGTCAGGGTGATATAGGTCGGTGTAATAAATTGAATAAATTGCAAATTATATTATTATATAATTCTTTAAACATCATTTCACAGTGTCTATAACCACAACATAACATAATATTAAATCTAATTATTAATCGTTCAACAAAATATATTCTGTATACATAGATTTTTAATATATATTCACTATTCTTTAAAATAAATATACATACATTTAAACGCATAGCTTAAGCAAATTTTTATCGAAAATCTAATTTAGTAATATTCACTTCAATTTTAAATTTAACTGCATAATATTTTATTTTATATCAGGATATCAGTCACATCGCATATCATATATAAATTTGTTTATGTGCAAATTGCATATAGAGGATGAATAAAATATTATATAAATATTTCGTTCTCTGTAAAAATAAAATAAAACATTTTCCTTTTAGACTATTAACCCTATTCAGAGATGTGTGAATATTGAATAAAAATTATGATATTTATTAATATTTTTAACTAATTTCTTCAACGAACTTACCCTGGAATTGTTCTGGAATTGATTTGAATTTAAAAAAAATATATATTTCTTGTATTTAATCGCTAACGCAGATTTGTTACAATTAATTTATTTTCTATGTATTGAATATACTAAAATCATAAAGTAACTGAAATAAATTTCGTTTACAACATAAATAGTCGTGTGATAATTTTAGCCGGATAGACTTAATAAAGACCCCCGATATGAATGTTCAACTTTATGTAATGTGTAATAAAAAAATATATTTTATAATGTCATATGCAAATTCAAAAGAAAAATATAAAATAAAATAGAAAAAAAAATTGTTGAAAAATATAAAATTAAATTTATAAAATACGCATTATACGTATATAGTTATATAAAAAAAAATTCAATTTTCAACGATTTTTTTTTTGTATTTATTTTCAGTTTACATATTAAAGAATATATATTTTATGTCTAGGTAATATGTTTTTTTTTTAATTTTCTTTAGGCGTTATGTTCAATTATATAATATCACATTTACCAAATTCATTGAAGCATATTTTACTTGGCATTGCAATTGGTATACTTGCATATAGTTTTATATTATTTTCACCGTTAGCATATGGGATGTCTGGACCGACAGCAAATGAAGCAAATTCAACAATGTACGGTTTACGTTGGATGGATTCATGGGAATTTTAATATAATAATATTATTTATTTTACTTCCATATTTTTGTACAATATATGTGAATATAAGATATGAAAGAAATTTAGTATTTATATATATTTATTGCAGAAACACACAATAATATATAGTTTTGCATTGTTTTTTAATTTTAATTTTAATTAATAACAAATAAATGATTGTCCTATTTTTATAAAATTAAATTTTGTCTATTAAACAAAAAAAAAATTGGATCTGATCAAATATGTTGGAGTTCTAGATTGTAGATACTTATCATATATGATATGTATAGAAGAAGAGAATTTCAGTTAAATATTTATCGCACACAGGCCCTAGATCTTCCCTTAAAATTGAGTTATATTTGTGTTATTACCTCACAAACCAACGCTCTGAAATAGTTATTTTTCAATTAGCACCTGTTTAATAAATTATATATTTACAATATGTAAATTTATACACAATAATATGATTTTGTAAAAGTTTTTCCCTATATAATATATATCACAAAGTATTATTAGCAATTAAATTATATACGCACACACTAATATTTCAATATAACACATCATTTGAAATAAAACCCTTACTTAAATAAAATTTATTGCTTTTTCACACAGATATGTTTTTATATATACGTAAATTTTCTTTCCCTTTTTTTTGCCATCGCAAAGTTATAACATTATTTTCCAAATATATATTTATACTAAAAAAACTTATATGTGCGTATGTTGTATTGGCTGTATATATATATAAAGATTTGATTTAGTTTACATCTCACACAAAATAATAGTCATCAGTCAGTTTAGGAAAATCCCATATAATCGTTCAATATTGTAATAATCAGATAAGTTTTATAAGATAACACGATATATACTAGCGATATGTATATATATTATATGTATATATATAAATATTAGTTAAGTGTTTTACTCCTTTGTATTTAGATAGTTATACATCTTATATGGCTTAAATGTCTGTCATATATACAATGAAATTAATATATAAGATAACTATATATATTCATCAATACATCCTTCGTACATTTACATATTCATTGTAATAAATATACAATGAATTAAAGGAATTTATCATCCTTTTTGCAGTAAAGAAAACATCATGTATGGTTAAAGTGTACATTTTTTTCTTACTTTTATTGATGCGTACATTCCCAAAATCGTGTTTTGTAAATATATATTAAACAAACAATTCTATATATATATTCATAAAATAAGTGTTTTACTATACTGAAATTTGTAACCATTTCATATTTATATGTATATACATCAGAAAAGGGATTATATCTTATATTGAAAGGATAATTCCACATTATTTATTTTTATGTTATTATTTTTCTATTTATTCGTTTATTGTTTATATATAATAATATCACAAATACTATATATTACATATTCTATATGATATTTATTTGTGAGTGTGTATATTAGATGTTAATATTTTATATATATAAATATATATAGATAATATACAGTATAAAAGACAAAAAAAAAGCAAAAGATCTTTCCTTTTATCTTCTTTAAGAATATTTCTATTATATAAAAATAATAAAATAATAAGAAAAATTAAAAAACACACAATAGGGTAAACATTTTATTATATTCATAAGGATATATGCGGTTTAAGGATAAATAAAATTTTTTTTATATATATTGAAATATATATTTTATAGAATACGCATATTCTAACGCTGGTGCTTTTTATTATCATTCCGATTATATATTAGGTTGTCTAAAAAGTATTGATAATTTTTTTTACAAAATTCAAACGATTTTTTTATATATTTCAAATGAACTTTATTAAACCAAATATGCGACGTTTTGATCGATGACCCTTTGCCATTTTTCTGGTAAAGACATTATCCCATCACTGTAGAACTTCTGTGTTTTCTGGCCAAAAAACTGATCCAAATGCATTTTGCAGTCCTCTGCGGAATTTAATTTTAAACCATTATGGGAGTTCTGCAGAGACCGGAACAAATGATAATCTGAAGGTGCAAGGTCCGGGCTATATGGTGGATGCATTAAAACTTCCCAGCCAAACTCTCTCAGTTTCTGCCGAGTCATCAAAGATGTGTGTGGTCTGGCGTTGTCATGATGGAACACAACATCCTTTCGATTGATTAATTCTGGACGTTTTTTTTTAATCTCGTGCTTCAATCTTGTTAATTGTTGACAATAGAGATCGGAATCAATGGTTTGACCGGGTGCTAGTAATTCATAATGAACGATTCCTTTCCAATCCCACCAAACAGACAGCATTACCTTTCTTGGTGTTAATCCAGGTTTTGCTACTGTTTTAGAAGCTTCACCCTTCTTGGACCACGATCTTTTTCGTACATTATTATCGTATGTGATCCATTTCTCATCACCTGTAATCATTCGCTTTAAAAATGACTCGATTTCGTTCCTTTTAAACAGCGTTTCGCAAATGGAAATTCGGTTCATTAAATTGTTTTGTGTTAATTCATGTGGTACCCAAACATCGAGCTTTTTCTGGTATCCAGCCTTTGTCAAATAGTTTAAAACTGTTTGGTGATGGATGTTTAGTTCTTTAGCGATATCATGACGTGGCGATTTTCTTCAATTTTTGATATGATTTCATCGACTTTTTCAGTGATTGGTCGACCAGAACGAGGTGCATCTTTGACATCAAAATTACCGGAACGAAATCGAGCAAACCATCTATAGGCTGTTAATTTTGATAAAGTTCCTTCTACGTAAACTGCACAAATTTGTTCATGTGCCTGCGTTGCATTTTCACCTTTTTCATAATAAAATTGTAAAATGTATCGAATTTTTTCACTAATTTCACTCATCTTTAATGAACTACAACTTTTAAATGACTAAACAAATTTAATTTTTTTTTTTTTTTATCTATACGAAAGATCATCTTTCGAACATATGTTAGTGTTACCTGATCAGATTAGTACTACTTGAAATATTCAATTATAATGACATCTATTTATAAAAATTATCAATACTTTTTCGATAACCTAATATTTATAATGTGATTAAAAGCATTTAAAATAAAAATAAAAATAGAAATTTAAATTAAAATAATACAATTTTTTTATTATCTTTGCGTATATAATAATAAAATATTAATTAAAAATGATTTTATTTATGAATTTCAAAGGAATAACCATAAGTATAAGAAAATATATTATTATAATTGTTATACATATATGGTGTTAAATGATGTATATCACATTAATTACCGTTTATGATGTTAGGTCCGCATGGTTATATTAAAAAAAAACCAAAAAAAATTTAAAAATAAGTTATACTGTAGTTCAAACACTCCGCAACTTAATTGTATAAATTAATATATTTATAATAACATTATAACATTTTCAAAGGTAAAATAATATCTGTAATACATTATATAGTACATATACGTTAGATATAAAAGAAGAATAGAAATAAAGAGTATATATAACAATCAGTAATTGATTGATTTAATTATAACTATATATGTAAAATTAATATATTTAAGATAAAATTCTGAATAATATACAAACAGTATATATAAAATATTGTCCTGCAATTAATCCTTGTTACTATATACATATATACCAAACAATTCAATATTTATTTAAAAAATCGCGCGATATACCTGCAAAGTAAATATATTTTTCATTTATATTTTCTTATAATGCGAACTATAGTAATAACATACATTTCTATATGAATATGTATATAACATATTTATATAATATGAATTTCGGGATTTTCGAGATCTAATAAAAAAAATTAAATAATAATGTCTATATGTCTATATATGTAAAGTAAAACAGTGAATAACAAAATATAGATTTTCCACAATATACATATGATTGTATTTTTTAAAAAGAAAATTTAGTTTTTCATGATATATATATATAATAAGCGCGCATGTATCAAAGAGAAAATTTTCTCTTAAAAAATCATGTGTTTATCGCAGTTTATAAATATATAAATCAACAAAATTTGGAATGTATATTTTTCACTGTTTTTCCTTCATTTTCCATAATATATATTATTTCAATATTTCAACTCCTCTTATACACTATATTATTCATATATTCACTGTTGCATTCTATGCTGCTGCTATATACCATTTATTATAGTTTATGTATATATATACAAAAACCTTTACAGATTTTCCATATAATATAAAATCTATACCATAATATAACCTCGACATATATTACATAGATATATATATATAGATATACAAATAAAATGTATACAAAACAATATGAAAATTCAATTTTCATATGGCAATATAATTTCTCATTCTGTGAAGCCAACAGTCGCAGTCATACAGTCAGTAATATCGCATCCATTCAATGGATTAGGGGCTTTTTTTTATTATATATATATATATTATATATGCTTTCATATTTGTTGTGGCCCCTAATTATAATTGAAATCCGTCCATATAAAATATATTTAAATCATTAAAGAACTATAATATTTCGAATAATATAAAAAATAAAGTAATATAGACGGAAAACCACGGAATACCTACAGAAGTAATTTTCCAATAATTTATCCGTCAATCAGTGTATAAAATATATTAAATTTGAGTGTGAGTGTCGCCGTTTATATTTTATTTTAATGTTTTTTTTTTGTACAAGTTTATATAAAAATTCTTTTGAAGAAAATCAAGGAAAATCGAAATATTATATTTTTAATTTTCATATGTGAAAAATAAGGAAATTATTATTTTATTTTTGTGTAACATTTCACAAAAGATAATTTGTTTTATATATTTATTATTAAACAAACAAAACAAAACTCTATATGATTTTATATGGTTGGTGTAATATTAAAATAATTGAATGCTTGTGAAATGTTTATTTAAAATAAAAAAAAAATATTAATAATAAAAATAAATTTGTTTTTCAATTGTGTTTTTTGTTTTGTTTTATGATGTGTAATTATTTTGTATTACAAAATTATATATTTTTGTTAAAGAAAATATTCGTCATCGATCGATTTTTTTGTATTTATAATGTAAAAAAAATTTTGACGGAAAACAGAATGTTTATATAGAATTATTTTATATGGAAAGAGAGTATTATTTGTATATACGCGTAGTAAATGAAATTTTTGTATTTTTGTTTATCGGCAAAATTTTAGTATTATCTTATCACATAAAGATTTTCCTCTATTGTTTTCTTTCAAATAAATTATTTCCCATTCATTGCATACATATTATTTATATTATATGAAAACCGATTTGATTATATCTTCTCTGTGTTTTTTTTTTATATTTATTAATATAAAATATGGTTAAAATATTTTCTATAAAAATAAATATACGAAAAAAAAAACAGATATTAAAATTCTAAATATAAGTCGATTTTAAAACATTAATTTTCCGGTTTTAATTTTATGAAACCTCAAATAACAAAACAAAAAAAATTGATTAACACACGTTATTTTTTTTTTGTTCGTGTTAATTCATTTTATATTACATTATTAAATTTTGCATTTTATTGGTTTACTAAATCACACACAATATAAGAAGAAACTAAAACAAAAAACCATGTTATTTATTTTTTCATATAATTTATTGTGATATTGACAGATATTTAACATATTCAATAAAATTTTTTTTTAACTTTATAAAATCTGTTTATTTTATCATATACAGTATTTTCCGACTGAATAAAGTGTTTGTTATTTGTTTGCTTAATAATATGTTTTTTTTATAAATATCCAATATTAAAGGCAATTGAAAACTTTTTGGGCGACGGTATACTTCTTTTTGTTTTTTTTTAATCCATTCACACATTTAGTGTTTTTAGTTGGATGATAATTTTTTTATGAAATACTTTTTTGTGTTGAAGTAAAAAATAATCGTTAATTGTTTAAATTAAATTCAATTCAAGTTAATATTTCGAAAAAAAAAACAAAAATTACATCTGGTTTTTGTTATTCAAATGCACATATATACGTAAAATATAATTAATTTGTTATTATTATTATTTGTGCGTTTTTTTTTCTTACTTCAATGTGTTATTATTATTGTATATATATATATAAAAATTTACAAAAAACTTACATGATTTATGAAATAATTTAAACAAAAAAAAAGTAAAATTGTTTGTGAAAATCAGCTGCCTATCAATAATAATAAATATTTCTTTGCCAGTGTATATATAGATTTATTAATTTATTATGGCTGAAGTGGATTTAAAATATTAGATGGTAATTATTAATATATGCATTTATTTAAGAATTATTAAAAATATATAAAATTTAATGTTGAATAATTGAATAAAACTTAAAATATATTTAATTGATATTTGTATAATCTATAAAAATCGAATATGATGTGATAACATAGATTTCGTAAATTATTCGTTGTAGAAATAATGTTTTATGGAATCGATTCATAATTCTAAATAAATGTATCTCGAGTACCCAAATGTTGATAATTTATATAGAATTTATATAGATAAATATTGATTTTAAATTAAATGACTTTAAAAATAGATGAATAAATTTCAAAACATTCTATAGTATCCATGTAATATAACAAAGAATAAAAAAAAATCCTAACTTACGTTTTGTTTTACCATCAGACCAACATCCCTTTGTTGTTGGTTTTATAATTATTGGTTTATGTGAATGAAATTCACATCTGAAATTAACGGGAAAACCGGAAAAAATGGTTCAGATGTGGTGTACGAACCGAACGCATCATTTCAAAATTATGTTCACAATTTAAAGTTCATGTCTTATATCAACTACACAACCACAAAAGTAGCATCTATATACTAAATAAATATATATTTAGAAACATTATATATACGTAAAACTTGTGAACTGATTATAATTCAAAACCGTCTTATGGGATTTATGTTAATTTACTTGTTATATTTAATTTATTTTGAATTTAGTTTTACAATTTTTAACTATACATACCATTGTCATATTGCACATTATAATTTTCAATTTGAATTCATTTATTTATCATATCATTATATTATTATAGTATTCACTATATATATATATATACATATGATGGCGTATGTACTTAAACAAATCATAGTATATATGGTATACAATATATAATTTATTTGAGTTACACAACAAACTGAAAAACATTTAAACAAATTTCCTCTAATTGATGTTTGACGTTTATTGAATTTTGTATCCATTTATATATGGTAAAAATTCGTATATATAAAACGCATATATTGATATTTATGTATATGGATATTGAATATAATATATGAACACCCACTTCTATATAAAATGATATTATTGTATAATGTGTTGAAATTAATTGAACGAATAAATTACTCTTTTGTATATTTATATATATAATATATTGAATTTTATTACTATATATATATATGTATTATCATAATATAAATAATAAAATTACAATTAGAAATTTAATTATTTAATCTGCATTTGAATGGCATATACGAACATAATTATTTTATATAAATAAAAACTACATAATTATAAAATTTACCCTAAATATAATATACCAAAAAATATATTTAAAAAAATAATCTATTGGTTTTGTATTAATGCCATTTAAATAATGTATATAATAAAATAAATAATTTTATGATTGAGAATACGAAGAAGAAGAAGAAATTTATTAGATTTTATGATTTTATTAGATTTTATGAATCTTATGAATTTCTTAAATCATGTTTCCAAAAATATGGCATATATAGTATAATACAAGTTTTTTGTTATAAATATGAAAGAACATCCAGAAAATTGTGTGAAAAAACATCCATAGAGAAATATAAATATGATTTAATTGATAAATGTATATTGAATGTTAAACATAATTTATAAAAAACCATCTCTTTTTTTGATATGTTAGGTTTCTTGTTTTACTATACGCATGTAAGGTTGACAAAATCAAAATCGAAATAAAAATATTCGCACAATATTTTAAATATATTGTACCAAAAACAAAACACCATAATTCATTTAGTATTATCAAAAACTTTATATTAACATACACGCAGTACATTAAATGGTATATAATCAATATATTAGTTTGTTGAAGAAATATGAATAAGGTATTTTCATATAGTGTATTTATTTTTTTTTGTGAGTTATCGTTTTGATTTTTTACGAGCGCTAATGTATTTATCAAATTATAAAATTTTATGCATCATACACAAATTATATTAACATAAATGCATATATATTATAATAAACGATACGGGGAATATATTCATGGCATGTGTATTATAAATTTATTATATATATATATATACTTTTATAAAGAATGAATAAACTCATTAATCATATGATTAAATATATTATAACAAGGTCTATTGAATTTTATTATTGTGGTGGTTGGTAATCATTATAAGTTTTAAATTACATTCATTTATATATATACCTAGACAAAATTATAATCCATAATTTGCATATATATATATGTATATATATATAGATATTCATTCAATTATATATTTATGAATCGGTATAGATAAATACATAACTTCATAATTTAAATTTTATAT
Source organism: Dilophus febrilis (assembly GCA_958336335.1). Lineage (NCBI taxonomy): Eukaryota > Metazoa > Arthropoda > Insecta > Diptera > Bibionidae > Dilophus > Dilophus febrilis. The sequence continues at coordinate 22,724,435 of OY284468.1, read as the reverse complement.
TATTATTTTAATATTTTAATATTACTCTTTTTTTTAATGTATTTAGCGTAAAAAAGAGATATAAAATTTAAATGTTAAAAAAATTAAAAGGTTCCGGTTGATAACTTAACATATAGAATACGTATATTGATCCCGAACAATATTATTTTTGAACTTCAAACAAGCGTCAGTAATTTGAATTATAAGTACATGTATATAAACATTAAATTCGTATAATAACAAATCCAGTGTATATAATAGAAACAAATTGATATGGATATGTCACTGAAATGTTGTAAAATATTTTAATAATAATAAACTAATAATGTTGAATAACCAATCCCATATTTACACACGGCTCTTAGACATGCCAATAATAAACACGGAATGTTAACTTAGCCCATATCATACACTTGTTTAACTCATTTGTTTTTTATATAAATGAACAGATATGGTATATACATTATTCAAAAATTCAAAAAACAAATACAAATATACCTATAGATCTTAGTTAAAATACCACTGTCAGATATACGATTAAATTGCAAGATAATTTTCTTTTATATATATAGATTAGATTATATAAATATGATTGTAAAACTTTATTTATACAATTAATTATGCATATATGTATTGAAGTCAAGCTATCTATTGCATTTCCAAACTTATTGTTAGGTATACAATGCCATGGGAATAGATGGTGTGATGTGACAAGTTCTATATAAAAACTTTTATATTATAGCCGGTATTATTAATAAACAACCCTCTTCTTTAACTTATAACTCAATATATGTATATATAAATTTATTTATTTACATATTTGTTATATTCGACTTTTGTTTTGACGACAAAGAATTTTTTTCCGTATTTTTTTTTCTTAAAATTCATTTATAATATATATAGTTATGCGTATACATAATTTATGTGCATAAAATTGATGAAATTTTAATAATTAATTTCTTTATTCACCTTTTTTTTTTAATCATTTAATGCCTTGACATTTTATTAGTAAAATAAAAAAATAATTAAATTGCTCCTTTTAATTATTTGACGTACGTATATACGTATAAAAATAAGAGATATAGAAGGTGTTTTTATATATTTAACAGTTTCAATATATATAAATATGTGTTATATGTTATTATAAAAACCGTAAAACAATTTAAATATATACATAGACATACATATAGAATTCAATTTAATTTATATTTCAATTGATTATAGCATGATTATGCGTATACAGTTTGGAAATGCATAATTAATAAAATTATAAATACGCAGGTGATATATATCATTAAAATTAAATAAAAAATATTAAAAATGAATTATGTATATATGATTCAAAATTGTTTTCCATATATATGTTATATAGCAAAGTTATTTTATATTGATTATAGGTTCGTTAACGATATTTTGAACTTTTTCATATAGCCCAGAAGCATATAGCATATAACCCAGAAGACGGTTTTGAATTAATTGTATAACTCTGTGGTGTAAATGTCCAATGTCGTCGTGGGTTCGAATTCTACTAATGGATAAAATATGTTTTGTGTTTTCGGTTATTTTTCGAATCTGAATTTTAACACAGAGTTGTATATTCTGCTTGCGGTTGGTCGTACGGCTCATTACCGACACCGTAAAAGACACAAATTAAGAAACTAACAACAGAAGGCTGTTGTTGGACGCTAAAACCCGATTGTTGGTTGTATAGCAAAAAAAATTTATTTTTTTTATATATACACCATCAGAAAGGCTGCTTAGTATATTCATCGATGAACAGATTATTCTCCATGATGATATAAAATAATCTGAAGTATCTGATTCAAACAGTTATTTTATTGTGGAAAAATTATATTTTACTTTCGAAAGGTTTTTTTTTGGTATCATTTTGTTTTATAGAGTTTTTTTCCCTTGAATAGAAATTCTTGTAACATAAATATTGAATGGAACATATATAAATATTTACCGAATTAATTAATAAAATATAATTCTGCAATCACTTTTGTTTAATTTATCAAATATAAAGCATAATAATTTAAATAAAAATACAGTAGTTATATATATACATTATATTATATAGTTGATTGTGAGATTTTAAACAAAATAAAAAATAATAAAATTAGGTCAAAATACAATTCACAAAAATCCTTTTTCGATATACAAACGACAAATATTTACAAACATATCATGATATAGATTTTTATATATATCAAACTTTTATATATATGTATACGCGATATTTGACATCCACATTGCATATGCGAAAATTCAATATAAATATATAATTAACAGCATTGGAAATTCACCTGAATAAATACATTTCAAAATTATTCCAATGAATTTGATTGAATTAAGATTACTTTGACGATACTATTAAATTAAATAAATTTATATAATATTGATAATAATATATATGTATATATATATAACAAAATTCTATCAAGGGTATATAATCGGAGGAGCACATACAAATTGAATTAGATTTCGTCAGGATATTTAATAAATATACATATTTGTTTTTGAATTATTAAATTCATTTAAATTACCATCGATGTATAAAAAACTATATATTGTATATATATATATATATATATATATATATATATCGTTAACGAACGAATATATATATATATAGGTCAATCGCTTTAGAAAAACATGAATATTTATTCTGGCACATACTGATTTTTAGAATATATGTATATAAGTATAACATTTATTAGTATATATTTCCATTGACATTTTGTGTATTTTATTGAATATTTTGTTATAATTAAGTAGAAAGGAAAATAATATAAAAGCATTACTTAACATTAATATTTTATATACATAACATATATATTATATAATATGTATATAATATATGTTAAGTAAATGATATAGCACAAAATATATATACTTGATAAATAATAACTAACCATTTTTGTGAATAATTCTACATTTATATAATCACAATACTGTACATATAATAATAATATTTGTAAGTACTTATTTGTTGAACACTAAAACAATATTATATTATAATAGATTAAATAAATAAATAAATAATTCAAATTGATACAATTTCTCATTGTCCTAATTAAATAGAAATATATATATGTTTTCATATCGTTGTTATTCATATATATGTATAAATTATATAGATTCGTTTACATATATATATATATAACTCTGTATATCAATTTCCTTTTTGCTTTTATTTAGTTAAACTTTTCTAAAAGCATTTTATTATATTTTATTGTATTTTATTGTGTACGTATATATAAATGTTGCATTTGTTTATTGTATATAGTCTTTATATTTATTAAAATGCTAAAATACACAAACATTATATTGAAGAGGGATAGCTTAGAAGTCTTGAAATTATAAATTATCGGTAAAATAAAAATATTTATACATTTACTGCGATGATTGCAAAACTCAATATTTATTCTTACTGGAACAATTTTTTTTTTAACACATTTTAAGTTAACAATTTTTGGAAGTCCTTACCCTTAAATGATTTCGCAGATTTAGATTTGTACATTTGATAAAATATAACACATGTGTGTAAAATTAAACATATGTGTGATGCATATTTTCCTTTATATGCTTTTCATTATTTTGGTCATAGAAATAAAATTTTGGTCAATGCTAACTATAAAATGCAAAGTTTAACGGTTATATACATAATATAGAAAAAACCGTATATATAATATCTGCGGTAATGTTTTTATTAACAAAAATTGATATAAAAGAATCGTAAAATGTGTTATTGTACAAAGATCATGTAAAGAATATCATTTATAAAAAGATATATAAAAAAAAGAATTGTTTTTTTTCTCCCTAAATCCTAAATTTTTGAAACGATTTTTGTTAGATTTTAATAAAATTGTTATACTGAGATATTCTGTATAATAGATATATAACATATATATTTCTAATGTAATCGAGCAGTATTTACTAGCTTATCCTCTGCCGCATATAAAATTTAAAATGAAATACTTTTACGTAATTGAATATAAATTTTTTTGATTTATCTATGTAAAAAAAAATGAGATATTATAAGAATCGAATAAAATTGTTCATCTAAAGTTTTTGTTTTTCAATATCCAATATATGTACATTGTACATATATGATTACTTCATCATTTATCAAATTTATCGTTACTCTACATATATGATATTAAATTTCTGTTTTATAATATATACGATATATTACTAATATATTATTTCCTTTTAATACAAATAAAAATCAAAACAATGAGGCTATAAATATTAGTCAATTGAAGTGGAAGAAATACACAATACAGAAAATACATAAAATCTTAAAATTTTTTTAATGTAATACATATACATACATACTACAGTATATATACATTATATAGATTAATATGAATGAATACAAATTCAACTAAACCACACCATATAAATATAAATATACATAACATGAATATGGCAAATAAAATCAAATCGAAACGAACAAATATATATATAAAAGTTTAAGAAATTTTGGCAATGTTTCGATGACCGTTGTTTTCTTATATGTACATGTATACTAAATAATACAAAAAATTATATACAAATATCATGGGTGCACATTTCGCCAATATATATTTTCAGTTGTATATAGATAATATAATATAATAGATATTCATACAACATATGTATATATAAAAATCCATATAAGATATAATAATACTTAAGACAAAGAACAAAAAAAAGGGATGTTTGGCAAGATAAAAATATTTAATAAAAACAGAAATGGTTAAAAACAAATAGAGCTTTTTAAAAAAAAAATAAAATAAAAAAGAAAAGAAAAAAAACATTAAATAACATATGCATATGTACAATTGGTACAATATACATATATAAATATATATATATATATATAGTATATATGTATAAGAAAACAAAATTCAAACAAAAATTTATTATTTATTGGAAAAAAATACAGCAACTTTTGTTGTTTTTAATACCTACATATACAATTCAAAATATATCTATATACTTATTATATTCAATTCTTATTATTAAACTATATGATATAATATATATTATGATATATAATATATATCCAGTATAGTATATATATTAAAGAAAAAATTTTTATATTGCTTATTGATCAAAAAGAATTTTTATTATTACATCGTCTATATAAACTTGTTGTGTATATATAGTACAAAAAATAGAAAAACAAATCCTTTTTAATTTTAATATATATAGAGATAAATAAAAAAATTATTGACAAATCAAATGGTTATCAACAAAATTTTTTTCATATTAACTTTTTTCGAAACAACAGATTTGGAAATCCATTTTTTCCAAGAACATCAAGATCATGGAATAATCTCCCAGCCACAGCTAGTATGTCCACCTTCTTATGACGATCAATCATTTAAATTAAGTATTTCTTCCTATCTAAAGACGCATCCACCTAAACTGCCCCTTGGACAATTGTTTGTAAACATATATGAGTTATTTTTTCTTACTGCTTTTCAGTTTAAGTTTTTTTTCTCTCATATGATTGGTTTTATTTTCAAAAATTCATAAATTAATCAACATATTATTAAAGTTTTGCCAACAAAAATGCACTTAAATATATTCAATGCATCGTAGCTGCATCGTCTGTAGGTGATGTTGTTACGGGCTCACGGCAAAAGAATTCCGAGATTTTACGGGCGCTAAACTGATTAAAATAATAAAATGCAAAAATTTATATTATAAACTTTTTACATTTTCTTGCCATTTCTTTGCCAGCTTAATGAATTGTTTGTATTTTCTAAAAATTGAACAATGGAAATTCTTGATGCTTCCCATTATTCTTGAGGGTTGGATCTTGTGTGATTGTGTAATTGTGTGGTTGAGTCTTGCATTCTCTATATGTTATATATGTTATACATATATACACAGTGCGACAATTAATATTCCGGACTGGTCCTATGAAATACATTAAAAACACGATTTTTGAAATTTTTTTTTTTTATTTATTCAAAATATTTTCCTACTGATTCAATACAACTGTTACATCGATTTAATAATGATTCAAATGCGTGTTCGAGCTCATTTTGTAATATTTCCTCTAGTGCGCGTGTAGATGCCGTTTGAATGGTTTCAATATCCTCAAAAAAACATCCTTTCAATTTCATTTTATGTTTTGGGAACAAGGAGAAGTCACATGGTGCTAAATCTGGTGAATACGGTGGATGATTTAACACACAGACTTATGATTTCGAGCCAAAAACTGACGAACAATAGGTGAAGTGTAATTTGGTGCATTATCGTGTAACAAACAACAACTATCTGATTCACGATATTCAGGTCGAATACGACGAATCTTGTCCATCAAAGACTTCAAAACTTCAATATAATATGCCCCATTTGACCAGCGAGCATTGCCTTGATTTTCGATGTAACTTTTCTTGTTTTTTAGCCTGCGTTTTAGCCATCCACGAAACGTTTATACCGCTCAAAAACTTGTGTTCTACCCATACAATTATCGCCATTAACTGGCTTCATCGATTTGAACGTTTCAATTGCAGATTTACCAAGCTTTGCGTTGAATTTAATGATACTGCTCTTTGTTCCATGTTAAAATTTCTACTTCAACTAAAATATTGTTTCACAAGAAGTGTCATAACTTTTTTATTTGTCAACCAAATGCAATGAAATTTTTACAGACGATAGAGAAAACATCAAGCTTTAAAACGCTTGTCACATAGATCGTCCCACTGGTTATTGAGAATTGGTTTGAGTTCGGAATATTAATTGTCGGACTGTGCATTTATACTTTTAATTTTCAATATTGATTAATCTTTAATCTTTAATAATTCAATATTAATTAATCTTTAATCTTTATGCATTTACAAATGAATTTCAAAAGTTCATTAAATATTTTATTTTATTTTTCCACAGATTTAACCATAAGATTACATATATTTTATGCGTTTATTGATCGTGAAAATAAAAGGAATATCGTAAATAATATGCATTTATCTAATAATATTTTAACAGTTAACATCCCCTCATTGACATTTTATAAATAAAAAAAAGATTGGTTTGGAAAAGATTTACGATGAATTATTAAAAATATTAAAATTAAAAGCAAACGTTCTTTCTTAATGTTCTATTATGAATCTTTTACATCACAAATTCTATTGTTGAATTGAACATTATATATTGGAGCGTTTTTACAACATTCATTACAACATTTAATGTTGTAAATTTTACTACAATTTAATTTATCGCCGACTGTTATTTCTTTTGTTGGTTTTTTTTTGTTAGAAAAAATGTTGTTAAGCGATTTAAAAAATATGAAATTACAAGAAAATCCATACAGTATATCCGTTGTGCACGAATTTTATTATTATTTATTACTTTTCAAAGGTGTATTACTCATAAATCAGAAGTTTTAACAATTGTATTGTTATGTTACATACGAAATTTAAAAAAATATTTCGGTTTTTTTTCTGAATAATGCAGATTAGATAATAATTCTTGAGTACACCTCTAAAAGATTTATACCTTAGGTTTGAATTTCGATGTATGTCACAGCAGCATATACAAAATTAAAATTAACAAAAAGTACAAAAGAATAGAGTAAAAATGAACAGTTTTTATAAAGAGTACGTATAAAGTATACTAAAATATATACAATTTGTTTGTGCTACATTATATATATATATATATATATTATTATTATTATTATTATTATTTAACAACTAATGATGTATGTAAAATGCCAACATTAGTTTTTAATAAGCACTATGGCTGCTAGGGCCTTTGGCTTTTACCGGAATTAGAAATCATTAATATTATAATTATTAATGTAATTTTAATAATGATGATGAGTATTTGTTATATACTTTCATATATAATTGCGAGTATGTGTGTGTAGTAGACTTTGTAAATCTTTGGCTGCGTCCGACACAATATACCAAAGATATTCATTAATTTGATCCCAATGAATAAATGGTGACTTAGTTCATGAATTCAAATCATAAAAAGCACAGAAAAAATTTTCCGGCTAGGATTTGAACTCGTGACCACCCGCAATTGGGTTGGATGCTTTATCAACGGCACCACCAAGTCGTCATATATATATATATATATATATATATATATATATATATATATATAACGTTATAACTGATATAACAGATATATTAGATCGTAGTATATATATTTTTATATGAATATATATAGCATTACGTATGTTATATTGGGTGTACTCATACCATTTATTATCTTATGTAAAATTATATGCATATCATATTTATATTGTACACTTTCATTCATGAAAAATTAAAAACATTTCCTTGTATAAGTGCTTTTTAAAAGTTCTTTTCTTATAGATCATACTGCGAATATACAAACTGCCATAAGAAAGGCATTATGCAAATCGGTTTGTTTTTATTTTATTTTTCTATACGATATTTATTGTTTGTGATATTATGTAAAAGGGTTTAATAAACACGAATCTGAAAAAAATAATATATATAAGATGCCATACATACAAGAAACATCTCAACATATTTTATATTTAAAAATGTCACACTTTTTTACACAACATATAAATGTATTTATTTAAATATATACAATAAATACCGATCCGCCGATATAAAGATATAAATAGTTGAGATTTTTTCTATCTTTTAACTTACATATACATTTATATTATGATAAAATTTTGTATTTAACAAACAATATAACTCAATAATAATGGGTATATGTTATTTATGTGCTTAAAAATATATAATATAATATATCTATTATCTATATATATATATATTTTACCAATAAACAGTGTAACAGCATAAATGGTATATAAATAGATAGATAATTAATTATTTAATTGTATTAAAAAGATATTTTACTGTGATTATGAACTGTGGAAGTTGTTCATGCTGGTTTCAATGTAATGTATCCCCATACAATAAATATAGGTTCATCAGATTCGTTAATTTTTCTATTCATTTTGTAAATCTATTAGCGCATAATTTCAAACAATGTTCGTATATTTACTATATGAGATCAAAAAAGTAACGTAATATTTAACGGGAATTACTTAAATAAATGTTTCGTTTATCAGAAATAATCACGAAGCTTCAAGGCTCAATTTTGTCCTACATATATCCTAGATTTTATTGCTTAGCTGTATATATTATATGAAAATAAAGTTTTGATTTTTATGTAAATATCAAAGTTTTTTTGTTCGTTTTTGTTTATTTTGTATACAAGAGAAAAAAATGCTACAACGAAAACAACTTTTAAATTCTTATATAACACAAAATATAACACAAAATAAAAATAAATTACATAAAACTGATGAAACTTGTATGCAATAAATTTGTTCGATTTTGTTTACAATTTTTGTCAATATGAACAAAAAATTTAAAAGATTTCATATTCCTTTATATGTGTGTTATATAAATTTCTGTTTAGTTTAATACTTAACTATATAGATAGAGCAAATATTATCACAATATATATAGTATATTGGAATATAATTCATTTTATCATTTTATATATATATACTGTGTGATGTATAAATTTCAAAATTTACATATCAATATTCTTTCATATATCCTTTTACATTGCAATAAAATGTATAATGTATATATATATATATAGTATAAATTATATATTGTTAAAAAATTGAATATTCTATATTTATATATAATATACATATATATATTCTAAAGTACAAATAAATGGTTAAAATGAAATCGACACAGATAGTCGAATGAAAAGAAAAAATAAAAATAACACAAAAATATAGATGCGGTACATCATCAATAATTTAATTCAATATTATCTCTAGTGAATATTTACCGTAAAATATTATACTATACACAAAATGAACATTGAACAACAATTTAATATGAGTTTAAAAAGTTCATTTTCTCATCTCTTACACTTTATTCCCTAAAGGCTATCAATTTACATTGTAAAAAGCTTTATATACATAAATATACATGTTATCTTCACTGATGCTCTGATATATTCAGATAACACGCATTGTATTTATATATACATACATATATGCAGATATATAACTAAAATCAAATTACACGATATTACTTATGTTTTTCTTACACGCGTAGTATATATACAATTTTTATGTATAGAAATGAATATAAATCCTGTTGAATATATGCATACATTTTTTATGCTATCAGAAATATATAGTATATATACATAAACCATATACCTAAATACTCGTAAACGTACATAATATATATGTATACCGTGTAAATTATGTCTTTATATATGAGAACTTATCATAATGTATAGCAAAAATATACTTCATTTTCATATATACGACACGACTTCATATATTCATTCATAAAGCAATTATAATTTGTAATAAAAATAAAGAAAAATCAACATAGGTTTTTTTATATATATTATATATTGCGGACAAAAGATAATAATTTATATAAGTGCTGCTATAGTCCAACTTCCAGAAGTACAATCATTTACGGTTTGAGAATTGTGATGAGATCTGTTAAATATATCACAAATCAACTTTTCATACCATTTTACTATAGAATGATGTGACCTCTCGCTATATTCCACTAGATCCGATCGCGGTTATAGAAACAATACAAACAGTATCGTTATATATCTCAATCAACTATATAGGATCTAAAAAAAAAATGAAATAAATTTTTCGCTATACAACCAACAATCTGGTTTTAGCGTCCAACAACAGCCTTCTGTTGTTAGTTTCTTAATTTGTGGCTTTCACGGTGTCGGTAATTAGCCGTACGACCAACCGCAAGCGGAAAATACAACTCTGCGTTAAAATTCAGATTCGAAAAATAATGAAATAAATGAAATAATAATGAAATAATGAAAAATTATGCATTCAGTAGGATTCGAACCCACGATTCCAAAATTTCGTTAGAATTTTAGGTTGGCATTTTTAACATTTACACCACAGACTATATAGGATCTACAAAAATAGAAATATACAAAATAACAATATTAAATAATACAACTCTATTTGTCGTCCTATTGCATAATTCTAAATGTAATGTTTTAGAAATTTTTTTTATTTCATGCTTTTCGACTTCTGCTTTTCATTTTATCTGTTAAATGCATTTATGGAATAATACGATGTTGTTAGAATGGTATATAATTTAAAATAATAAATCCATGTTTAATTGTAATTTGTTAAAATTACTCTTAACTGTTTGTTAGGTTTTTTATTACAATTGATTCATTCATTCATTTTATTTAATACATTTAAAAAATTGTTTCGTTACAAGCAATTTTTTACAACATTTTTATTACTTTCATTTGAAAAAATTAAATTTATGCTATGGATATAGATCTGAGATATAGTCGTCCACTAATGGAATTTTAATCAAATAAAAAACAAATTTAATCATATAAAAAAAATTAAACAAGCATATAATTTCCTATAAATGTTTGCATAAAAAACTTTTGCATATAAGGGTGTCAATAATTATCAAATTGTTAATATTACTATATATATATATATATATATATATATATATATATATATATATATATATATATATATATATATATATATCTATTCTATATACTACATATGTACATGATATAATATTATAATATATTTTATTTTATTATCATATCACCATCAGGGGCATATATGTAATTTAAATTATAAATATACAACGTTTATAGAGATAATTTGTTAATTTTTCATTCACGTATTTTATTTTACATAATTTATTATGTATAATATAAATATTATACATACTATATTTCGATATGTTGAATAAACATTTAGCGTCAATTGGTCAAAATCATCTGCTGGAGCAATTTGGCTAATTTGGTCTGGCAGTTTTCTCTTATATTCGCTTATTCATAGATGCATTGCTTAATTTCCAAAAATATGTCAAACAACTCGTTCGTTTAAAAAATATGTCCAACAAAAAGTTCTTTAGGCTTTCTATACAGCAGCAGATAATACTGATATGTCGTTCTGTTCACTTGAAATTATTGTTTACATATTATAACAATATAATAAATTGGAAAATTTTTGACCCAATATTAATAATTATTATACTTTCATTGGTACTTTCTATTTTGTGAATCGTTTCATTTATTTAAAATCAATTGCTCAATATGTTTATTACCTCATGTGACGGTATATACACATGAATTTAAAATATGGAAATATATTTAAAAATTGGTAAATAAATTTATTGGATAAAAATATAAAATAAAAATTATCTACCTTGTACAATGACCATATATTATATGTATATACATATATATTATTACAACATAAATTAAATTTCATTATCTGTTTTTTTAATCTTCAATATGGTATGGTTTTTTTTTTTGAATTGTAAATTATGTATATAGCTTCAATTTATAATTTATAAATTGTATATGTTGACAAATGGAAAAATGAATAAAAATATGCATATTAATATGATAGGTTTATTAAAAACAAATATTATTGATACTGGCTGGTGATTAAAATCTATTCTAATATACAAATTGCTTTAAACTATATAAACAGATTTCTTTTAATCTTCTTTGGAATATTTTATTTTCATTTTTATTTATTTTAAACATTTTACAGATTTATGTATGTATGCGCTGTGAATATATAATTGCAACTGATTCCCGATAAAGATCTCATAAATCAAATGCGTGGTGTTATTTTTTTTATATAAAATTTTGGCTATTATACAAATAATATTTATTTATACTGCTATTATACAAATATTATATATTTATTTATATGTATACTCAAATGGAAAATAAAATGTATTACATAACAATTTATATAATAATTATATACATATATCCATTCATGTATATACTTATATTAATTATAAGACTGCATCATTAAATATTTATTTTTATTATAAAATAAACACCATTATTATGATTATACCAACAATAGAACATTATAGCTTTTAAGATAAAAGTTGAAAATTTATAGCAAAATACATATGAAATGTATACAAAAAAAAGAAAAATTGCAGGTATATTCCAAAAAAAAAAAGAAAAATATATAAATCTTATATAAAAACAAAAAAAGAATTACATTCCCTTGTAGATTTTTTTTTTTTATTTTGCCAAATCCTTTTCATACAAATCATTATGCAAATGAACTTTTATTTTCTTTTGTCTCTGTAATTATCTATATTTTTCATCGTTTAAAAAATGTATACAAAATATACAACGCCTGCGATATATATGTATATAATTCTATTCAGGATGTTTTGTTACTTTTTATTATTTTTTTTTAACCAACACACACATTCCAAATGAAATGATTTCACTTTAAAATAAATTACATAATAATAAATAACACAATTTTATACATGTCTGTATGTACACTATATTTATATATAAAAATACATATTTAATGAGAATACATATTCGTATATGTACATTGTACACATATGTTAATATGTGAAATAAACTATAGGTACATAATATTATATATAAAAAATGTGATATAGCAATTCATTAGAGTAAAGAAAATCAAGACATTTTCATCCCCCTTTTTTTTTCTTCATATTTATATTTAAATATATACACAATATTATATATATATATATATATTATATATATATATATATATATATATATATATATATATATATATGCCGTGATAAGGATAACTAATTTTAGATTTTTGTATATGGTATATACAATACACACGACAGAGTATTATATAATTTAATATATATATATGAAAAATAAAACAGTTTATTTATTATTTAGAATTTAGTTATAGCAAAAAATATAAGATGAACAAAAAATCAGAATAAATAAATAAATAAATATAAATGAAAATTGCGAATTTCCCTTTAAATGTTATTTTTGTGACATAAAATTTTATTAATGTTTTTACGACTTGAAAACTAAATATAAATTGTATGTAATTTAAAATGCGTATCGGCGTTGTGGCAAGAAAAGTATTATAGACAATAAATTTTCATTGTGTTTCACTTTCATCGTATAAATGTCTAATATCCATTTATCCATTTGTATATATTTTATATTATATATATATATATATATATATATGGCTAAAAGCATATCTATTTTCTTATTCTTGTAATATAAAAAACGTGTATGTTTTATATTGATACTAATAGCGGTTTATTTATAATATATAAATATAAATAATGAATGGTTATTTAGACAAATGATTGATCAATGATTTAGCATTCAAACAATGAAACAAATTGATTTTTCAATGAATTTTTGAAATAGATTTTCTTCTTTTTTTTCTACAAAGTTGTGAGTATAAAATTATATTGATTATATATATATACAAACATGATCGTATTTTTTACATTGCGTATATGAACTCTAAGAAATATTACCTTATATAATATTAGGTTGTCTAAAAAGTATTGATAATTTTTTTTACAAAATTCAAACGATTTTTTTATATATTTCAAATGAACTTTATTAAACCAAATATGCGCCGTTTTGATCGATGACCGTTTGCCATTTTTCTGGTAAAGACATTATCCCATCACTGTAGAACTTCTGCGTTTTCTGGGCAAAAAACTGATCCAAGTGCATTTTGCAGTCCTCTGCGGAATTTAATTTTAAACCATTAAGGGAGTTCTGCAGAGACCGGAACAAATGATAATCTGAAGGTGCAAGGTCCGGGCTATATGGTGGATGCATTAAAACTTCCCAGCCAAACTCTCTCAGTTTCTGCCGAGTCATCAAAGATGTGTGTGGTCTGGCGTTGTCATGATGGAACACAACACCCTTTCGATTGATTAATTCTGGACGTTTTTTTTTAATCTCGTGCTTTAATCTTGTTAATTGTTGACAATAGAGATCGGAATCAATGGTTTGACCGGGTGCTAGTAATTCATAATGAACGATTCCTTTCCAATCCCACCAAACAGACAGCATTACCTTTCTCGGTGTTAATCCAGGTTTTGCTACTGTTTTAGGAGCTTCACCCTTCTTGGACCACGATCTTTTTCGTACATTATTATCGTATGTGATCCATTTTTCATCACCTGTAATCATTCGCTTTAAAAATGACTCGATTTCGTTCCTTTTAAACAGCGTTTCGCAAATGGAAATTCGGTTCATTAAATTGTTTTGTGTTAATTCATGTGGTACCCAAACATCGAGCTTTTTCTGGTATCCAGCCTTTGTCAAATAGTTTAAAACTGTTTGGTGATGGATGTTTAGTTCTTTAGCGATATCATGACTGCTTACTTGGCGATTTTCTTCAATTTTTGATATGATTTCATCGACTTTTACGGTGATTGGTCGACCAGAACGAGGTGCATCTTTGACATCAAAATTACCGGAACGAAATCGAGCAAACCATCTATAGGCTGTTAATTTTGATAAAGTTCCTTCACTGTAAACTGCACAAATTTTTTCATGTGCCTGCGTTGCATTTTCACCTTTTTCATAATAAAATTTTAAAATGCATCGAATTTTTTCACTAATTTCGCTCATCTTTAATGCACTACAACTTTTAAATGACTAAACAAATTTAATTTTTTTTATTTTTTATCTACGAAATGTCATCTTTCGAACATATGTTAGTGTTACCTGATCAGATTAGTACTACTTGAAATATTCAATTATAATGACATCTATTTATAAAAATTATCAATACTTTTTCGACAACCTAATATATATCAATAATTATAATTCGCAAATCGTTTATTATTTTGTGAAATATTCCTTATCGCTGTTTTGTATTAATTTTCCCATAAATCATTGAAAATGGTCTCAATTAAATAAACAACAAAATTCACAATGCAATAGAATTTTTACGGAACACTATAATTAAAAAAAAATTGGTCACCCGTGTAATTTTTAAAGTATTAATAATATCATAATATCCAAGATATACAAAAATATCGAACATGTTCCATAGATACCATAACGAAAACAAAAAAATAAATGGAAAATGTATAGAATATTTATAATGTGAAGTGAGTATGTTTTAAGTTGTATTTATATATGCTGACATAAGATGCGATTTAAATGGAAAAAAAGAATGATAAATTATACCTTTTGTTGCCGTGTGGTCTATTATATTTTTATACATTTGTTGATCTATACCTCTATCTGTATATATGAAATAAAAAAAAGGAACTCTCTTTTTATTGTTTATTTAAGTATTTCAAAAGCATATTTATGATAAATATATATTTTCCGTTGTATATATTTTTTTTTGTTTATTTTATCCGAAGTATTTGTCTATTTTATTTTTTTTATATATTGTTAATATGTTTCCTATTATGTTAGATATGTATACTGTATTGTATTGCGTGATTTACAAACACACGCAGTTACTTAAAGTGCAATTAACCAACGTATATTAACTTAAAATGTATAACGCACAATTTTAAGATAATTTAATCTAAATATCAAATGTTGATTTCAATTTAGATTTATACAATTTAATATTTAAAAAAATATTATTAAAAATGAAATTAAATTATGAAATTGGTATAAAAATCATTTGGTATTAGCAAACATTCTATAAAAGTATAGCAAATTCTTAAAAAGTATATCTAATATATTAATATAATGTGATAAATTCTCGATATACATTTAACATATTTGATGTTTATCGTAAAATTCATTACCGCCATATTCTTAAAATAGATACCCCATGATTGTTTTTAAAACATGTCTACATAGATTCAATTTTCATCATATATTTGATTTCATTTGATTTGTAATAATTTATTAATAAGATTAATGGGATGAGCTCGTTTATGGGATGGGATGAGTTAATTCTACAATATTTGGTATTATATATGACGACCTGCTAGACGACTTAAATTATGAAATATTATTAATTTTACCAATAAAATTTTTTTATCTTGAAAATATCTTTATCATTATCTTATAATAAATAATTATTTTCATAATGTATCTTAACGAATTAATTAGAATGAAAATCGTAATTTACTAAGATTACACCCAGCAATGAAATTTATATTTATTATTTGAGTCATTTTGAAAGAGTGTTCTCTATACTGATTTGTTCGTCTACATTGAATTATTATATTAATATTAATAATATTATGTTTACAATACGAATCAGAAATTATAAATTAACGTATATATAAAAAAAGACAAAATGAAATTGTAACATAAAATATTTTGTATATTAGCGATACGGTGTAATATTTAATTTATATCATTTTTATTATTTTTATTTTTATTATGAATGGATGAAATGATTATCGTTTCATTTGTCATAGTTTTATTTTTACCTGACTATATATACATATTTCATTTGTATTTTGAAATTGTATATTTTCTTAAAAATGATTGTCCACATATTGTGTATTGTGACGACAATAGAATTACAAAAATATCAAAATTATATAGTTATAGTTACACATGTTTTTACCAATAATTCTATTGGTTTTCTTAAATGTACCTTTTTTGAATTAGCATCAAAATCCAATAAATTTTGATTATATCATTGGATTGTAAAAATAAAATATAAAAAGATAAATTTTTGCAGTTATAGAGATGTTTGAGATAACTTTCAATAGCCGGATAAATTCTTTATCTTTTCAATAGATAGATACATTTTTTATTTTTCCTTTATATTTATTTTTTATTTATGTGTGTGAAAAATATATTAAAAATTATTATATCCTGCTGTTAATTTCGTGGAAAATTAATTGTATAGTACATAATAATATATGAATAATTTAAATATTGTTTACTAATGTTGTGTTCGGTTTCTCGATCTACAGATTTAGCAGATCATATTTAGATTTAAAATTAATCTGAAAAATAAAGAACGCATTTCGGATTTTTCAGATCAATATTTGTCAAATTTAGTTTTTTTTTTTAATTAATTTGTATTTTATTTGTATCACACTTTTATTTTATATTTATATTATTTTATTTATATTTATATTATTTTTTTTTATTTTATAGCCAACAAATCTGAAAACACTAAAAAAAACTTTATAAAACTTTATTTTATAAAATTTATTCGTTTTAGAGTTAATAATATTGAATGCAATCTAAAAAATCTGAAAAAATTCCAGATTGTTTAGATCAGTCTGACTAGAGATAACGAGCAGTCTGATTGTTTGTCAGTCAGTTCAGATCGTAGATACCGAACACAACATAAATATATATATATATATATATATATATCATTTCGGAAGTGTATATTGCTATATGTGCCTGCGTATTTGTAATTAAAATACTGATACTTTTTCCAGAATAAGAAGCATAATTTTGAATAATTATACATGCACTTATTATATAAGCAAATAAATATATATGTTCTAATTATTACGAATTATTAATTTTAAACCATGTCAGTCATATTTAATATATTTTGCTATATATAGTTATATATACATATTTACTATAACCATATCATATAATTATAAAGCGTATGTTTTTATGTTTTTAATTAACGTAATATTTTCTTATCAGATATAGTGTCAATCTGTAATGCGTGCATTCCATTTATTACATTATCATTAATAAAGAATTTTGTATTCTGTATAAACTATATTTTATTTTTTTTAATATTTTTTTATATTAACTTAAAAGTACTATTATAAGTATATATATATGGTTCTGCAAAGTCACAAAACTCCAAAAATATAAATACTTATTAAATTGGATAATTGTTATCTTTTAATTTCAAATATACTAATCACAAGTAATTAAAATTTTCTTAGCACAGTTTGTTATAAATAATTTTTGATAAACCGAAAACCGAACCAATTATTACAATGCAATTATTTATTATTGCTCTATAATATCGCACATAACTTTAATTTTTATTTATTTTATGCAATGGCAACTAAATGGCATATTAAAGAGCGTTACTCGCAGTAAATATTGCAAGGTATATTCTTTCTTTATATGCGGTTTATCTTATTCTATCCAATATATAATTTATGTTGTATGCGGAATGTTTAATTAAAATTTGGCATTCTTTATTTCAGTAAATTAATGTGTGTATACTATATATAAATAAAATATATATCAATCTCTTTAATCCATGTATATATGCAATATGTTTATATATATTTTTAACATTATATGTATTAAATGTATATAAATCGGGAATATACATGCGTTCAGATTTGTGCAGTATTTTAAACGTATCTTTGGTATATCGGTTGTGTGGCAAAAATTGTTAAACATTTTTTTTTCTTTTAAACAATACCTATTCTCATATATATATATTTATTTATTCATTCATTATTGTATATTTGAGCTAAAAGCTCATAACAAATTATATACAATATAAGATATTTGTGATATATACTAACTGTTCTTGAGGATCAGTAAGGGGGAAACAAAAAAAAAAAACAAGAAAAAAGTAAAAGTAAAGTAAAGTAAAAGTAAAAACAATTTCAGAAATACCCACACATTGCCCTAAAATTTCTAACATTTTTAGACAGCTTAGCCTTAATTGGCAAAGCATTCCACAAACTTATAATGTACACAAAAATGGATAGGGATGAATGACGGGAGAAATGCCTAGGAACAATGAGGTTATGCGTTCTTTCGGAGCTTCCGCATTGAATTAATTCAAACAGATATGTAGGTTGCGATGTTTTGATCAATTTATACATGAAAAGCACACATCTATAATCATAATATTTAAATAAGGGACATCCAAAAATACAATTACCATAACCCGAAACATGATCATAACGACGCAAGTTGTTAATGTATCTGACACATGAATTAAACAATACTTCCAGTTTAATACGGCAGACCGAATCAAAAGGAACAATAACAACGTCACAGTAAAGAAAATATATAAAAATATAAAAATATATCTCCTATTAAAAAATCCTATTCTTGCATAGTCATTATTCTATTTAATTATACTTAGGATTCCATTTAGGATTTCAGAAAATTACTCGAATAGAGTAATTAAGGAACATATTTTTAAAATATAACTCTGTGGTGTAAATGTTAAAAATGCCAACCTAAAATTCTAACGAAATTTTGGGATCGTGGGTTCGAATCCTACTGAATGCATAAAATATGTTTTGTGTTTTCGGTTATTTTTCGAATCTGAATTTTAACACAGAGTTGTTTTTTCAGCTTGCGGTTGATCGTACGGCTAATTGCCGACACCGTAAAAGACACAAATTAAGAAACTAACAACAGAAGGCCGTTGTTGAACGCTAAAACCAGATTGTTGGTTGTATGCGAAAAATTTATTTATTTATTTTTTTATTTTTAAAATACCGAGTGTTGTTGAATTTTCAAATAATAATCAAAAGTCTATTTAGTTTTATTTTTACACATCTCTGTTTATACAACGATGTAATGATATTAAATATAATATGTTCATACAACAATTGACTAGAATTAACCTCCATAAAAAAAATGTATGTATTTTATATATATCGTAACAAAACCTCGGAGAAAAATTTTAATTAAATCGTTTCCTCTTATCATCATATATATATAGAGTCCGTTTATATGTTATGTATATTTATTCGTCTATATCCATAGATTATATATATTTTTTATACGTAAAAAAAGCTAACAAATCTTATCTTTTCTAAAGATCTTTTTTTTCGTATTATTCTATTATATAGTATAAAGGTTCATAATAGAAAATATGGTATAAAATGTACTATATATTATACTATATTTGGTATTTATAAAAACGTATTTCTTATCTATATATATATATATATATATATATATATGCATATTACATTTATATAAATGAAAAGGTAATTTTTTCATTTAGATTTATTTGCAAACCATAAAACATGTGATTTTATTTATATTTATGCATTCACCACTTTATAAATTATATGTGAAATATATGTATGTCCGTCGGTGCATGGGTTGGTATGGATGGTTATATTTATCTATATATACAGATTGATAGAGCTTATATAAATTTTTATGTGAAATGTGAAACAAAAAAATTCAATTTATTATATAGTTGTTGTTTATATATTTATTTCATTTTAACAAACTATAAAACTATACTTTTAATCTTTCTATTTAAAATTATAATATTATATACAATACACGTACATTTCATGTATAAACAAATAAAAATGTACACAAACATTTCCTTTTAGCATATATAAATGGAACATTTTAAATATACGTATATTTAGTTTATGTATGTACATAAATTTATGATACTGATATACTTGTTTGATGGTACCCCAAAAATATGTAAATAAATACACCTTATATTTTTTATTAACTAAAAAGTAATAATATAGTATATAGTATTTATACTTATTTATTCGATAAATATTATGTTTTTCTTTTTTTCAGTTTATATATAAACATATATTTTACAAAACACATAATACTATGTTTTATAGTTTCTTTTAATATTTAATATTTATATATATCTATATTTGACCAGTTTATGATATATATGGCAGGGATTTGATTAACATAAGGGTATCAAACTATAATCCATTTAAATATTTTTTCTGTATTCCATTTCCAATCCCTACAATTTCAAAATTTTGAAAAAATTTTAACTTGGTGTTTTTATCAACTTCAGAACAGATTCACATATCATTCATCAAAACATAAAGAAAATAATTAAAAATTCCCCTTAAAGTGTTAAAAATTATAAACTATGTCTGATTCAAATTTAAATGCTCTGATATAGAATTTTTACAACATATACTTTGTGGTAAAAAAAATTAATTAGTCGTTTTTCTTTTTGCTTTATTTTATTACTCAATATAATTTGTATATACATACATATTTTTATGGAAATAACCGCGTATTCCTGGAAAACCAATCTGATAAATTACTTCTTCGTATTTAAAATAATTCATAAATAAAATTAATTCTTTTTTTTGGCAAAAAATGTTTCTATATTATTAATTAATCAAGTTTATAATCAGTATTTACACATATTTTTTTCAAATATTACAACATACAAAAATATATGATTTGTTGTTATGTTAGCGTTTGGTATATACATTCTGTCAAATAAGTACCCGGAAATTCTCATTTTAAACTCTCCCGCTGAGAATATTTCAAACCTTTTTTTTCCCAGGTTGGCAAAACTGTCAGCAACTATTCTGTCAATTGTTATTGCGGTGTGTCATTTAGTTTGTTTACACGTCGTTAGGAACAAGTCAACCTTTTGTTTGCTTTGTTGAAATGTTGAAAAAAACATTTGGTGATTCAACCATGTCGAAAACTCAAGTTTACGATTGTTATAAATCGTTCAAAGAGAGGCGAGAAGAAGTGAACGATTTGCCACGTTCAGGACGGCCTTCGACCTCTTCAACTGAAGAAAACGTCGACAAAATAAAGGAAATGGTGCTCGAAAATCGTCATTATAGTTTGCGAGAGATAGCCCAAGAAATGAACATGTCTCATGAGACCGCTCGTCATATTTTGGTTGATGTTTTGGGTATGCGGAAAGTCGCAGCGCGATTGGTGCCAAAAGATCTGAATTTTCTTCAAAAAGTGAATCGCAGTAAGGTGGCTGAAGACATGCTTGAACGCGTAAATTCCGATCCAACGTTCATCGAACGCATCATCCCGTGCAACATTGCGATATAGATTTCGTTAAAGATCTTTAAAGACTCACGTTACGACCGATATAGTAATCTATCACGTTTTTTATATCAATCGACACCATAATTACTAACGTTATCTATAACGATTATCTATAACGATAGATAACGATAATTCGATACGTTCCTTTACTTTACTGGGATAAAGAAGCGCCACCTTAAAAGAGATTTTTTTTGTGTTTACATACATACAAATGATAAAAAAACCTAAAAAAAACACTTTTTCTGATAATGAATTTTTTTTATGTTATTTTTTTTATTTTATTTTTTTTTATTTTATTTTTTTGTAGTCACTAAATTTTGATCTTGAGAAAATTCCTTTTATTGAAATATTTAATTTGTACTTTCCTTTTTTACTTGTGTCCAGCTTTGAGTTTCGAACCGCGGCACCTCGCAATTGCATTAATTTCTGTATCCTATTTTACCAACTTGACTATACTTCTCATGCGTTTTCGTTATCGTATATAGTCAAATAAACTTTTTACATATAATATCGTCAAGACGCGTTAAATGAAGATAACATAGATTTTTATAGAAGTATTTATAACGTTAAACTATAAATAACGACAACGCCACCTAAATATCATTTCGTTAATTTTTTTATCAATAAATTACGTTATCAATCGTCAACGATAGAAAAGGGAAAAATGTTAACTTTCTTTATCTCGAGATACTGTTATTGCACGATATATAGCGTTATCGTAATATGCGTGGGAAATTGTTATAGATACGATTCGATAGTTTTCGTGACATAACTTTAAAGAAATAATGATACCTATCTTGATATCGATATCTGCGTTATATATCTTTAAAGAACTTTACAAGATAACTGACGACACATAACTAAAGTTAAATTTCTATACAATTCTTTAGAATTCGATATTGAAACCTTCATAACTTTTAACGATACTTCACGCAATTGCTGGACGGGATAACTGGTGACGAGACATGGGTTTTCGAGTACGACATGCAAACAAGTCAACAATCGTCGGAATGGCACGCCAAAAATGAGCCGAAACCGAAAAAACCGCGCCAAAGCAAATCGAAAATCAAGGTAATGCTGACCGTGTTCTTCGATATTCGTGGTGTTGTTCATTCGGAATTCTTACCGGTGGGCCAAACCGTCAATAAAGAATATTATCTTGGCGTTATGAGGCGTTTGAGAGAGAATGTTCGTCGCAAAAGACCAGATTTGTGGCGGAACAACAGTTGGATTTTGCACCACGATAATGCACCAGCGCACAGAGCGATCATTGTGAACGAGTTTTTGAACAAAAATTCAACAAATATCATCGAACAACCACCGTACTCTCCAGATATGGCCCCGTGTGACTTTTTCCTGTTTCCGAAACTCAAATTACCACTTCGTGGAACCCGTTTTGAGAGCATTGAAGACATCAAAACTAATTCGCAACGAGAACTGAAGGCGGTCCCAGAATATAGCTTTAAAAAGTGTTTCGATGATTGGATTGTTCGTTGGAAGAAGTGTATTGCCTCAGAAGGGGCCTATTTTGAAGGAGATATAATAAATTTAGATGATTGATAAGTTGTTTTTGTTTAATTTCAAATTTCCGGGTACTTATTTGATAGAATGTATACTTAAGATTTTATGAATATATTAACAAAAAATATGCAAGTTTAAAATCTACAAAACTCTTTCAATAATCATTAAACATATAATATTTTATATATGCTTCAACAATTATGAAAATTCAACAAAAAACCTAACATAACATGATCAAAATGCATAAACATATTCTAATTAATTCAAATTAAAACTTTAAGATAATTAATTAAAAAAAACTGTATCGTAATATACTTTATATTTTACTCCATCAACAAATAATATAATATTTGTTTTATTTTCTCATCAGAATAAATACGGTTGTGTTTTATTAATGATATATAAAAATTGTTTTGCCTTTTGTTTTAAAATAACTTATTATGACCAACGCAGTTTAAAATATTCCCGAATCTTTATCAGTATATATAATATATATATATATATATAGGTTTGCAGAACTTTAACTGGTGTTATTTAATAGAAATATATACTTTTTATATATATATATATATGAATATTTAAACGTGTTAAGCATCGGAGTCGCATACAACCGAAACGTAACAGAAACAGAAAAAAGGAAAATTCTGTTTCGGTTTCTGTTATATGTGGATACACAGCAAAACAGAATAACAACAGAATAAAATATTTAAAAAAAATTAATTTGGTTGATTAGATTATATTTGCCTACTTTTTGAACTATATTCAATATTATTTTAATTCTGTTCAATATTCATACAATACAATACATATTTTTTACAATTTTTACAAAATATTACTTTGTTTAACAATTAAAAAACTTTCTGTTGGTGTTCAAAATGAATGAAAAAATGAACAAAAATAAAATTTTTCTGTTGTTCATTCTGTTTCTGAAATTTCTGTAGCAGAAACACCAACAGAATCAAATGTCAAATAGGTATGGAAGTCTGGTTCTGTTTCTGTTTCTGTTGTATGCGACTCCGATTCTTTACTAACATTTATTTGAACATTATAAGATATAATATACTATATTATATAAAATATGATATTTATTGTTATAGAATTTTAAATACATAAAAATATAATTTTGGTATACAGAGATTTTGCTACTATGTATTTAAAAGTCTTAGGATAATTTATTGAATTTTTTTTTTTTTTTTAATAATAAATTAAACTACATGAATTAATTTTCAAAAAGGTATATGGACATGTGAATATTTATATAATATATAATATTCTATAGGTAATATATATATATACATATATAACATTTATTTTTATATATTAAATAGACCGTAAAATAATTATAAAAAGATTATAAATATATAATATATAAAAATTTTTTAATTAATTTGATAACCATTCAATTTCATGGATTTGATTATTATAATTTATCTATATATTATTCTATATACATAATATATATGTTCAACATTTTTAATATCATTATAATAATATAAAATATTCTATTTAATAATAAAATTATGTATTTAATTCTATATATTTAATTATTTAAATTTTTATTAAAAAAAAATACGTCGATTATTATGGTATTAATGAAGTTATTAATTAATGAGGATCGATCAATAATCTTTTTATTTTTCTATATAGATTTGGAATTAATATATGGTATCGATGATTAACCATATTTTTTCTAATATTATACTTTAATATTTCAAACAAATTCAAAGAGATGTGAAATACATATATTATTAATTTGTTTATATTTTAAATAATCGATTATACGTTGACCGCCAATAATAAACATTCATATATAGTTATATCAACAGATTTGACACAGGAAAACATTTGAAAAACATTAAAAAAAAAACAATAAATGGAAAATTGCTTAACAATTTTTTCTATTATAGACTATATCCGATTAAATATAACATATATGTATATATAAACGTTTTTATAAAACATTTTTCTGTATAACTATATAATATTTTCGATTTGTAATGTATAAATTATTATTATTATTATTTATGTCATGATCATGGTATATATATATATATATATATATATATATATATAAGATTTTATATATATATATATATATATATATTATAATATACACAAAAATAAAACTTTTATCTTTTATTACAATCAATTTTTATTGTATAGAGCGCACATTTAGTTGGTATATATACATGTTTATATAAATATATATTTGTTTAATAAAATAAAGTACATTATTGTTCAATCGATAAATATCGTTTTTGTTTATACATATGAAAACTATATACATATATATGTATATCTATATTTTTATAGCATATCTCCAAATCTCTATACACATTTATATATAAAACTTATATAAATTCAATATGTATATATTGTATATATATATATATATATTGATTTTGCTCAAGGATATTTAATGGTTAAAGTTCTGCATGTTATTTTATCTGAGATCGTTCGATATACTGAAAATTTTAACATATACACGTACGTACAATAATATTAATATTAATAATAATATATTGATATTAGTGTACTAAATATGTATATAAGATTTTTACAATGTATTATAAATAAATCTATAAGCAAATTGTGTGAATATCAACACTTGTCAAATAGTTTTACGATAGAACAATTAGTATTCCTTGTTTTTTATAAGTTTATGGTTATACAGTAATTTAATTTGATTTACCATGTATTCAAATGATTATATGTTTCACTTTAATAAATTTACTGGGCGAACGAATTATATGGTTCCATAAAGTATTTAAGATTATTTGAATGAAAAATATCCCGTGGAATTATCCAGTAAGTATTTTTACAAGATGTGATCTAATAAATGTCAATTTTTAGCTGATTTTTATATAGTTGCTTATATAGTAAATGTTTACACAACGCACGGTATGAATAACGTAACTAATATACTACAGTGGATATAATCACGATATAAGGAACAATTGATTGGAATAAGAGGTCGTTCCCTATTTCGAAGTTTCCTTATATGAAGGGTTCCATAAAAATGATTAAAATAGCTTTATAGCTAGAGATATCTATCAAACGTCGGTAAAGAGGTTAAAATCAAATGGTATATATTCAATTTAAGCAATTATTTTGAACAAGAATGGTAAAACAAGTGAATTATTTGGTTTGGCCAATAAAATAAAACAATACACAGATGTGAATCAAGTTTCATTAAAATGCTTTCAAACACATAATTTCCATAATTTAGAATACCAACACGTGAATAAAATACACTAATCGTCCTTATATCGAGGTTTTGATTGATTTAGCGTTTCTTATTTAAAGGCTATAATATAAAATTTGAAAGGGTTCCATATTTCGAGGTTAACTTATTAAAGGGTATCTTATATCGCGAGTCTACTGTATATAGATCCTGCATAATCAAAAGAATATTCCTGCTTCCCATATCTTTCTATATATCATCAAATCTTATAGAATAATCCAAAACAATTAATTATTATCTAACGTATACAATATAAATTAATGTGAATAAATTAAATTGTTCTATATATTTATGATACTTTCATTTAATTAAACACACTCTATATATTTGGTACACAAACATACTTAATTTATATAACAAAATTAATAAAGATACCTTATTTTAATTATCTCTTGTAATTTATTTATACATTTTTTATTTTTTATCTATACATGTCAATATAATATGCCGGTGTATTAAAATGTATCTATTTATAAATATACAAAAAAATTGCATACAGAAAAAAAAATTACCTTTTAAGTTCAATTTATATTTATATATAAATATAAATAATTGGCTTTGAAGTTCGTTCGTACAAATATACAAAGAAGTATACATACAATAATTACAAAATGAATATACATATTTTTTATAAAAAAAAAGACGCTTTATACAATGAATTTAAACTTTTATATATTGCTTTTATGACCGCATACAATTCATTAAACTATATATATTATATATATAATATGTAAAATATAATTATATTGTTTATGTTTTATCCATATATATATATAGGTTATATGGAAAATAGTATGCATCATTTGACCCAGAATTACATTTATTTTTCTTTTCGGATTTTTCAGAAAACGTAAACATAAAAGCTTTTATATTTTACCTATATATTTTATATATAGCTATATAGAAAATTATATTGATATATGTATAATATAGAAATATAAATACCTATATCGTATAAAGTTTATTTACAATTTCATAACACATATACATTTCAACACAAAACATGGTATGTGAAAATAAAGAAAAATAATTTTATTTACAAAATTTCTGATAATTTGTTAAAATTTTACCAGAAATAACATATTTAGTATATTTAATAATTTCTCATATCTGGTAAATTTACAAACCATTTCATTAGACTGCTTCTATGTAAAACAAACAAAAATTGTTTATCAAATGCAATTCCTGGATATATACATTTAAAATGACATCAAATATTCCAAATTTATTAAAATCATTGGATTATGTATCAGATTATAAGGACGTTTGATTATTATTTATAATTACGATAATATATATATATATATATATATATATATAGTAACAATACTATGTTATATATCACACTAATTTAAATATATCTTCTAAATGGAGCATCCCATAATTAAATTTTTCTCTGACTATCAATATTTGCCTATTACATGAAAATTATAACATCAGTTAATATTGTTTTTCTATTTTGATAGTTATCCACGATTTCCTTGATAACGGCGTTTTCGTATAGATGCACTAGAGGAATATTAAAATACCTTTAAATATTATGAAAATGCATCACAACGTATATCCTTATACTTTAAATATATACATATATATATATATACGTGTGTATATAAATAATATATGTTAAAATATATACCATCAAAATTATCACGAATTCACATATATGAGATTATATTTTCCATAATTTTAATTCAAATTTAAATTGCTATACATATTTATTTTTCGCATATACGCGTATTTTACATTACCGTGCATAAAACTTTATACATACAACATACAACATGTCCCAGCGAAATTGATCAACCTGAAAACAATGGTTAATTAATTTCTAAATTGATGCAAAATATAAACACTTTTATTGTACTATTCTTTTTGATTACAAAATCCGTTGTGAATCCATATGATATTCACGCGTTGATCAACTTTGATGGGACACTCAACCTTGCAAACTTTATTATTAAGTATTTAGAGGTAGTATTTTTATTATTTTCTTTTTTATTCTGGTTTTTATTTTATTTTTACTATACACACATTTTCTCATGTATTCATGTTGAGTACTTAATTGAAGTAGACAACTGAGTTTTATATAAGTACATTTTCCTCATATGTACATATACAAATATAATTTTCATATGCATATCTAACTATATAAATATATAGTATAGGTACTTTGTTGATAATTATATTTCTATATATATTCATACACATATATAACTGCAACTGCAACAAATTGAGTTCTTCTTCGTATCGTATATACATATATACAAACGTATGTGCATATAATTAATGTGAATATTATATGTATATAGAATAATATATGGACTGGATACATTTTAAGAATATTATTATTATTATGATATACATATAACATACGTTTTATTTAATTGTGTTATATTTAATATGCATATATAACTTTATGAGTTGGTTCAAGTTGAATTGCATTCAGCCTTCAATATATGTTTTTAAAATGTTAATTATATGCATATAAGTTCTATTGAACAAAAAAAAACGTATTTTCAATGACATATATTTATCTTGATGATAATGAATTAGCTTTTCATCTTATATATACCAAAAAGATATTAATAAAAAATAAATTATTATAATTTGTATATAAATATATTTTTAAGTATGTATCTATATTTTTAACGCATAAATACATAACGTACGTATAATAAGTTTTATAAATATACAAAGAATTTTTGTATCTCAAACGAGAATATTTTGAAATTAAATATTCAATCTATAATATAAGTTGTAAATTTTATAACTATACTTGAAATTCCCATATTTTTTTTTTAAACTTTAATTTTATATTAAAGTGGAATAAACAAGTATTATGATTTGAGATTAAATTAATAATGTGTATATAATTGGAAATGTTTTTCTATAATCTATCTAACGTAAAAGCAAATTTCTTTTCAATATAAACATAATCAATTATTATCAATTTATAAAATGATGTCAACAAATATTATTAAATGAAATAATTTTACAAAATAATAAAAAAAACATTATTTATTTCTATACAGAGATATATCATTAAATTTGTTTTTATATTAGATAACGATTTAGTTAGATATAGATATTTTATTTATGTAAAAAGTAGTTCTATTGTTACATGAGAACATTTTTTTTATAAACAAAAAAAACTTCTCAAAAAAACTTTTCTATTATTGTTGTTACTATATAATTTTTCTAATCCAATACTTTCTATATATGTATATATTTATTTTATTTTATATAAAATATATACTGTTGTGTATCCTTTAACAAATACGTTTTAATATATAGATTATTGTATAGTATATATAGGTAGAAATAAGTAACTATTATTTCGATAAAAATATCATGTATATATGTCTATAAATATAGAGTAACTTTCGTATTAGATCGAAACTGTTTCAGCATTCTTATTTTCGTACACTCGAAGACATTCGAGTGCTTTTTCTTATGCATTCCAATATAGAAATTTTAGATAAGTCAATTTATCACCATTACTCCATAAATTATCGACAAAATTGTTATTCGAAATCGCGTGAAATAAAACAAATTTCTTCAATATTAAAGCAGAAATCTTTTTACATAATTTTTTTATTCTGATACAACTTTATATTCCGAAAGCTTACGTTTATTGATAAATAAACCATCTAACCATAATACAAATAGTTAAAAAGTTGATCGATACAATAATGATAAATTAAATTAATTCACGTTGACGTAAATCAAAAAAAAAAAAAATTATGAATATATGTCATGCAAAAATACATTTCCCTGTTTTAAATATTTATATATATCGTCCTATAACCTATATATACATATTCTTAACATACACGTCGATTTCTTATAAAAAAATATGTATGCACTTTTACATGTAAGTTTTATATCATTTGTATATATTTTGATACTAACTTTTGTACATACTTATTATTATATATAAATATATACCAATGCAACGAAGTACAATGAATATGCAATTCACATTAAATTCATTTTAAATTGTCTCATGACAAACTCATATTTATATATATATATATATATATATATATATATATAAGTGTGCAAACATGTAACATTAAAACTTTATTGAAAACAAATTTCTACATTATTATATGATTGTTATTTTATACAATATATATATATATATATATATATACATTATTATATTATTACCTTTTCTACAGATAGTTATATATGTATAAATATTTTATATATATAGAATCTCTTTATATTTTAGAATTTTTGTAACAGAAAATAGAGTATATACATTTTAATAATTTATTATTTGAAAGTTTTTAACCAGGTATATAAGTATGTGTTTATTGTAATAATTTATATTTTGATTCATTTTAGTCTGAATGTATAAAAGCAAAAGTTTAATATCTACAATATATATAATAAATGAGTAATGAGATTTGATATTATCCTTGAACTGTTTTAACCGCGCAAATAAGAATTTCAATATTTCACAAATGAGTTACAGAAAAATCACACCTAAATATTTTTTTTTTTTGTTCTTTACTACGGCAGAATCGGTTTAGCGCCCGTAAAACCTCGGAATTCTATTGCCGTGAGCCCGTAACGAAATCACTTAATCAGGTGATGAGCCTTATATGCATTGAATACACTTAAGTGATTTTGGGTGGTAAATCTATTATAATATGTGGATTAATTTATGAAATTTTGAAAATAAAGCAAACATATGAGATAAAAAAAACTTTTACTAAAACATAATAAGAAAAAATCACTCATATGTTTTCAAACAATTGTCCAAGTTGCACTTTAGGTGGATTAGTTTTTAGATAAGATGAAATGTTTAATAACTGATAATCAAAAGTAGGGGGAAATACTAGTTCAGGGAGACTATTCCATAATCTTGCTGTTCTTGGGAAAAATGAATTTCCAAATCTGTTTGTTCGCAAAAAACAAATAGATACAGAATATGAATGAGCCTTTTGTGAATTTCTCGAATTATAAGAGAAGCTAATTGGCCCAGGAATTAGCTTTAAAATTACATTAGAGCATTCATGCTAATAATACCTATAAAATGTGCACAATGAAGCTACTGATCGTCTATGATCCAATGATTCAATGGAATTTGTTATTGTTTCATTTCTGATCAGCGAAATAGCGTGTTTTTGGATCCTGTCACTAAACTGCAAGGTAGTAATTGGTGCACCAGCCCCAATTATATATACCTATATATATATACCTATATATATGATAATTATATACAATAATATGTAACCTAATAGTATATTAGCTATGTCTTAACCGTGTATTTCACTTTTATAGTTTATAAACAAATCTACAAAACTTATTATATATACATATTTTTATATAGAGCAAACGATAGAACTAAATATATCTGTATTCAGATCTTTATAGAAAAGTTTATCATTAATTTATATATATTGTGGTGAGGTGTATGTATAATGTATATAAATATATCCCATATAGTTAGTTATAAAAATACTTAATAAAAATGTAATGTTGGAGGAAAAATCCATTTTCAATATCTATATATACATTATATATTATCATATACATTGTCGATATATTCTATATATATGTATATTCGATATATTAAAAAATAAATAAGAAATACAAATAAACTTGAACGTATATTCAACTATGTATATATATATATATATATATATATAGTACATGAAAAACAAAAATAGTGAACACGTATTATGAATTGAAAAATCATGTTACATTCGAATACACGTTGAGGCATTTTATCAATATATATATAAAAGAAAACTATATTAATACATAAGTGTTTTTTTTCTATATACAAGTATGTATGGTATATTATTAAATGTAAATGTCACATATTCTAAAAATTTTATGGTTTTTCTTGCATACCGCATTGTATATTGAAATAATCGTTAAAATTTATAAACAAGATTGTTATATAAATGTTCTGTTTTTCATCATATATACAGATACTATTATAAATATTGCTCGATAAAATTAACGATTTCAAACGAGTTTTATAGCATATAAATAAAATACTTTGGGGTTACATTTAGTATTATGATATAAAATTGAATAATTGTATATAATTTTAACGCATTTTGATTGTTGTATTTGAAATAATCATATATGGAAAATGGTTTTTTTTTGCATTATCCTCGGTATATCTATAAAACACATTAAATGATTGAATTCAATTAGAAAAACTGTCATTCCAATTATATTTGATTTCGAGAAATCTTACGAAAGTCAAGACATCTATATAACGAAAAAAACAAAATATTTCTAAACACCATGTTCTAAACATCATATTTTTACTAATTTTAAATATGTAAATGTATCTTTATATTTATTTCTATTATATAATATTAAGCTTATAATTGCGGTATGTATATATGTATATATAAATAAAACATCATGTTTTTACTAAAAATATTTTCATAATATATTATGATTTAAATATAATATTATTGTTTTATCATTCATATATTAATTAGATCATACTTTAAAATAATATTAAATACTAATTTAAATCGTATAAATGTATGTATAACATTTATTTTTGATTATATTGTATATATAAAATCTAATAATAAAATAAACAATTTGATAATTACATTCTGATTATTTTGAAAACTCTATTATATATATATATAAATTCAATAGCAACCAGTAATAATTAAATTTTCTCTGAAATTAATTTTTTCACATCCTCTGTTAAATATATGTTCAATGTACAATATACTACATATATATATATATAAGTCTATTCTATGTAGATTTATTCATTCATTGCATGCAAACATTAATCAGTGTATATATGTATATATACATGATACATAGATAGATAGATAGATATATATATATATAGATGTATATATAGTATATGAAAAATCAAATATAATTCTAAAATGACGCCAGATTCATTCTCGCATATATACATTATACTTATATACACATACAATGTATATATAATAACATAAATGTTGATCAACACAGCATCAATAATTAAATACAGTATAGGACAATGTATTAATTATGTCTCATGCGGATAACATTTTTATTATATATCTATATAGTTTTGGATTGTATATTTTCTGTAATAGAAAAATTAAAAACAATATTTTTTATATAGGTATATTAAATTTTAAGTTAAAATAATTGATTTAGTGATTATAATCAATATATAATACTATTTTCTAGTCGTATCTCTGTATTTATATATGCGGAGATGTAATATTCAAATACGTATATACATGTATATATAAATGCTATTATCTGTAAAGCCTTTGTTTATAATAAGGAAATTTATCTAATTTTAGGATACCATAGAGATTCGCCTCTTTATTGTGCTGTTAACTCCCCCAATTTTATGTGTACGATAATCTTTAATGAATTTCTAAATAGAAATATAAAATATTATAAACATATACATACATCATCATTTACAATAAACATATATATATATATTTACACAGAATGTAATATATATATGTATATAGGGCTATGTAAAATGTAATTGTTAATTTCCTGTATTTAATAATATCCACAAAACGTATGACAATTTATTATTTGAAAAAAAAAAAAATAAATGAAGTACTCTCCCTTGTAATATTATACATCATATATGTTTACAACAGATCATAATCAATGAAATAACATACAAATGATAGACATTTATAAGTTGTATTTATAATATTCTTTTGTATTATGAATTTAAATATTTGATGGAAAACATAAGGTAATAATATAAAATGAAATTTTATAAACATCCAGGATTATAATGGTTCTGATTGTATTGTGTAGTGGAAAAAGCAATACTGGAATCCTGCAATGTACAACAAGCAATGAATTATATCATTAAACGCGCTTTTTATCACTTTTCTCGCCGTTCCAAATCATCCATATAGCCAAAAAATTTCGTCTTAATAATGTGAAGTATGCAGTTATTGATGTATGTGGATGGAACATCAAATTTTAGCTTAAGTAATTAAAATATATATATATAGTGAAAAATAAAAACTGTATTGTGATTTTAACCGAGCGGAAAAATAAAGTTTTTATGAAGAAAACATTTTTCTGTATAATTGTTTGACTTTATTAAAATCATAAAAACCAAAATGTTTTCATAAATCTGAGTTTTGTATTTTCCCATAAATATAAATTATAGCATAGCATAAATATAATTGTTGTATATATATATGATGATTTTAGATTTTTTGACCATCGTTTTATATAGCTTTTACAAACATTGATATCGTAAATTTTCCATATATATACTTTCATTATATTCATAACGAAAAAAAAATATACATACATGAATATATATATATATTGTATAATAAATACCCGCAATAAATATAGGTTAACGAGGTTTAAAAGCTCATATATGTCAAATAATCGACCACAAATTAACAAATATATGCAAAATTTCTCTCAAATCTATGAAATAAACTAATATATAACATATATATATATATATATATATATATAGATATAAAAATTATAATATTTGCCTCCATAACTTATCTATTAAATCATATATATGTACGTATAATATTGGTACTATATATCTATATATTTATTGTTGTGTTTTATATTATTATTAGAAAATATGATAAAATATAATACCATAATTTGTAATCAAATACCATCCCCTAATAATATATATAGTTATATACATATATATATATATTTGGAAATACATTTTGTATTTTAATTATACATATATATATAAAATATATACGTATTTTGTATTGTCTATAAATCCATGTATTATAAATTATTTATTTACGTATATAATATTATAATATTTAGAGTTTTCATATACACGGTGCTCTAAAAAGTATACCAGCCATACCGTTTAGTTGTTATTATTCTATGATAGATGTTTAATAAAAAGAAGTCTCTCGCCATTTTAACGATGAGACTGCTATAATTTCAATTTCCAGATATCTTAGTTCTCGGAATTCCCAGGTATGAACTCCCAGATTCCCAGGTTGTTGTTATGCATATGGAAACAACACCATATATAATACTGTTATCTATTAGATCACGCTGTATATAGAATATAAATGTAAAACATATATATATTTAAACTTAACCCAATATAAAACTCTTAAAATAGAATTATTTTTATAGTAAAAAAAAATTGCAAATTTTTTTGGTTTGGAATTGAAATGGAATGGAAACGGAAATGGAATTTATTATACATCAAAAATGTTACCGAAAATGGAGAAGATTATATTTAATAATATAGAACATTATGTTTGTCATATTTAACGTTAACTGGTGTGTCTATAATATAAGTAAAGAAAGAAATTATTGGCATATCCTTGAACCTACCTATAACGGAATCTCCGAATAATAGTGACTATATTTTTTCGATCATCGAATTTAGTCTATATAGGGTTAATAAAATATTAAACCATTCTATATATCGAATATACATAGATGATACATGATTTTACTAATAAATATATTGATAATAGAACATAAAATGTATGTTACCATAAATATTTGTTGCTTAATTTTTGGCAAAATTACATATAACTATTGTACATATAATTAAAATTATCATCCAAAATATCATAACAAAAGCGTATATAACAAAAAACATCTTATATTATATAGGCAAGCAAATACCGTATGCGATATATTATATATATATTTATACATATACATATGATTTAAGAAAATTTTTTGGAAAATAACATCAAAAATATTATTACGCATACCATCCGCATATATATGATGATGATGATATGCAAGTTTAAGTACTTATATATTAGTTGTAAAATAAATGTATAATTGAAAATAATACATTTATATATATGTATATTTATGTAACGCGATGAACAAAATTACCCTTTGGTATTATATATGTTAAAGTGGTATATTAAAAAAGTATGTTATATCATTTATTCAATGTTTCGCGTATTAATTATGGTTTCAATTGTACAATATTTTTTATGTGAATATACACAAATAATATAATAAATTAATATTATCGAAAGGGAGGCAATTATAGATGAGTTATTTTTCTATGTTTTATAATGAATTTACCACCAACGATTGGTTTTTTTTTGGTTTCATCATATTTATTTCTCGAATTGGTAATTAACCATACGATTAATTACATATGGGAAAAATATTTAATTCGGTATATAAAACTTTAAATTCACAATTTTCGAAAAGGCAAGTTACCATTTATATACTATATACTTTTTATAGATTATGAGCAAGGGTTCGTATAATTAAGTAAATCAATTTCGTATAGTTTTTATTTATTATATATATATGAATATTTCAAACGCATAAATCTGTAGGAGTAATATAAGAAGAACCTTGTCATATACTATGTTAACAAACATCAAATTGAATTGTTCATCAATTTCAATGTATATTTATTTATCACATATATATATATATATATATTTATATATGTTTTGACATTCATAAAGTAAGATAATATACAATTTTGGTTTACATTTATTTTAATCAATATATATTGAAATACATAATTGAATATGTAATATTTGTATATTCTATATATGTGTATATATACGCATATAGTAAATTGATAACATTTATGCTATCAATAAAATCTATTAGACATCATCAACAGCATGTCTTAAATGTTTATATACATATATATATGTTTGTATATAAACGAAATACATGTTATACAAGACTTATTCGAAAACATCATGTAAAAACATATATAACTACAGAATGTTACAAACATTGTCATTTCCGGAATGGTGTATGTTATATTCTGTGGATGCCATTAATATCTTATGTATAATACATACATCCATATTATTTTTTTTCCTTATAATCTTTTTTTATGTTTATTTTATGTATATTTTCATGTAAATATTCATCATACATTTATAAATGGTTTTCATATATATCTGTTATATACGGCATGTATATTTGCTTATAAAGTACCACAACAATATCATGAAAAATAAAATTTCAATGTGAATTTTTATTTATTTATATGGCTTCAATATGTATGTATATTAACCATGAATATGTATATATAAATATATATGGAATATGCATAGCACATTATTAAAATAATATTTTAATTGATTTCGTTGATAGCTTTTAATTTATATATATACATGAAGACGAACGATAACATCCATATACATTAATTTTTTATTTGTATGTAGTCTATATATCCTTGAAATATATATATAAATATAATATAACATAATGAATGGTATACGGATACTGATGATGAAAATTGTTTTACCAAATGTTATACACCAAATATAAATCATAAAGTGATATATAAATAAATAATCAATATATATTAAATGCGCATCACCTTCTAAATAAATTATAATTAAATGTATGTATTCAATGTATATACTGTTTATTGTTATGTAACATTAAATACATTTTTGACATCATCACAATGTCAAATAAAACAGCGATTTTAAAGATGCATACATGTATGTATATGATGCATTATAAGTGCAGTTTGGAATTTTACTTAATAAAATTAATAGCATGATAAAAACATTGCAATATACAAATTTTTAACTTGTGTGTAATAATAATAATAATAATTGTATGATAGTATCTAAAAATAAAATTTAATTTGATGACAGTTCATAATGTATATGCATAAATATACTTTATCAAAATATATATATATGGAAATATACGTTGTATTAAAAACTGCATTCATGATGTAAAAAATATATTGTAAAAATCCAGTTTTATATGTTTCAACATAAAAACATTATCTTTCAATGAAAATTTATATTTATATATATGAATATACTGAACTGTTCCTTTTTTCTATGGGGTTTTTTTTATATATATATACATATTTTTTTCCATATGCTATTATACACATATATGAATATTGGGGCTGTATTTACTCTGGTATATATACGATAATATTGTATATAATAATTTAGATATAAAGAAAAATAAAAAGAATTTAAATATATATACCAATTTTGTTGTATATCACAACATAACGTAAATATTTGTAAACTTTTTAAAAGTATACAAATAAAAGCAATATATATTTTTAAAAAAATGCATGTAAATACATACCTTTTAGCCATTAGCCGTATTGTCTAGTGTGGGTAAAGTTTAGCTATATAGATTTGTTGTTAATGAAAATATTTTTGAAATTTTAAAATAATTTTTTTATATACATAATTTTAATTAGATGTTTTTTAATTTTTATAAAAATAAATAAATTTTTCGCTATACAACCAACAATCTGGTTTTAGCGTCCAACAACAGCCTTCTGTTGTTAGTTTCTTAATTTGTGTCTTTTACGGTGTCGGTAATTAGCCGTACGACCAACCGCAAGCGGAAAATACATTTGTGTGTTTAAATTCAGATTCGAAAAATAACCGAAAACACAAAACATATTTTATGCATTCAGTAGGATTCGAACCCACGACCCCAAAATTTCGTTAGAATTTTAGGTTGGCATTTTTAACATTTACACCACAGAGTTATATAATTATATAATTATATGATTTTTATTATCATTATCAAAATTACTCAAAGTAAATTATTTGTATAGGTATATACCATATATATATGTTATATATTCATATTTCCTTTAGATTTAATTAACATTTTTCATTTTATGTTAATAAAAATGACTTTTGGCAGATAAAAGTATGAATCGAAATAAATTGAAACACTGTATTTTATTTAGCTAAATTCAATAATCTATTGAAAATTGTGAATCTATATTTGTTCTTTATAAGCCTCCAATGATCAGTAAATATACGACCAAATATATTTTCACAAATATAAAGAGGAAAAACATTGCAATGAAAAAAAAACGATTCATATAAAATGTATTGTAATAAATGTATATAAATGTATTGTAATAAATGTATATAAAAATTTAAATAAATGTATATAAAAATGTGAATTGTCCAATTGTATATATAACATTGTAGAAAAATAAATGTACGTACATATACAAAATCAGATATATTTAATGTACAATTTAGGATAAAGTTTTATTTCTACATATATATGCATATGGACAAGCTCTTTATGATAATGCTTGTATACATATTACATGCTGCAATAAATATTTGATATACAAACTGAATGTGCGATGTGTTATACATAAAAGAAAAGCACAAATTACATTTAAACAATAATATATAATGTAATATATAATATAATATATATGGGAAAACTTTTTAGTGTTGAGTACTCTCTTTCAGATTATTATATAAA
The DNA here is from genome assembly GCA_958336335.1 of Dilophus febrilis. Classification (NCBI taxonomy): domain Eukaryota; kingdom Metazoa; phylum Arthropoda; class Insecta; order Diptera; family Bibionidae; genus Dilophus; species Dilophus febrilis. The sequence continues at coordinate 22,683,937 of OY284468.1, read as the reverse complement.
TGTGAATATTTGATATAATAGAAATGAAATGTTAAACTTTTATCTTTTGAATTTTATATATATACATATCTATATATATTTATATATACATATATATATATACAATGTTTTTCGATTTGATTTAACCAATTTAGATATATGTACCACCATATCCATGTATATATGTATGATTTTAAATGAGATTGTTAAAATTGTATAATTTTGAACATTGAGTATTTTGTATTTTTAAAATATATCAAATTAATTGTTATTTATATAAAATTACCAAATGTATATATGAAAATATAATAAATAATTCATTGACGACTTTATACGTATTTCTCATTAAATTGGTCAAATCAAATCTATATGATCTTATACTGAATCGAAAAATATACATACAATTGGTTTATGAGATATTTACATATGATTTCAAACTACGAATGCAAAAATAAATTTTTATATTATATTTTTATAATTTTTATAATGTAAGATTATAAAAATCAATTTTTTTTTAAAAAAATGGTCTTTTTTCTTATTAATTTGCAGGTAAATTCACATGGAAAATTTATATATAGATATATATATTTCTTATAATATGCAAAGGCAATTCAAATTATTGATCACATTCGGATATTGAGTATAATGAAATTTAACCAAATAAGGAATTAAAGGGTATTTAAATATATTTTATTCATTTTTACAGACATTTCATTTATAATTTGTTTTTATTTTAATACACGCACAAATGAAATTTAAAAAAAAAAAAACTATACAACCATTTTCACATAAAATTTTTATGATTTATAATTTTTATGATTTTCCAATTTACTATTTATGTGATAAGCATATTTAATATATTTTATGTTAAAAAAAAAGATATTATACATATAATATATATGTATATAAAGAAAAAATATTATGCTCTTGTATTTAATATTATGATATATAAATTTTCGGTATAGCGATATCTTATAACAGGTCAACAATTCCTATATATATCTATAACTTTATATTCTTTATACCTTTATATACTTTTTTAATAATACAATATTTATATATATATATATATATATATATATAAATACAAAAGGTTCAGAGATCGTATCATAAACATGTTTGTTTTTCTTTATCTTTTTAATTTTGTTACTGTCAAATTAGATGTACGTTATGATTTATCAGAATAAAAATAAATATTGTATGTATAACTTTTTGCTCTTTAACATTATTTATTTCTTCGTAAAATATCTATTTCTTACCTTATCTCAGTTTATATATGTATATGTATATGATATGCTTGCATATACCTAATAACTGTGTATACACACTATATAGTGTATATGTTTATTTTCACAATTTCAGTATTATGATTGATTATATTATTTGGATTTAGAAATTAATAGTATTATATACAAATGGGAACAATTTGTTTGATTGTTTTCTTTTATATGGTGATGGTGTACATTATAAATATATATATTTAATATGTTAACATATTTATTATTTATATTATAAAAAAATAAAAAAGAATGCTTTATGATTAAATAATTTTGTTAACATTATTATAATTTGATATCTTTTTGTTTAATAAATACCCTAATATATTATGAATAGTTTTTTGATTAATTTAATAGAATATAACAATATATTTAGTTAATTATTCCATATAAACAATTAATCGTTACTGCTACTGGTTAAAATATGTAAAAATGTAAAAAGATTTACAATCTTAAATTGTTTAAGCAGCATTTTTGATTCGGATATAAAGAAAAATAAATTTAGATATAATATTTTCTAACGATATCTTTATATATAAATATATATGGGATACATTTAAATTCCTCTGAGTTAAATACTCAAAGAAAAACTATGTTTTATTGAACATCTATCGAAAATGTTTTTTTCTCATTCATCAATTTCTGTTAAAAAAAAATACAAAATCATCAATCTATTGTTGACGTCAATGTTTTAAATATTCATATTAAATCTATATATTTTATCGTAAATTCATTGAAAATTAAGTACGTTACGTATATATATTTGAAATGGTTTTATAACTTTTTTACGACCACAAACCCCTTTTTTTTATTTCCTTTGAATTATATATATATTTATTACCAGAATATTATAATAATCGTGTAATAACAAAATAAAATTCTTTTATTTGTTATATAAAAAGTAAATCTTTAAACAATTTTAAAAGTTTTATTTGACCCTTTTGTTTTTTCTTTTATTTTTGGTAAAAGCGTAAAAAAGAAAAATACATTCGTGATCATTTATTTAAAGAAAATGTATATTATTTATACAATATTGAGTCTATATAGATATATACCCCCAATTGAATTGTCACAACGAAATGGTTTTTTTTTTACATAAATTGGCTATATATAAATGTATTAAAATGCACAAGGCAAAATAATGTATTTTGAATAAATTTTATTTTATTTTTATTGCTTTATTTATATGCCCAAAAATTTCTTAATATTGTCTATGAACATCTTTATACAATATATTATAATAATATATATAACCGAAATTCGATTGAAAGTTTTTTGATTAAAATATTTGACTATAGAGAGTCATTTATTTATTTTATTTTGTTCCCATCCCCTACTTTAACTTTTTACAATAACAAATATAAATATTTATAATTTCGTGTTATTTATATTCATAATATATGTAATATATTATATTTTTTGTTTGTTTTGTTTCACGTTTTGCCAACAACATGCTTCTTGTAAATGTCAGATTATCAACAATTTCTATATTATACGTTTTTACATTTATTTATATGAGACGTATTTGTATTTTTACACTGCGTGTGTTATTGTTAGTTAAATATACTTTAGTCACAGATTATCAGTAAGTTGATCAATTTAATTTTCAAATTAATTATATGAGTATATTTTGGAATAATTTACGGTCAGAATACGGACTATCGGTTAATTTCGAATTCCTTGGATTGTTTAAAAAAAACTAATCATAAGAAGAAATAACAGTATAGATGAGTAGACACGTATTGGGCATAAAGCGTTTTCCCTTTAGTTTTCACTACGGCATTTTGAATAGCACATACCGGAAGAACCGTATACATCCATTAATCCACATAAGGAATAACAGAACAAAACTTTATTGTGCATCTGAAGGGCATAAATGTTTAGTAAAATTAAGTGGTAGAAATTTCCTTTACTGCCACGCGATTTCAAAATTCTGGTCCCTTTATTTAGCAACCCCAATCAAACCCTACAGTAATAAATTATATATATAGTTGAAAATAATTTCTATTTAAAAACTCTATACACCCATATAACAACGTAACACTTTGTTAAATCACAACAAATATAACAAGGTTTCTAAATAAATAAAATAATGCACTTTAAGAATACCTTTATTTTAGACTATACATACACCGTATGTATACAGTACTTATGAGCAAAGTAACTAATGTATACCGTGTATATATACATTGTACATATACAAAATATATATACCTAAGCATTTTAAATCAAATGTTAATGCCATAAAATGAAAATAATATATTGATCATGTACTTTTAGACTTAATAATTTACATGTATATAGGATTTATGATGTTAAATGTACTTGTATATTTTTGTTTAATATAACCGCAAATGAAAAACACAAACACACACACAAGAATATGTTCTATATGGTTTAACATAAATCTCTTTTATATATGTAGGTACATGTAATTGTAAATATTCAAAAAACGTAACGTAATGCATTTAGATATATAATATATACATATTTTGTATTCTACGTTATTATAAATAGAAAGCGGAAATTTCTCTGGATTATAACCATTTAAGTATATAAGATATATAAAATTTCATCCCATATATATAAGAAATATAATAATAAAAAAAAAAATGAAAGTACCTTTTTACTTATTTTTAGTATTATATGTAGTAGTATTATTACACCATTTCATTATATACAATATATATAAGGATATTATATTTATATCCTTTCTCATTAACATTCATTCTTATAACATTATGCGTGTTTATTTATTTAAATTCTGTGATGAGAAATGATTTGTTGTTTTTTTTGTAATTTTTAACTATACCGCAACAATATTATAATTTTGTTGATATAAATAAATTGTCATAAGGATATTTTGATGGTTTATTGCATATATTTTGTTAATTTCTCGTGTTATGTTAAAATGAATGTGTATCGATAATTTTAGCAATTGATTTGTTTTTGAAATCTATTTTTGCCTTGGTATTACAAAATTTTCCCGCTTGTGATTATTAAAATGACAATGTTTTTGCAATAAATAAAATATAATAATTTTACCAATACCAATATAATATATTAAAATATTTCATTCATAAATTCAGATGTCATATACCATGAAATATTTTTACTTTTTGCTGGATGTTAAATGGAATCATGTGCCATATATAGATCGATACGGTACATTAATATAAAATATCAATGGAAAACAAAAAAATTATATATATTAGATTAAATACACAATTCACATTTTTTCCTATTCTATATTTATAGTTTAATACCGCATAGGTGTTGAACAACTCAATTTTACAATATAATATATTGAATTACATTTATTCTCAATGGATTTATATTACATCTATATCTGTATATATATGAATTGCATATATACGTGTACAGTATTGTTAAACGAGAATTATTGTACAATATTTTCCACCTTGGTATGAGCCAATTTTATATATATACAACATATATAAATGTCTATCTAATATATTTTTTGGCCACAGTTAAATACAATTTATATATATATAGGTTTTACAGTCCAAATACAACGTTTTACAAATCAAATTCAACTTTTTACAAATCAAATTCAACTTTTTACAAATCAAATTCAACTTTTTACAAATCAAATTCAACCTTTTACAAATCAAATTCAAATTTTTACAAATCAAATTAAACTTTTTACAATTCAAATTCAACTTTTTACAATTCAAATTCAACCTTTTACAAATCAAATTGATCTTTTTCCAAATCAAATTCAACCAATTTTATAATTAGTTTTGCAGTATTTTTTAATACATATTTTCATTTATTATCATTAGTTTTACATAAAAAAAAAGGTTTTACTTAATTTTAATCAATACTACGAAATACAAAAGAGTATATCTTAAACTTAAAGGCTAGTTTTAAGCCAATGCATTAACAACGGATTAAAATAAAACCTGTCAATTAAAATGAAAACCACCAAATAGCTAGTGAAAAGGATTTGATGTCGCAGTTTGCGACAAATATTCCTTACCAAATTTTTACCACCATATTCTCCAATGGTAAATCCGATAGAAAAATAGTTTTCTGAAACGAAATTTTGTTCAACTAATCTAATGTCGGAACCAGGAAACAATAATTTGGTTGACGTTATTCAACGGTCGATTTGTACGATATACTATATATATAATTCACCAATCAAATATATATATATTCAATGATGCAGCATATATTCAATGATGCAGCATTAATCCTAACTAATTTATTTTCGATCATATCTATCAGAATATCCTATCATTGGGATCATCAGGACACGTTATTGAATGCTCCATCATTGAATTTATATAATTTTGAATAATATAAATACTGTTTAAAATACTTTTTTGTTTATTGTAAAAATTTTAAACCTTTTTTTTATGCAAAATTAATGATAATAAATGAAAATATGTATTAAAAAATACTGAAAAACTAATTATAAAATTGGTTGAATTTGATTTGGAAAAAGTTGAATTTGATTTGTAAAAGGTTGAATTTGATTTGTAAAAAGTTGAATTTGAATTGTAAAAAGTTTAATTTGATTTGTAAAAGTTGAATTTGATTTGTAAAAAGTTGAATTTGATTTGTAAAAGGTTGAATTTGATTTGTAAAGGGTTGTATTTGGACTGTAAAACCTATATATATAGAAAAAAAGCTTATATGGGACATACTGCTTATTATATAAAAATAAAAAAAAACGAAAAGAAAAATCTGATGGACGGTTTTATCTCAAGGAAAAATGCAATATTCTTTTTATATGATGTTATTTGATTGAAAGCATAATGTATTTTGTATTTTATAGTATGATTATCTTAAGTTTTTCATATTGTGTGGTGTTTTTCATCTGATCATACCCCAGAATTAAAGTTGTATTATAAAAACGAAAAAAAAAATGTATTACAGAAAATGGTGTCTTGGGAATTAACTGATTTATTTTTTATTTTTTTTATTTCTGCAGTTTTTCTATTTGAATTCTTCAATTCGTATATATTTATATTTAGTAACACTCTATGTGTATATATAATAAAATTAAAACGAAAAACAGGAAAATATGTTTTAGGCTTTTTATGTTGAAATTTGTTTGTTTTCTTTTTTTTTGTGTTGTGGGAAACATTTAAAAGCACTTCTTTTCTTTTATTCAATATTTCAATATTTGTGCCAGAATATACATTAGTAGTTATAAAGAAAATTGATTATTACTGTCCTAAAAAGGATTATGATATAGCCCTGTATTCAATAATAGCAACCAATTCAATTGGAATAGAGAGAAATCCAATTGCAGAAAATGAAATTATATGATTTTTCAGTATATATTTATTTATTATTTTATTCTGAATTATATTTAAACGTTAATTTTTTGGACAAATTGAATTTCTAACCATTTCGGTGTGCTAAATCATATTACGTATATAAAAATACGTTTTTCCATAGAAAATAAATGGTAGACATTTCGTAATTCGATTCGATTTTTATAATAAATTTAATTACAATAACTTAAATGAGTTAAGTGTATATACAACAAATATATATTTATATACGCTTAAATTAGAAATTTATATAAGTAAATTAAGAAAATTTGCTTAAAGGTATATTTTATTTTTTCTATAAATTTAATTATATAAAATGTATATATGAAAAATGTAACAAATATAGAATGAAATTTTGTATTCTTTACATTATTATTTTCATTTACTCTATACTATATATCTATATATATATTTGTAAGTTTTATAAATTAGGGTCTGTTCAAACTCTATATACATAAATATTCATGTGTATATTAAAAATGATGTTATATATATTATAAAAATAAATATCTTTACCATTAGTATATATATATAAATAATTAAATTAATTGTGCATTTTAATTTGATTTAAAGTTTTGGCAATGAACTTACTCTATTATATATATATATACAACAGATTTTATATATAACGTGAAATATTAAATTTATAAAATAAATATTTTAATTTTATTTAATCTGGTAGACTATCTATATATAATTAAAATTATTAATTTAATATAAATAAATTGATTAAAAATTATAATTTTTGTTAAATATAACATCATCATGATGTACATTTCTCTGTTATAAAAAGTTCATATGAAAACAAACTTTAAATTAAATTATTAAATTAATTTTATATTTGTAAAAAAAAAAACAATCAAATACTATATATTTAAATTGTACATTAATCTTTACGAATATAATTACTTTATTTTGAATTTACATAAAATAACGTGTAAATATGAAAACTCGAATAAATAAAATTCATTATTATACAATTCATTCGCAACATTTCTCCAACTAAGGGAATATTCAGTTTTATCTTTATACGTGATCGAATACATTCAAATACTATAGATATTCTTGTTTCACCATATTATCCAATAATATAACAAACAAAATGTATATAACTTAATTAATAATCCTAAATTAAATTACAAATATAACAAATTAAAATCTATATACAGAAAATATGCACAAAACAAGAGAGATTATAACAACTTGACATGCATAAATTATGGTAATTGTCTGTAATTGTTTTACATCAATTTTCAAATGGTATTGTTTTATATAAACAATTTGTTTTTTCTTTTTTTTTATATATAAATATATAAACTTCCATGCACATATAAATGAAAATACATATGAAATATCTTTTATTATTTGCCTCCTGTGTTTCGAATATATATTCAATTGAAATACGATGAACAAAGGATTTTTCATTAGTTTTAAGTTTTAGATTCATTTTCAATGTTCAATATATTAACAACTTTTGTATTTAATTCAATATATTTAATGGCTATGAAGCATTTTTTGCATAAAGAAAGTTAAACATTTTTTCATTTACTATATGATATATGTTTTAAGTAAAAAAACTATATTTTTACATATTTTTAGATATATATTAATTATACATTATATTTTTGATAGATTGAAAAAAAGTTATAGATTATTGAATGATTCGAATACTCGAAAACTTACAATGAATTGTAAAAAATCCATAAGATAGTATATCAAATTGAAAAACATATAATTATATCGACATTCAGAAACATTCAGATGGCAATCATATAATGATAAACAATTCTATCTCTGGTATTCTGTGAATATCGCGATTGATTACAATTTGGACTTGTATATATATAAAGAATTTTTGAATATTCATTTATAGTTATGATAAATAAAGAGTATATGTATAATCTGATTATACTTATATACAATTATTATTAGTGTATAGTTTAAATTTTTATATATGATATTATATATATTTAGCTGATGCGATAACAGAGTAATATAAATAAACAAACTGTATATAAACTTGTTGATGATAACAAATATCATTTTACAAAATATATTCTGCATTGTTTTAAATTGTTTTATTAGTTTATTTATATACATGCGGATATAACAAAAGTTTTTAATTATTTATATATACTATATATATATATAGTTATCTATATAGATTGATTATGCATATATGCATTCATTTCTATATATGAATAAATAAACTATGTAAACTACATGTATGAAAAATATTATATTTATACCATACATATATATTTATTTTTATGATATATAGATGTGAATAAATGGTCATAAAAAATTTTATCCTGAAAAGATACTACGGACTATTTATTATTTCGTATATGTAAAATTTAGGGGATACTAAAATTATAATACATTTATGGATTTAAGGTAAATATATAAATCCGTTGATGTGTGTAATATCATATTATCATTTTAATATCTTACCTGTATATATATATTCATTTCCGAAATTGTTTAGTAACCATTTAATATATTATGAAAAATAAGAATATTTATATTTTATCATAAAACCGCACTCACACAAATTTATTTAAATATATATCCCATATATTATATATGACATAGATCCCTCCCATTCTGGTTCTAATTCACAAAATTGAATTAGAAAAATGAATAAAAAAATAATAAAAAGAATAATTGTTGAAACTTTAGCATATAAGGAATAATTATAAATTTGAATATTGGATAATGTGAATAAACGTAATAGATTTTAAATAATTCTGTTACACACGGGATTCAATGATTATATAGCAATGAAAACATACAAGGATAAAATCACAATCAATAAACATTTTGGATTATAAAAATATATATAGTGTACTTTGTACCAAATAATATCAAAATTTTTGTATTATATTCTTGAAACATCCTTATTTTGTATCCTTAAATATATGTATTTAACTCATATATGATATTGGATATATATAAAAATATAGATGTATTCATTATTAAACAAAACTATATAAAATGTTAAACCTTGACATTTTGCAACAAGTAAATCATTTCTTCATCATTGTATAATTTTGTATATAAGCAAGTGTGGATGGATATATATTTATATTCATATTTAGATATATGTATATTTATTTAGTACAAACATAAATGTATATTATTTATATTATAAATGCAAGCAAAATGAAACATAAATGTGGAATAAACGACACGTGTTTTATATATATAAACGAATATAGTATCAGCTCTCGTATACGTATAAACATAACCCGTGTATTACATTCATAAAAATATAGAGAAGCCCTATTTTGAACAAATGTAGTAATTGTATAATGTATATATATGAAAATGAAACACAAACAGAATACAAATATGTTTGAATCTATCACGAAATAAATAATGTACTATCTATCTATAATATAATGTGTATATGGATATACGATTTACGATGTATGGAATTTTACATTTATTTTTATATATTATAATACAGGGATAAACGGTTCATAAACATAAACACTTATTTTATGTATACGTATGTACATATATATTTATGTAAAATCGTCAAATGAATTGCAATTTATAATGTATCATTTAAATCGGGTGTCTCGTTAATATTTCTGATGATTATTACAAATGTATTGTGTGTATTGTGTTAAATTGTAATTGATTATCAATGAAATTATATTGAAAGATTTATTTTGTATATTGATGTTCCATGATTGAATATATAATTATATAGTATAATATGATGTAAAGCTTTTTTCCAGATTCACCTAATTTTTTAATTACTGTCGGAACAAATCATCAAACAAAACTGGAAGGTTAAATGAATATATACATAAAAACTAAATATATAATTAAGATTTAATTTTTTTATTTATATTATTTATTTAAAAATATTAATAATATAACAGTTTATTTGTATTGTAAACTAAAAATTATTTGCGTTTATTTAAAACATTGCAATATGACTATAAATTGGCTTTTTCGTTTTCGTATTTACGTAAATTTTCTTTTCGTTTTCCTAAATATTCATTAATAACAAATGAAATTACATATAGAGTCAAATATATTTTTTATAAATTTATAAATTTAATTTGATATATTAAATTATTTTTTATATGATAACTAATTTATTTACACAAATAAATATACTTTATAAATACTATATATATAGTATATATGTATAAGAATTATTAAACACAATTTTTTTTATTGGGGTTTTATTTACATTTTATTTTATTCCTATATATATATACAATTCGTAATAAAATTTTTATAATAAATATTATAGTTTTTCACCACTTAAACTTAACATATTATAATAATTATGATCGGGAAATCTTTCTAATTCTATATAATCCATTTCGGTTAGCAATAATTTATCTAATAATTGCACTAATTCACCGAATAATGGACGATCGTTTGAATCTTTGGCCCAACAATAATACATTATATTATATAATTCACGACGACAATGTTCTGGTTTTTCCAAACGATATCCATCGCGTACCTATAAGGGGTAAAAATTACAATTTGATTTTTTTTTAATAATATTAAAATTTATTTAATCAATTTTTTGCACTTTGAAATTTATTGAAGGAAAAAATTATAATTTCAAAAAAAAGAATACATTTTAAAATTATATAACAAACCTTTCTCATAACATCTGCAGCGGCTATACCAGGATATGGTGTTGAACCTAATGTTACAATTTCCCACATTAAAATGCCAAAACTCCAAATATCCGATTTAACGGAAAATAAATTATCGTACAATGATTCAATTGCCATCCATCTAACATAAAAAGTTATGTAAATAAAAAAAAAGAAGAAAAATCATATAAATATAAAATTTTCCCATTAATTTTTTTGTTATTGACATAAAGAAAAATGAAAAGTTTTCACATGAAAATTTATGGAAAAATATAAATTAATATATGACAAAATAAAATTTAAAAACCGACAACAAAAAAAAAGAAGAAATTTTATTATAAATGATGAAAAGTAAGAAAATTGGAAATTATAATCAAATAATATATTCATGTAAAAAAATAGAAAATGGAAAATGTATTGTATATATACGAATAAATATATCTATAACAAGAGTATCATGAATATTTGTTTATACTTCTATATATTTATAATAGGTATATAACACACAGGTATATATGAGAATGGAAGGTATAAATGATCACAAAATAATATAAAAATTATTAGAAAAAATATATAAGAATAAATATACATAAGGCACACAACAATTTAAAAAACAAAAGGAAAAAAATGGCAAATTACATTTTTTTTCCTTTTAATATTCTCAATCTATATATTTATATAAATATATATATGTAAAGTAAATATACATAAAATTTATATTAAATCAACCCTCAACCAATAAACATATAAAAATATATAGGAAAAATATAAAACGTATTTATATATATGTATTTATCATATATAGAAATATATATATTCATACCTTATCGGCAATTTTCCTTCACTTTTTCGTTCATAAACTTTTGACGTTATCACATCACGTGCAAATCCAAAATCAGCTACTTTACACGTATGATCATCTGTTATTAAAATATTTCGAGCTGCTAAATCTCTATGGATAATCTATATTATTAAATGTGTATTTATGAAGAAAAAAAAATATGAAAAATAAAATATGAAAATATTTGTCAATTCAAATAAGTAGCAGCGAATGAATGGTGGGTGGTTGGTAAAGTTTATTTTATTTATTTTTCATATTAAAAAAATATATTTGTATATTTGTATGTACTTACACCTCTTGATGATAAATAATCCATACCGCGTGCCACTTGATACATAAATGATGTTAAATCACCTGATGTTAAAATATTTGATTTTCCATGTGTATTCCCGTAATGTCTATATATAAATTTTACAAATGCATTTTACGTTTAGTATTTTATTTTTTTTTTACTTATTTGGTTTTGTTTAATAATCAAGGATTGTTGAAGTAATCTGAACTAAATGAAATTTAAATATACTCAGACCCATTTAATCGATTACATTTCGTTTGTTTTATATACAAGTGTCTTGTATAATATCAGTCAATTTCATTGCAAAGGTAAAATATACTGCGGTGTTTTTAGAATATTTTAAATAATTGAAACACACGCATTTAATATTGTTAAATTAATTGTTTTATCGTGTGATTGTCGCATTTGGTTTATTTAAAAACCTGTTCATTTTTTAAGGTAGATTTATATGAGATATTAAATTTAACGTTTAAAAATGTATTACGTTTATATGGCTACATATATTGGACAATCTGTATTTTTGTGTAGTCCCACAAAAAAAAAAAACCAAACAAAAATGTATGTTTTGTGTAAAACTCATAAAAATATAGTGCAGACATTATTCAATAATTTAAATTTTGCTCACGAAATAACTGCATTCATTTTGCACATATACAATATATAGCATCAATATATAAAACAAGAACATTGATTTATACATGTTTAATTTTTTTATTTTTTTGCATTTTGTATTTGCAAAAACCCTTTTTCTCGCATGCATTTACGTAATTCATATATTTATTGGCATTTATCCATACCAATTTTTACCATTTCATTTTCTTTTATTTTTTCATACAATAATGAAGATTATTTCAATGTAAAATTAGATTTATACTTCATCTGAATCATATCATCATAATATATATTAGTATAATCTACCAATATATGAACATATGCATAATTGTTTTTTTTTTAACAAAATAACAAAAAATGAATAAATTATTATTATGTATATGTTGAAAATTACAAGAATAATTTTAATATCTGCATTCAAAATGCCATATAGCAAATTTGATTAGCAAAAAAATAAGAAGATTTATGGCTATGGGCCATTTTTTTTAATATCAATAATATTTTTGCTTGTATTTTGAATGAACATTGGTTGATAGGAAATCGGAAACAATATATAGATCGTTTGAGATAATATTTACATTATTATATTATAAAATCAATCGTTTGGGGTTTGAAATCCTATGGAATGTTATATTAGAAGTCATCTTGTTCTATAATATTCTATTTTAATATTGAAAATAATTGAAACTATAACAGTATATAAATCTATATACATTTAAAAAAGCATAATATTGAAATTATGATTAACACTATAATATAATTACCTTTCAGCTCTTGAATTTCTCAGGTACGTTTGTAATTTTCCTCTATTTACAAATTCTAATATTACAAATATTGGTTCTTTTTCGGTGCAACAAGCAAGCAATCGAACAACATTAATATGTGGTTCTAATGATTTCATTACTTGTAATTCAGAAGATAAATCATTTCGTTCAATTTCGGTTGCATTTTCTTTTAAAGTCTTAACAGCCACTGTTGTAACACCTTCATTACCTGAAATGAGTTACATTTATTAATAGAGTATTTAAACAAATAAAATCATAAATATATGAATATTTTATTAAACTAATAATATTGTATCAAACCGCATATTCTTTCTTTAGAATTCAAATATATATAAGATGAAAAAAAAATTATTTGCATTTTGTTTTTCTTTAATACGCTCTTTGAAACTTAATAATATTTCTTTTTTTTTTTTAAAACATCTTAACAAAAGAAAATATTATACCGTATATGTATATGTGCACTATCAATAACAAGGTTTACGACAGTTTATCACATATACCAATTGAACAACAACCAAAAAAAAAATGAAATACGAAAGAAAAAAAGCAATCTCCTATAAATGTGAAACCCTCAACATTTTATGATTTATGATATTTTTAAATATATGTATTTTCATTTTTATTTCGAAACATACATCATATTTTCATCTTTATATATATACATACTTTTTTTTTATAACATATAAAAAAAAATGTTTTCCCAAATATATGTGCTGATATAAAACACTATTATAAACATATATATTTTCTCGTTTCGGTAATAAAACTCATACACATCATTAATTTTAAAACGTAATAAAATGGTACCGCAAAAGTTTTGTATTTATGTATATGTATTAAAAAACATTCATGAAAAGTGTTTTTTTTATATATGTAGCATATTGTACATTTAAACGAAACGCATCAACGCGACATTACAAAGAAAATTATAATATATCAAAATAAAAATGTTTATTATATTGCTGAAAAGCCTATATATAAAATTGTTTATAGTTTCAAATCATATCCATTCCATACAAACACATATAAATATAGAGAAATGTTTTATTTTTTGGATTTATATATTAACACCGACATACCATCAATATCAATAGCTTCACAACGCCACACTTGACCAAATGCACCCTCCCCCAATATATTGAAAAACTTCAATCGATGTCTTGGGAAATCCCAACGATCTGTTTTCGTTTGTGAATTTGTTGTTGAACTACCTGTTGATAGCTGTGATGTTGCCTATATATATATTATATTTTTATAGAGATGAAAAACATAAGAAAGAGATATAATTAATGATTATCGCCAAATACATAAAAACTTATATAAAACAAATTTATGTATATATAATATGGTGTTCATTATATACTATATATATACAAATATCTCTTATATTAACATTCTTAACAAATTTTATGATTTCTGTTAAGAATGAATTCATTTTTATTATTACATTAAATTGGATACAAACACTATATACAGTATATTTGACTCAATAAATTAAAATTAAAACTAACCTGAATGTGATGTTGATTATCACGTTCCCATGGAACATAACGATTATTAAATGCTGTTGGTCCATTCCAATGTTGTAAATCCATTGAATTACGACTGTCTTCAATATTATTACTAATGCTATTTAAACTAATACTATTATTAAGTGTACTACTTTGGTTTGATTTTTTCGCCATTTCTTCTTTACTTTTTTTTTTCAATGATTTTCCCATGGCACAAATATTTTTACGAAATATAAATATTGCAATAATAGCGGCTATTATAAATATACCACAAATTGTGATTATTATTGGAAAAATTGCCTTCACTGTTGAGCTAGTCGTTGACGATGATGATGAATTTGATGATGATGAGGTTACTGTAATTTGATTACCATTATTGTTTCTATCATATTGTGATAAATGATTGCCATCAATTGGTTTTAATTTGGTTGAATTTGATAAATTTTCATTCGAAGAAGATGATGGAAAATGATCAGTCAAACTTTCATCTCCTGTATTATAATTTCGATCAATTGTCGTGTAACCCGATTGATCTTTGGAATTTTTACCATCATTCGATGATGGTGGTGAATATTGTTGTTTATGTCCATTATTATTATGATTATTATTATTATTATTATTATTATTATTGTTGTTGTTGTTGGTTGTAACACCTGGCAATAATCGAAATGGTGGTAATAATTGTGATGTATTATTACGATTTGGCGTAAATGTTGGATAAATATCCTTTGATGTTAATTTTGTTGTATTATAAACATGTTTTATATTAACATATACTTCATTTTTAGCTGTTAATGTCCCATCGGAAACGGTTACATATAGAAAAAAATTTTCACCACCACGTCCAATTAAACTTTCATTTAAATAAACTACACCACTATTTTCATCGATACGAAATGGTAAATTTTGATCGTCATCAATATGATCACCGAATCCATTCACTAACGGTTCAAGACCAAACGTTAATATATCATTTTCGTTATCTTGTGCTTGCACACGTGCTATAACTGAATCGATTTTTTCATTTTCAGAGATTTTCCAATTTCTGTCCAAATACATAACTGGCGGTGTATTTGGATATGTTATTTGACAAACACCTATACATATATGGGAATCAAGAAGAAAAAATAAGTTTTTTAATTAATTTTTTTATTTTTGTCTTCTTCATTTTATGGTTATTTATTTTCTTTTTATAAAGTAAAGTATCATTTTTTTCTATATATAGTATGGTATATATACACAAAATATTTTGTATATAAAATGAAATATATTACTTTTATTTTACATGTATAAATCTTTTACTTTAGCAAAGAAAATATAATAATAATAAAAAAAAAAGATTTTCGTATAACTAACTTTTAAAGAAAATTAAATATGATATAGAAAAAAAAATCACAAACATCCATCCATATATACGCAGATATATAAAATACAATAATAAAGTATACAGACTGATGCTCTTACGCTACGCTATCCTCTTTTATATATCGTATATATGACGAGGTATATGTGAATAAAATATAAGTTGGTCAATGAAAGGAAAACAAAATCTCATATATAATATAACTGATAAATTGAGGAGTATATAAATGGACAAATAATGGAAAATATATAACTACCCCAAAAAAAAACCAAAAAACGAAAAAATTATATCGCATGAAGATTTCATCAAATTTTATATTAAAAATACCAAGTTATTTATATGTAAAAAAAAAATTGAAGAGATTACAAAACTTTTTTTTATAATGTGTATACATAAATAAAATTTAATGGATTTGTAATTTTAATTTTCATATACTTTAGAGTTTTCTTTTTTCTTCATTATTCGGATGCATGCATACCTTACATATTTAGTACGCGATATATGTGCTTAAAAATATATACATGTTTTAATTTCACAAAATTTTAATCAAATGTTATGGTTTACGATAATTGTACTTTTTCTAAATACCATATTTAGTTTTGTCACAATTTACTAATTATTTCTAAATTGTATATCAAATTCTATTAAGAGGTTGATTTATTGAAATTAATATATATATATTGTAACATAGATTTACATTACTATAATGTCTATTTATTTATTTTTTTATTTTTAAGTTAAAAAATCTATATCTATATTATTTTAAATAATTAAAGAAATTTTATTTGCATTAAAAATCGAAATTAGAAATCGTATTAGAAAATGAATGGTTATATATTTCTACATATTTTTTTTAATAAATTTTTGTTATTTTTTTTTATAAATTATATACAATTTAAAATAAACTCCATAAAAATTAAATTAAAAAAAAATTGTAACAATCATCTTTAATAAATTAATATTCATATATTCATATATTATATATATTATAAATCATAATTCATTCAACATTCATAAAACTAATTTATTTAATTTTATTTATAATTAAAAGAAACTATATATTATTTTTCATATGCGTACGTATATTTACAAATTACAATTTTATTTCTGCAATTCATTTAAATTAACATTAAAGAATTAATTGATTTGATTTGTATTTTTATTTTAATTAAAATTAAAATTCAATATATAAATATTTATTTATTTATTGTAAATTTATTCATACAGTCATCATTCATTGACTAGAAAATGTATATAGTCTCAAAGTAAATTGGTAGTAAAGATATGATGATGCGGTTTTTGCGTAAAAATTGTTATAAATTACATGAATATCATAATTAATTTATTGATTTCAATCAACAATTTACACATATATTGGGACTCATTTATTAATGTTTTTTTTCCATTCATTATAAGCATCGATCGAAAATATACATACATTTAAAATTGCGTGTTTCTTCTTTTACAAACAACTGTATTAAATAGAAAAACAAGACCATATTATATATAATATAAACGAAATAAATAAAAAAATTGAAATGAATTAACACTTTCACCTGTGTTTCTATTGATTTTTACATTTTTATTGATATATTATAATAATATATATATAAAGGAACATATATATTGATTTAAATCAAAATGGTATCAATCGCTTATTTTATAAGTGAAAACATGGTATATTTACATTATATTTATTTATAATTTATATACATTTCATTTTGTAATGATTTGTATCGTTTCGAAACATTTTAAATGATGTATAAATATTTGATAGCAAACATTTCACGATTAAATCTTTAAAGTATATACAAATACTGTATTTACAAATTCACTATATCCTTAAGGAGTGTTTAGAGTATTTGAATTATATATATTAAACTAATAAATCCATATATTAATACAGTTTTTAAAATAAGAACTATCATAAAACCCAAAAACACGTTCAGATTACCCATAATTTATTCATATAGTTATATTTCTATAAATATATACATGATACTTTTAATGAAACCAGTTATAAATAAAGAATTTGAAAAAAATGTATAATAAAATCTCATATGAATAAATTAAAATATTTGTTTTTTTTTTGTTTATTTATTAATATTCCTTCGGTAGCTTAGACCATATGGAAATTATAGTTCTGGCTCTGTATGTGATACAAATCCTATCAAAGTAGGATTCGAACTCACGACTTTAGAAATTTGTCAGATTTCTTCAGTAAATGCACGATAACCACTTGTGCCACAGAGTGAACTTAAAATATTTGATAACATTGTTTTATATTAAAGAAAAATTAATAATTTTGCTTTTGTTTATTTTTTTTTTATTTTGTTAAATTCTTTGAATAAATAAACAAATGTAATAAATTAAAGCTTATACTACCTGTATTTCTATATAGTAAACTATCCAGTTTTTAAAATTAGAATTTATTGAAAATTGTAATTTTAATTGTATACTATTTATATGCGATTCATTATGCATATCATATCATATACGCACAGATATCATTCACATAAACTATATATATCAAAATCTATAATACAAATAACGAATCATTTACAAATTTTGATATTTTCATTTCAATAGATTTTTGTACGAAAAAAAATCAATTTATATCACACAATAAATTTTTCAACAACACCAATAATACAATTCAATTTTGACAACAAGCAAACCAATAACACTTTTGTAGAGCAGTTTATTCATATATTATCTATATATAGGATATGAATAAGGATAAGAAAATTTGTATATATAGTCAATTTTTACAAATATATACATCGGTATTTTTTATTATATATACCTATCTATATCTATATATAATAAAAAGCCCACCGAAATGAAAAATAAAAAAAAATTCAATATACTTGTCCAAAAAGAAAACCCATTTTTCTTAAACTGTTATACTATACTGTTCGTTATATTTATTTATATATATATATACATTGTATTGTTATGGTGGTTCAGCACTACCACCTAACAAAAAGAAAAGAGTTTTTCTTTCATTTTTTTTTCTTATATACTGGCATATTCATATATAAAATATATCTAATATTTTATTTTATATACATATTTCTTTCCATACAAATGATATGAGAAATAAATAAAAAAACGACAATGGGAAAACTAAATTTTACTGATAAATACATAAATGAAACGCGTATATATATATATAGAAATATTCGATTCGGTATGTTTCGTAACAAAAGGCAGCCTGCAGTGATTCGAAAACAAAAAATAATTCAATATGTTATTGCCAAAACGTATGTCATGTACAATATATATATATATGTATCGTATCTATACAGTTACTCATTTTCAATTTTTGTCAATGGTATATTTTATTTATTGGTATTAAAACGAAGGTATGAATATGGGAAAACTCTTGAAAATGCCTTACAATAAATTCCATACTATTTTAAAACGAAATCTTATTTTTTTGTTGTTCTTAAATGATATAATTATTCTATTGTTTTAAAATGTATAAATACTTAAATAATATAGCGAAGAGATGAAAAGAAATTTTCAATATTTAAAATTGAATAATTATTTGATATATGTAAGGTTATTGTTCCCTTTTAATATGTAAATATATGTTTTGAAAAAATATATAGAAATCATATTACAATTTGTATTTTTTATTTTATTTTATGCCAAATCTACCTCTAGCGATAAATACAATACCGCATTTATAATATAATATATATATACTATATATTGCATTTGTACCACAAATAAATCTATTTAAATGTAAAGTAGATTCAATGAATATTTATAAGATGTAAGTGAATGAATCAAATGAAAATATAAGTATAATAATATATATGTACGGTATATATGGAATGGTATGGTTACATATATCGCATCATATCATATACATATTATATTGAAATATTTACGCTTAAATGTGTTAAATGAAATTGCGTGTAAAGAATATAAACAAATCCTAAATAATACCATAAATATGCGAATCTATATTCATTATATAAATATATCTTTACAATACATTATATTATTGTAACCACGTACATATCAAATGTATATATATACATATAGAAACACCATAGAAATAATATACGTATATATAGTATATGAATTGAGTTTTATGGTTTTATCATCATATATGTATAAAATATATTATATATTTGTTTGGTATAAAGAACAATATTCAGATAAATTCTGTTTAATCAGCTCAGATCACTTCATTTATTAATTGCTGTTCTTTGTAAGTTTTTTTTTTTACGTACACATAATTATTTATATATAAATAGAAATAGATAATATTGATAGTAATAATCAGAGGCATTAAGGAATTACCTCGAAATTCTTATATTTGTTATATTTTATATACATATATATGAATATACAATCGATATTTCGAAAATATATTACATTATTACATGATTGAATTTTGATTTGTATTTAATTTCAAAATACAATTTGTTGAATATTGCTTTATATATGGTATATACATATTAAAATGCTTTAAATTTTAGCTTCTTTTAGTGGTGGAAAATTAACAAAATAAATTAGATAGAGTAAAGTGGTTTAATTTTAAGTTCAACATAGTGATTCTTATACATTATGAATTCATTTAAGTTCATTTTTGCTGATTTTCAAATAGAATTTTATATTACAAATAAATATCGAATGTTTTATGTTAGTATACAAATTGTTAGTAGTTTATAATCTGTTAAAATATCGGAGGCTGATTCCAAAAAAATGTACGGCTCCGGGCAATTCATTTTTAAGATCATAATATGCGCTTTATAATTATAAAACGCAAATGTATTAATGATGTAAATAGTAATATATACAATTAATAATCTCATAAATACCTAAAAATTATGATTAAAAATTCTTATAAAAACCTGATATAAATAACAAAAAGTCAAGAAAATAAATATATAAAAATTGTTAATGAGTAAATCTTTATATCATAATTAAATAATTAAAAAAAAGAAACAATTACCTTTATAGATAATATATAATATAATGCGTAAATACTCTATATATGCAGTACATAAAATTACATTTTTTATTGTAATAATTTTTTATGTTATTAAAATAAAAATAAAATGATTCACAACAACGGCATAAAAATCAAGGTGTATGTCTCTATCATTTGTGCTTAATATATAGCAACAAATTTTAAATTTCAAAATATATGGAAAGTTCAATGTTCTGTCAGATAAAACTTTTCTATATATAAAAATGTTTTGTTATAAAACGTTAATATGTATTTATAATACGTGAATATTTTTTCAAAACGTATTATAATAAATTAAGAAGTATATATATGAAAATATTACTGATCTCACAATTTTTCACTAACCAAAAATATAAATATATATACGTATATGATGAAAAAAAACGCATTACCATTTTTGGAATATATCGGAGTATTTTGAACATGTATAATAAATTATTTAATGAATAATTTTTATGAATATTTATTAAATATAGAATAGAATTTTTTTTTTTTAAATTAAATAAATAAATTAATAATATTCTTTGAAATTGTTTGCATATATATAAAAGTGATAAAATACAGTAAAATGAAAAAAGTTATAAGCACGTATATATATTTTTAAATGATGATGAATGGATTCATATATAATATATAAAAAAAAATATTAACTTCCGAGTTGAATAGCCAATTTTTTAATAACCTTTAATAAAAATTATTGCTAAAATATACATTTATTATAAAACTAATTTAATTTTATTAAAATTCAAATATAAATTTATGAATTTGTTTATTCTGTATCTTATTTGTATTTAAAATGTTTATATATTATTACACGACATATCGAAATTAAATACTTATATACATGATATTAATAATTAACATTATGTACATATATCGATACATAAACTCTTACAGGTATATTTTTATACGCGCAGCAGACATATAAAATACGAATATAAAAATAATAATTGTAACCACTTATATATGAAAATTGAAAGTATTAAAAATATATGACGTCAATTTATGTAAATTAAAGAAGAAAAATATTGTATATATAAATTGAATGCAAAAAAAAAAAAATTAAATAATATTCAACAAATGAGGAAAATCGACAAATACTCGAATGCCTTTGTTATTTTTACACATTAAATTTTAATAAAATTTGTTTGTATTGTAGTTTTTTTTTCGGTCGCATATAAATGATATAAGACGTGAAATTGAAAACTTATTATAAATATATAAGTATAACCACCAATAAAACCAAACCCATAAAACCACGCAATATTTTTTATTGATTTTGTTTTTATACTTATGATATATGAATACATGAGAAGGTCATATATATATTTATAAAAATTTTGTTTATTTTGTTGATTGTATTTATATATATATGCTATATATAATCCGTATGTGTTTGCTATTTTGTTTAATAAAATATTCAGTGTTTTTTTTTATTTTTTGAAAAATCATTATTATAAACATAACATCGTTTATATATTTAACGGTGCGATTATGATTTAATTTATTATATGGAGAATATTGAATTCATTTCTACCATATACAATTGCAGGCAGGTAAAACGATAATATATATTTACAACAATTTGTTTTTGTATATAATTCAATATCCTGATATAGTAAAACTTTCTAATTTTTTTTGTTTACACCACTAAATTATATAATAGATTTTATTTAATTTTTGATGTTTTCGTTTAAAAAATAATTCTGTTTTTATATATACATTTTTAAAAGACGAAACATTTTTATTTATAAATTTTTTAAAAACATAAAAAAAATCTAAAATAATCAATTTATTAAGATGTTTCATAATATCATAATTTTTCTATTTTACTACTAATATATAAATCTATTTCAGACATATAAAAATGTTAAAAGCAATAAATTTTTCCAAGGAAAATCCGGTTATAAATAATTTTTATCATAAGGTGACAATTTTATTTATTTTTTTTTCAATTCAAATATAATGAAATATTTATAAAGTATTTCGATTAAAAATATATCTTGAAATATTATTATGAAATATAATATTTTGTATTTAAAAAAAAATAACCTAACCGGATCAACTTAAATTTTACATTTGTATTTGTGATGTAAAATATTCATTCATATATTATATGAAAACAGAAAGTTATTTTTTTACATTTGTATATAAAAACTTTTAACAGAAAAAACAAAATTTAATATTAATAATTGCTAATATAAAGGTAAATAATAAATAAATAAATAATTATACTTTGAAACAACTCTGAAATATATATATACAATAATAATAAAAAAAATCAAATAAAGATAATCAGTTAAAAATGATTATTCATAAACCTTTATAAATATATAATTTGTATGTGTATTGTATACAAAAAAAAAAGACGTGAAATTTAAACGATAAAATATTAAATATATATATTATCATGTATTATGTAAAACTAAATATTGAAAATCAAATAATGATTATTTTAATACATTAATATACCAATTTCTTATTATGGTTGGTTAAATATATATAATTCATACATATTATAATAATTATGATATTTACGTCAATGAAATTTGATGGGGAAAATATTTTGATATCTCATATCTGGGTTGTTTAAATAATATTATATAAAAAACTGATTTTATAGTCTTACGCAATTACAATGCATAATATTTATATGTATGTATAATGTATATTAATATAGTTTTAATTACACCAAGCATTAATAACCTTGCAAATTTCCCATTTAATTCTGTGTATTAAAATATTAATTTAATAATATTAAAATTTTAAATATATAGCTATATATTTAATATATAATGATTTAAATTAATTCTGAGAATAGATTTTTTGTATTCTGTTGTTTTATATGTATTTCTGAATAGCGACCACTCTTTTGTATAATATATGTGGTAATTAATTAATGAATTAATATTTTTTTATTAATTTATCAACGTTCGAATAATTGTAATTCCATTCGTTGTATATATTGAGATGAATCAATACCGGTATTTTCAATGTTCAATAATTTTGTATATGAATGTAATATTGTATAACAATTTTGCAGAATATAAAACACTTAAAAATTTTTATAAAAAATATCTTCTTCAGTTCGAGTCGCTATTTTTTTTTTTTTTTTGTTCGTTACTACGGCAGAATCGGTTTAGCGCCCGTAAAACCTCGGAATTCTATTGCCGTGAGCCCGTAACGAAATCACTTAATCAGGTGATGAGCCTTAGATGCATTGAATACACTTAAGTGATTTTGGGTGGTAAATCTATTATAATATGTGGATTAATTTATGAAATTTTGAAAATAAAGCAAACATATGAGATAAAATAAACTTTTACTAAAACATAATAAGAAAAAATCACTCATATGTTTTCAAACAATTGTCCAAGTTGCACTTTAGGTGGATTAGTTTTTAGATAAGATGAAATGTTTAATTTAAATAACTGATAATCAAAAGTAGGGGGAAATACTAGTTCAGGGAGACTATTCCATAATCTTGCTGTTCTTGGGAAAAATGAATTTCCAAATCTGTTTGTTCGCAAAAAACTAATAGATACAGAATATGAATGAGCCTTTTGTGAATTTCTCGAATTATAAGAGAAGCTAATGGGCTCAGGAATTAGCTTTAAAATTTCATTAGAGCATTCATGGTAATAATACCTATAAAATGTGCACAATGAAGCTACTGATCGTCTATGATCCAATGATTCAATGGAATTTGTTATTGTTTCATTTTTGATCAGCGAAATAGCGTGTTTTTGGATCCTGTCACTAAACTGCAAGGTAGTAATTGGTGCACCAGCCCATATGTAGGAATTGTACTCTAGAAGTGGTCTTATAAAAGACCTATAAACTAATGCTAAATTTTCAGAATTGAGAAATTCTTTCGATCTTCTTAAAAATCCAATGCGACTAGCTGCCTTTTTAGCTGCCATTATTATATTATTACTCCATGAAAAGTTGTTTGACAAAGATATTCCCAAATTTAATAGGTCCTTAGATTGTGGAATAATTGTATTATGCATAAGTATTGGGTTAACATTGAGAACAAACATGCCTTTGTTTTAGATGGATTGAATTCTACTAAGTTTATCCTGCCCCAATTAGATATTAAATCTAAATCTTTGTTAATTGAGGAAATCATCTTCTGGCGAGACTGAATCATTTGATTCGCATTATGATTACGATGTAGTTCATAAGAAGAATGTAATGTACTATCGTCTGCATAACAGTGCATTGGATTTTCTGTTATCGATAAAAGATCATTAATAAAAATTAAAAAGAGAGTGGGCGATAGAGCACAACCCTGAGGTACCCCAGAATAAACCGGATAAAGTTTGGAACTAATTCCATCTAGTACAACCTTAATATGCCTATTAGCTAAAAAGTTCCCAACTCATTTACAGAATGTGTCCCCTAATCCAAATGAATGGCATTTGGATATTAATGCCTTATGCCATACTCTATCAAAAGCCTTAGTAATGTCTAGTGAAACCACTTGTGTTTCACCAAAATTTGCAATACTATTACCTATTTTATTGGTTAAATAATTTAGTAAATCTCCTGTAGATCGTTTGTGCCTGAAACCATATTGGCAATCACTAATAAGTTCTTTATCATCGAGATATTGCACAATCATACGATTTACTATCTTCTCCATTACCTTAGAAAGTATTGATGTTATAGCTATGGCGATAATTGGAAGGACTGCTTTTAGTACCCGCTTTTGAAATAGGTGTAATATTAGCAATTTTCCAAGATGAGGGAAATATTCCATTCGAAAATGATTTGTGAAAGAGTTTTCTAAGTGGGTGTACTAAAGTAGATGCACATTCTTTTAAAACAATTGGGGGAATGCCATCAGCTCCAGTACTTTTATGAATATGTATATCTCTAAGAGCTTTATAAACAACCCTGTCTCTGAAATATATATTTTTCATTTGAAAATTCGTATTAGGTATATTTGGAATAGGCATATTACTATCATTGAGGACTGTATTATCTGAAAATATGGATGCTAAAAGATTAGCCTTTTCTAATGGTTCGGTTAATATAGTTCCACTATCATTAATCAATGGTGCAACTGAAGATTTTTTAACAAAATTACCCTGAATAGATTTAACTAAAGTCCAAAAATATTTTGTTTCCCTTTTACTGGAAGTAATCTTATCTTTAATATTTTGATTGAATAAAAACTTTTCATGAGCTATTATTGAATTGCAAGAATTTCTTGCAACAATATAATTATTTCTATAGATATCAGTTGGAACCGATTTAGATAGAGAAAAAGCCCTATTTTTTTTATCAATCGCTATCTTTGTTTTCCTAGAAAACCAGCTTCGTTTGTAAGCTCTTACATTTAAAACTTTACAAGGAATGTATTTTTTCATACCTAACAAGATTACATTACTAATCATTGATTCTGAAAAATCAACACTACCATTTAGGTATAAAGCCCAATTGAAACTTTTATAATATGTGTTGAGATTTACCCAATCGGCATTTTTGTAATCCCAAACTATCCTATTAAGTTGAGAATTATTACTAATAATTTGAGAATATTGAAAAGAAGCTGATATAAGTGCGTGATCTGAGTTTCCTATGGGTGATGATATCGACATTTTATATTTCTGAGGATTTGTTGTTAGGAATAAGTCCAAAAGACTGTGTTGGTGATTGGATTTCCTAGGTATGTAGGTGGGTTGATCAACTAATTGACACAACCCATTTACAATAGCAAACATCTCTGTATATTGCCCTGCTAGATCATTTGTATGTGAATATGGTAACCATTGACAATTGTGTATATTAAAATCTCCAGCAATAATTATTTCAGCTTTTGGAGATTCTAAATATATCTTATCAGTGGTTAGGGACAAATGATCCAGTTCTATTGCTGTATCGTTACTCGATAATTCTGGACTTCTATATAAAAAACATAAATATGTTACTGAATTTTGTATCCGAAATTTAATCCAGATAAAACAAAATTTAGCACATGATCTTACCTCAAAAGATGTCATACGTGTGAATGGTATTGCATTATTGACATATAATGCAACACCTCTATGGCGAAAGAGAGCGGGCAGAAAGGTGTAATCTATCATATTCCATAATATATAATATACGATATCATATTTAAAACGATACGCAAGTGTTATACTATACATTTTATAACACCAATGCTGGATTTTTAATATAGTTAACATCTGCGAAATACTTATAATTGAATCATTATTCATACAAAAAATTGAGTATTTGATTAGCCGCCACCGCACTTTATTTATATATGTATATATAAACCATATATGTCAATAAATAACATTATTAAATTATCAAATCACAAATTATCACACCCTTATAATTATCAAATAATATATATATATATATATATTTGTGTAATATATTGATAATAAAATAATAAAGAAATTATATATCATTTAATCTATTATATTGATTAATTTTTTTTTTATATTATTTCAGATTTTCATCTATATATAAAACTTATTGGTATAAACTTGGTATACGATATTGATCGGAAATTTCAATTTACATTAATGGTAGGTATAAATATTTTTTACTTATATAATATTTGTATATTTATTATATATATATATATATATTAAATAATGCTTTCAAGATATATTTATTGATTTTCATGAATGTACACTTTTTCTTGTATATATATTTTCCGTGCGTTTAATACATATACAAAAGGAAAATAAATCCATATATCATATATATCAATATCATATTGAATTTTATTAGATTCTTTATATCTTTATATACAATTGTCATATATTCGCAGTTCTTACCCAATATATATAACCTAGATTTGATAAATATTTAAAGTAAAGTTTACTTAAAAAGGATATATGGATTTTGTTGAGTTATACAAGATATATGCATATAGTTTATATTACATATATACATAGCTGATAAATAGAATATATTCAAACATTTTTTTCTATATTGAAATGAAATACATTTTAAAACATTACTTTTTCGATCAGAATAATCCATCATCAATTTACATACATATGTATTTTCAAGTTTATATTTTAAAATACAAAAATTTATTTATAATCTTTTCACTTTAAAATCACTAAAGATCATAAGAACACATTTGGTAAACTTCTATCACAGGAATAACTAAAAAATCCTACTAAAAAAATAAAATAATGTAATTCTCTCTATGAATTTTTAAAGTTTTTTTTTTTTTATTTTATCTCCAATTAGAATATCTTTGCAAATCATTTTAAAATACATTTGTTAAAGTTACAATGAAATGCAATTAAATATCCATTGTACATTTTTTTAACACAATTAGTATTTATTTTATACATTTATTATTTTTAAAAGTTTTATGTATATAAGTATTTTTCGTTGTATGAAAGGATAGCATTTTCTTACATAAAATTGCATTTATTAAAAATATATTCAATTCAATTATTCACGATTCACGAATCGAATTTCTTTTTATTTCATTTTACAATGATAAATGTATGACAATTATGTATATATATTATTATATATCATTATATAACATTATGATTATTAAAAAAAAATACCCTTTTTCACATCAATAAATTGCATTACAACAAGTGCATATATACATGGGAAATTTCTCAGTGTTGGTTCAATCAGAGATGAACGTTTTTTGTTATCTGTATACTATATAGATTATATTGCATATAAAATGGTGTACGTGTACTTGAGATTGTATGATATTCATAATAATAATAATAATATACAATATTGTTTTCGATTATACATATATATATATATATATATATATATATACATAAAATTGTACTATATTATAATAATAATTATTACAATGTGATAAATTTTCCTTTTTTACTATATATATATATTGTGAATCTCTGTGTTTGTCTGCTGCTGCGGTAAAAATGGTCAACAAATATTGACATTTATAAATGAAATTCAAGAAAAACTTGATTTAAGAAATGTATATATCTATATAGAGACGGCTTATACGTGATATTCCGTTTATCTTATTAGTATATCTGTATATATATATTCAACTTTTATATCGCATGTATCAGCGAGTATATATATGCATAATTATTATTATTATTATTTTATTTTTTATTTTTCTGTTTGAATGCATTTAAGTATATGTATGTATAAACTTATATAAAGTGTGTGCTTTCTCTTTTTTTCTAAACTTTACTTGGTTGCTATTCGCATACAAAATGTATAAAACATTTTTTTTACAGTTTTTTTTATAAACTAAAAAAACAATCATAAAAAGCAAAAAAAATATGATGTGTTATTATTCATTAAAATCATGAATTTGAACGGAAAAAAAGAAGTATTTTAAATAGAAAAAATAAATGGGAGTTTAAAAATATCTTTAAATAATATTTAAGATTTATCAATTAAAAAATCAGAAGGATCTTCATGCAATGGAAAATTCAATATCTTTTGTACAATTCTTGTTAAATGAACAAATTCATTTAATTGGCATTTAATGAAAGACATTTTATGAATCAAATTATTGGAACGATTATAAATAATATATCCCTATACCACGTACACACCTATGAGGACAAACAATGTGTTTGGAAGCACCGAACGAGGTATCTCTATAATCATCCATTGAATTGTATGTGAAGTGACTTGTCCTACGACAAGCATCAGGTCAGGAGTACCCTTCGAGGAATAAACTGATACATCTACGAACTTAACCGGCTCACAACCGATAAATTCATATGTTAAAATTGCCAACCAAATTTTTTCAGTAGTTTACGAAGAAAATTTGGAAACAGAATTTGTTTTTGTTTTTATTTTTTCGCATATGAAAAATCATATGAAACCAGTAAAAAAATTTCGTAATTCCAAAACTAAAATATAAGTGATATAAGTCATGTTATACAGTGATTACAATATAGCTTTTTATTTCTTCCAATAAAAAAAAAATTACATGCGTCTCTCACACTCAGGTATGTATTTATTTATTGGCATCAATCAAAACAGGTGCGTTTTTATTCGCAATTTTTGCCCTTTTTTTTATTGTGAATCTGTGCATATATAAATAAAAGTTTTTATTTAATGCAAATGTACTATGTATACATGAATGAACGGCAAAGTAATGTCGTGTAATATTATTGATGATGATTTAGCCGTATTTCATTTACCTATTATAATTTATTTTATAATATTTATGATGTATGTACCTGTACGTATATACTTATGCATATACTCGTATATGTATACATATACTCGTATTTGTATACATATACTCTTATATGCAACGTAGCATAATAACAATGAAAAAAAAAAATAAATAAATAAATATACAATCGTAAAGAGAAATATTTTTACTTTTTTTGTCTGTTGTCTTTATAAGTATGTAATGTAATGTAATATAATATATATGTGGCTATAATTTCTAAGAAATACTTTCTACGTGAATTAAATTTATAATAATAAAATTATTTTATATAAATCATATAAAACATAGAAATAGATATATTGTATTATATTTTTTACATTGTTATTATTATAAAACGGGTATTATTTTATTTTGCATGATTTTTTTTTCATAAGAGAAATGTCTTATCATATATATGTATATATCCGCAGTTATATATATAATACACTATTATTAAAAGATATAATGGAAATTATCCTTGAAATTTATTTAAGGAAATTGCTATTATTTTTTTTTTGGAAACCCCCAAATTTTTATTGTTATTAATTATAGCCCGCAGACATATTTAATATAATTTTATTGATTAATTAAATATAAACGTATAGTTTAGCGATATACGCAATTAAATTTAATAACTTTTAAAGCACAAAGAAAAATTATTTAATAATATTTTACCTGATTTTATAAGACATAATATTATAATGAGCAATAAATAAAAAATATTTATTTTGTCATTAGCCATCATCATCATCATCATATTGTATTTCTTCATTTTCTTCTATTGTTTTGCTATATATGTAAAATATATATATATATTATTGTTGTTATATAAAATTAAAATTCTGTTGCGCTGTTGTTATTACTATATTCTTATACTGATGTGATTAATTATTTATTTTATATATATATATATATATATATATATATATATACATAGTATATATAAGCACAAGAACAAATAACAAAAACTGTATTTATTTTTTATTTAATACAAAAATAAAATATTGATTCGTTCATTTATATATATATATGATCCCGACGTGTAAACTTTCAATAATAATTATTGATTAATTAATCAATTTTTTTTGTTATTAGTCACAAAATTTAAATAGGAATAACTTTTCATCATCATTATTACTGTTATCACTGCTATCATCATCTTTTTCCGAATGATTAGCTAAAGTGGAAACCATTTCAATAATAAATATGTAATTTTAATGCATTCATAAAATACAAATAAATAATTTTTTCACATATTAAAATTAAATTTTTCACTGATAAAATCTTAGGTTATTCTTTTGTTGTTGTTTTGATTATAATTTTTTTGATATTCTATTTGGAAAATTTATCCATTGTCTTATGATAAAAAACTGATCACATGCTTTTTAACTTTTTAACACCGTTATATAAAAATTAAACGATTTCTCTTTTCCTTTTCACTGGCTTTTTTTTCTTATTCTGTTATTTGTTAACTATGTATTTGTTCACTTGCAAACGCAATATATATATAAATATAAAACTGTTTATAGATGTATAGATATATAAATGTACAATATATTTTCTATTCAAATATACGTCGATATACGAATAAAAATAAATGCCTTTCTCTATTCTTTTTTTTTAATTTCAATAAAAACATTACACATTCCATTGAATAAAATGCATTTAATAACTAACTAAATTTTATTAAAAATTATTAAAAATTATTAAAACTTTTCATATTTTTCTAAAAATTGATTTTTTAAAAACAAAAATTATTACAATTTCACAATAATTTGCAAAAAAAAAAAAAATTCACCAATTTTAAGAAGAAAAATGTTTACAACAAAAAATAATTTAAAATTATTTTATTAAAACCACAAAATTCAAATATTAAAATATTATTTTGTTTTATTTTTTTTTTTAAATCACATTATTAATAATAATAAATGAAATATTATTACGTATACGAATATAACAAAATATATCGTTTTGACAACACATACTATTCTATACTATTTTAATATATATATTTTATTTTAAAATTAACCATCACAATTTTACATAAAAGATGAAAGAAAAAAAAACCCACCAAAATTTACCTTTCCGATATGTATATACGAACGAACGATTCATAAGAAAACTAATATATTAACAATTATTTTTTTTTTGTTTTATTTTTTAATATAAAAATATTTATTATAAAGTAAATGTTACTTATGATGGTATTTCTTAACTTCTTTTTAACATTTATTTCTTTAGCTGCTATATGATGTGATATTACCTTGTTTTACCTTTGATGATGTATATTATATAGTGTATGTGTGCACTTTTGTATTTGTGTTGTATTATCGTGTAATGATATATAAAAAAAAAAGAAAAGAAATCTTACAAGAAATATTAGTTGAATTCAGGTATTTTCTCATAAACAAAACTTTTTTCATATTTGTCTTGTGGTGAATTTGATGTAAATTCATAGAATTTGCTTTGCCACTGTTGTTTCTAATTTTAATTAAAATTCATTGTAAAATTTCAATATAAATATCAACCATAATTTAGGGTTCAACTTCCTCATATAACAACATTTCTTTGGTATAAATCTATATTCTGAATCCAGGAAAATAATTGGTAAACTTAGTGCTTATTATTATTAATCTTATATGTATTAAACACAAAAAAAAATTTAATTTATTCTATTAACAAATATTGAATTAAATCTATCGATTCTAAATTTTCTATTTATGTAATCTAACAGAAATTAATTTATTACCAATGATAAGATAAATCTCAAACAAATGCTTGTAATGTAAGTAATATAATGATTATTTTAATATTTTATAAATGTTGAACGAAAAATTTTGTCATAATCGCTAATATCGAACTTGATAATATATACCGCAACTAAACATTTATTATATTCCCATCGAGAATCATTGTTTATATTAGAAAATTGAATGTGTTATTTCAATTACAATAATTACATCAAAATCATTTTATTATATAGCTCAATCGGAAATCTTAATCGAAAACATTGTTTTATATATACTGTACAATTTCTTGGTATTCTTAAATCATTGTTGTTTTTTTTTCAAACATTTAAAGAAATCAATATATTTGATATAAAAATAAACAAAATTAAAATCTAATTTTAACTCAGAATTTATACAAATAATACAATACGTATCAGTATCAGATATATACAAGAATCCCATTGAATTCATTCAATAATTTATAATATATGTGTATATATATATACAACAGTATGTATAAGTATATATATATATATATATATATATATATATATATATAAATATAAAAAACAGGTAAGTTAATTAATTTACAAAACTAACCTTCACTTCAATTCTTTTTGAATTTGTATTTGTATATTTTGATGTAAAAAGTTTTTATTTAAGTTTTTAATATAGATAGTTTTTAATATAGATATAAAACCATCGATATATACATTCATTCAACAGCACCATCAATACACATGAGTAATATCGTAATATATAAATACATTGATTGAATAGAACTTCAAATACACCAATACACTATTTTTGTTTTTAAATTGATAATATTCTTCAGATACATGCCTAAGATTTGTATATGCAGCATCATTTGTAATAAAAAAAATCATTAATGTATTAGTTTCATATATAATATATACACGTTTATTGTTATAATTACTCTTTCAATTTTTACTTTTTGAATTCACTTCTTAATGTAAATAAGTATATATGACTAACCTATATGATGGTATATATACAAACAATATCTATATATATATACATAAATATAAAATGGATAGAGTGCTTAATTTTTAGACCATTTTAAAGTAATTTTGATATATTTTAGGAAAAATAAGTAAATTAAAAAAAATTTCAACCGAATCCATGGAAAAGTATTTGATAAAATTTTTAATTAGATTTTTCCTAATACTGGTAATTGTATAAATAATTTAAAAAAAAATACGATTAACATATAGCAAATGAATAGACCATGTGATGTCCATAAATATATATATTCGTATATTAAAATGTTCTGATATAGATTCATGGTATATGATCACAAAATAAAACTTGTGGGTTTTGATGAATAATAATGTGTAGTGTATATACGTTATATATTGTTTTATTTCTGTTTATATTATTGTTTATTGTTCATGAAATACATTTTATAATTTAATATATATACTAACTTTTGTATCTTTCACTATACACATTTTTATGTGTTTTTGATTCAGTCAGTCAGATACAGATTATTATTGTTTTTGAATGTATGAATATTCATTTTAATATATAAATGTGTGTATTATAGCATATATGTCAATGGACATATAATAATAATTATGTTTAAAAATGTGTTGTTACAGTTTTCTTTATACATTTTTTGTAATTAAGTTTATTTAAACTTAAATTTTTTGTTTTGTGGTTATTTAAAGGAAAATAATATATTAATTAAAACAGTGTTTTTTTACAAATAGTGTTTTTTTTTAAATCATTTTGTACATATTAATAATATAAGACTTAATTATTTTTAAAACACCGCGCACACATTTAATTTAAATTAGTAAATTAAATAGATTACAAATTAAAACAAAAATATATAAATGAATCGGTTTATGGAATGAGTTCATCGCAAGGTTATTTATTTTTTTTTTCAAATAAAAATGCAATTAATTGAAAAAATTGTTATGCAAAGTTAAATTAATTTTTTTATTTATATATCTTAAATTAGATTACAAATTTGTAATTGAAAATATGCGTGATTATGTGAAATGAATTATAATAATTTATATATTCTTTCTTCTTCTTCTTCTTCTGTATATAATAATAAAAGTGCATTATATATATAGAAAACAATATTATTAATGCATCAATTGACGGTTTCTATCATACATTATTATATGTACAACTATTCATATATATAGTAATAAATTTAATAAACATAATATAATATTAATATTGCAGTCAGTTCTCTTTCAACTTTTTTTTTGTTAATAATCAGAATAAAAAAGAACGGATGATAACGATTATTTCAATTCCATAGCATATATTTGAATAAAAAATAAACCATATAAATACTGTACTAATATATAGTGATATAAATGCAAATATTGTAATTTATGTTTGATGATAATAATATTAAAAATTCAATTGTATTTTATCTTTTAATTTTACAAAATAGTGAATCAATATAATGAAATGTAAATCGTATCAGATGTAGTTTATTAATAAATTTACATTATATAAAATTAGATTCCTTTTGAGATGATTATCTAAATTTGTCATATATTAATTAATAGTATAGTATACGTAAATGCAAATTATATTTATAATTTAGTCATTATAATTTGTTTGAAAAGACTTTATTATGATAAGTTTTTCGTGATCCAATGTTATATATTAGTTAAATCGTAATTCATTGTAATATTTTTATAAAAATACATTTTTTGTGAAATCGATTTGTAATTGCAAAATAAAAATGTTGTTATTTTGTTTATGGTAATAACTATTAATATATATATGATGATATAAAAACAATATATCCGACATTCGACACTCATTTTTTGATATAAAAACGCCATATCCCATACATGTCATAAATTGTAATATGTAATCGAATGAACTAATTAATTTTAAAATTTTGCAACTATCACACGAACAAATCTATAGTCGGATATTTTTTTACAGAAATGCACATTAAATTATACAATGAATTGTAATTACAATAAAAAAATTTTATATTACCATATAGTATATTTACATTAAAATGAAATTTGTTTACAATTAATTCTAAATATTACATTCATCTGTATATACGTTGTTGATATAATTATTTTAATGATATATAAAATTTTAAATGTATATATGCATTCATTACAAGGTAAATTAAAATTATACACCTAACCCACATACATCTATATAGAAGAATATTTATTAATATATTAATATCAAGATATTTAAAAAAAAATATTCCATTGTTCTAGATTAAGAATTGTCAATTAAATATGTAATTGAGCATATTTTAGAAAAAAAAACAACATATAATTGCAATTTAAATTGCTATTCGTCTAAACAATTGTAAGATATGACATGATATTTTAATGTTTTAAATGGTAACAAAAAGTTGTATACAATAAAATATATACAGTTAAATATTAAGTACTTAGTAAGACAAAAATGATCTCTATCTAGATAATATATCGTACAAGTTTTTAAGGTTTATTCTTTGTGAAGAGGAGTTTGTAATGCAATTTTTTCAAATCTAATGTGAATTTAAATCAAAATTTATACTAATAACAATTTTATGAATTAACAAAAACAAATTATATATGTTATCAATTTTATATAATAAATGAAAATCATGAAATAAATTACATTAATTTTTTTATATGTGAAATATTAATCATCATTTGTTTTGTAAATATAATTATTTATATATGGAATTGTATATAAATAATATATTTATAATATATATACGGTAATCAATATTTATCTATAAATACATATATTTTAAAAGTCATAAAAACTTATCGCTATATAAATTTTATATATGGTATATAACATTATACAGAAGAAATTGTAAATAAAATATTTAGATATATAAAAATATTTATATAATAATAACATTTATATATATACATATATATACTTTTCATTAATTAAGAATATGAGCAAAATTTATACTAATAATTTATCACATTCAAAAAGTTTATATTTCCATTATCTTTTATCATTTTTTATAAAATTGCATATATATACATGAATTTATATTAAATATATAGTTAATATACATATTAATTTTGTATAAATTACCAACAACCACATATTCTCCTAGCTTTGCGCGAACGATAGGTTCCTGGTTCAAAAAATCATGTAATTCGAAAACAATCATATAATTTTTTTTTCGTAATTCACTGAACGTATTAAATAAGAAGAAGATACTCAAAAAAATGAATAATAAAATTACCATTACCGTTTCTTGGCGCATTATAAATATTAGTTAAAGTTAGTAAAATTAGTAATAGTTAATATTAATTAAAATTAAGTGAAAATGAATTCAAAATTTGTGTATCTGAATTATTTTTGATTAAAACCAGGTTGCGTATAAAAAGAGGGCATAAGTGTATATGCAAACATACATTACTTTTTTTGTATATATAATTTAGATAGAGGTATTCGTGTGTAAATTTACATATAATTTCAAT
Source organism: Dilophus febrilis (assembly GCA_958336335.1). Lineage (NCBI taxonomy): Eukaryota > Metazoa > Arthropoda > Insecta > Diptera > Bibionidae > Dilophus > Dilophus febrilis. Next base: position 22,645,977 of record OY284468.1, on the reverse strand, counting down.
GATTATACATTTGTATCATTTCTATAACAGCCGCTTATATATTTATCACAAAAATACTCATCATTTATGTGTACACACATATAATCAGTGCGTATACAATCAAAAATCTCATATGAAATATAAATATAAATATATAAATTGTTATCAATTTTATTTCTTTTGATAACAACCAAAAAAAAAAAAAAGAAACAACTTACTCTTTCTCATCATCGCATTCATTTCAATTCCGCTGTGTAACAACAGCAAATAATTTTTTACAAAATAAAAATTTAAACAGAGTAAATTTAATAATTCTATACATAGCATCGCGGATAATATATTATGGTGCATATATTTTAAATAATTGTTTTAAATTGTGATTTAAATATATAAAGAATATGTATAATATACATTTACTTATTTATTTCTATATATAAATAGTATTTGTGTTTCGGTTTTTACTTTAATCAAAATAAATAATAATTTGCATGTGTGTAAAATTACGTTTAATATCATATGTTTCTATAGTTTTTAGTGAATAAAATCAAGAAAAAATAATAATTAAATGAAATAGTATGTTTATAAAAACCAATAAATAAATTTTACCAAAATCAATGGTTAAGTTAATTACATGTATATAAAAAAAACAAAAAAGGTAATGAATCAGAATTCTTAAAATACTATATAAACATATAATACTATACTTAATTGCTACTTCATAAATATAAAATTAGTGTGTGTTGTATAAAATAAATAAAAATAAAAAAAAAGTATTAAATGTTCACAATCTCTATGAATCACACATACTCTACGGGTATAGCAGAAACAAAAAAAAATGTTATGACGGTATAAAAAAAAAAAAAAAATAAAAAATTTAATTAAATCAAATTAAGTTTAATAATATTTATATTGTCTTCTCTTACTATTTTTGAACGCTGGGCGTTGAGATTGTGCTATTCCATTCCATATTTGATTGTTGTGTTATAATAATAATTTATTATTATTATTATTATTATATAGAGTGTTTGTTGACATGAGATATGATTTTATGTTTTAGATATATATGTATATATGTTATATGATCATATTTTATCGTTACATATAAAATGTATAAATAAATAAAATTATTCTGTATATATATATATATACATAAAACTTATTTTTCCAATGTAATCTATTATATATACCACTATTACAGAAATGTTTAATAAATATACATATTTTCTATATGTATATATGATATATGCGATGATAGAGATTATATATATATAAACATAAAGTGTTTCTTTTTCATTTATAAATTCATAATACTTTCAATTATATGTACATATAATGAAAAAGTTTATACAATTCATTGGTTTATTCATTTATTGTAATAAATTGTACACCGGAATTATTAGTTCTTTATTATATACAAAACAATTGAAAAGAAAAAGTAGGATACAAAATAGATTGAAAACGGGTTGAGTATTGACAATCCATTTAGTAAATATATTTATTTTTCTGTTTTATTGTCTTTTAATTTTTCCATCAATGCATTTATTATTTTGTTTATTGAAATGAAATCGTGGAATCATCAACAATGCATAGTAGCAATAGTAGTAACAATTCCATATTTTGTATATCAATTCTTTTATTTATACTTATGATCACCCTAAAATTGCGTCAGAATATGGAACGGAAAATATAAAATTTATACTTATTATTATATAACCATATATATTTTTCTCATTTAACATTTTCACATAAAACAATCTCGAAGATTATGATAAATTATAAACTATATGTTTTCTAAAATATCTATATATGTAACAAAATTAAAAATGTTTTGAACGTACAGAAATATCTATTTGAAAAAATACCATATATAGTATCGTATATGTGTATAATTTGAAAAATTACAGATTATAAATTTTAGCATTTCATTTTTTTATAAGTTATAATTTTTTTTTCAATTCATGGTCTTCATAACAAAAAAAATGTAATTGGAATATATATAGATAAAGTGTATGTGTTTTAAAATATTTTTATATCTACACAATCTCAGTTTTGTGTATATTAATATGATTATTATTATTATTATTATATTTCCACTGCAGGATAACTTTTGATAACTTCTTCTTAATATCATTCAACTTAAGTAATTAGATAATATTATATAGTATACATAACATATATATGACATAACATATATATGTCTGTAATACTTAAAGGGTATATTTTTAATATAAATGGATTATGTTTCATATTTTTATTTTTTATTAAAAAAAAAATTATATTATTTACTATACTGTGACAGCTGTAATATGCGAAGGTTGAGATTTTTCTTAAATAAATTAATTTTTTTTTATATATTCTGTGTGATAATAAAATTAGATTTATAATCATATATATTTTTTGTAATTAATCGTTTAATATAAAGTTGGAAAAATAAATTAAGATATACTATAGTTCATTGTAACTTTATATAAAATTCATACAAATCTTATGCTAGAATAGAAAAAAAAATATATTATCAATAATATATAAATCTTTTTGTTATTTAAGTTACAAAAAGAATTAAAGTTTTTTTTTTTAATATGCAGGGTCGTTTCTAATCACAATTGTTGTTTAGAAGTTTATAATCTTTGACCTTTTTTTTATTCTTCTCTGTATATACTTGTATATCAAACAATAGAATGTATACCAAAAAAACACGCATATACGCTTACGCTTTAACTCGATAGCCTTATACATCAGTATATATAGAATGCATATTTATACTGTTTATGTACTCTATACAATATCTTATCTTTAATAATATATACATTTTTTCTTATCTATGTATATTATTGTGACATTTCATAAAATACAAGTTGTAATTGTATAATATTTTTAGTGTTGTGCATATATTCTTTTCCATTATTTTGATATATTTCTATATAAATATAATAAATAGAAAACAGATAAATATAAAAAAAACATATAAACATATGTTTTATGTGGTTTTATTTATATTTTGGTTTTAGTTGTTCTGTTTACAATTTCATTTTTTTTATATATAATACGATAATACTGATATAATGAAATTTTCTAATATATATAATACATTTTTTTAAACTCCAATACAATTCTTAAAAAATTGAAATAAGTAACTATTTGCATTTTTGGTATATTCATAATAGTTTTTTTTTAATTTAAGACATTGTTTATTGTTTAACATTGTATACAAAATAACACACAACGTGTTTATTTATTAAAATTCAATAAAATACATTTTGTTATCTAAAAGTTAAAAAAGCTAAGTTAAAATAATAAAGAAAAAAAACGTATACTTTTTTTTTATGTGTGAATACCAAAATTACATCCATATAATTTTGTTTCGTTGTTTTGAAATCAAAATTCAATATATTATATTATACAAAATACAAATCGATAATCATAAAAATTGACTGGGCGTTTGTACAAAAAAATAAAATCGATTTCTAAAAAAACCGTGTGAAAAAAAAGCATTCTCAAACGTTAAACACCACAAAATTATGTTACATTGTTTTTACATTTGGAAACCTAAACCTTAATATTGTGTATTTCTACTAGTAAATCTTTTGAATAAATAATTTTTGTTCAATTCATCGCAATCACAAATTATATTCAAATCATTTTACTTTTGGGGCTTTACCGTAACTAACAATTGTGTGTCAAGGTATGTAATTTGTAAATATATCTATATTTGGGAAATATACTTTATCTTTATGCAAAACTAATATTTATAAAAAATTATCAAATAATACCAACTGCTCCATATATTCATTTGATTACGTAAAATGTAAATCAATATAAAAATAGTGATAAAATTAACAATAGCTTATCAATTGTAAACACATACACATACAATTAGCATTTGTTATTCAATATTGTGTTATATTATAATTTAAAAATAAATGTATGATAAACGCATGCAATGATATAACAAGAAAAATTATATTGTTGGATTCTATTATGAATTTTTTGGATTTTGCATGTATAGATGATTATAAACATCATAATCGATTATGTGTAAAGCTGTTATGTCACAACAAATGCGAATATTTTGTAGAACTATAAAAATAATATAAATTTAATGGATTTGTATGAAGAAATTATAAATTAAAATAATTTATGAAAAATATACCCTGCTTTTCACGCCCTGCCCGCATAAAAATCCTGGTGATTATTAAGAATTATATGTTAATGTGACACAATTGTATATTAAACTTTTAGGAAGGATTTATTTTATGACTTGTGATTATTATGACTTGGTTTTATTGCAATTATTGATAACTTCATAAAAACTTCATAAAATTAGCATTAAAAAGAAATAATACAATGATAATTATAATTTATAATATTGCGAAAAATTCTACTTATGCCAAATTATACAATTTTTCGTATACCTCACAGACTTTAAAAAAAAACATTTGTTATCTTTTGTTATTTTTGTTATATATGATTAATTAAATACCTTTAACCCCAAATAATGTTAAATTCATTTTTAATATACGCAGTTCTTATTGCAAGCAAAAAATAATAAAATCATAAATGTATATAATTGTATATACAAATAAATAAATGAATATTTAATTTACATTTTTGACGGATTTTTTTTTATATTGCTATATATAGTATGATAAAACAAATGTATATCAAAAAAAGCATAAAATGTCAACGATTAAATAAATAACCCTTTTTATGAAATTACAAAACATTTTTAATCACTCACGAAATATGTCATATATATAAATGAATTTTTTTTTCATTATATAATAAACAAAATGATGAAGGTCTCCATTATAATTATATATATAATATATACTTTGTATATACAAATGCATTTTTTCAATATAACCAAAAATGGTATATTTTTTTATTATTAAAGACGAAATATTATGGTGATGATAATTCCACCAGAAATTTACGTTGATATTTGGAAAATTAACACAAACATTTTATTAATTTTCTGTATACATTCTGTTGTCATTTTAAATTAATATATTTTTCAAAAACATAAATTTTTCAGATATCGTAAGATACGTAAGATTTAAGATCTCAGAATCATCGTCTTTACGCAGTTGTTGCGGAATAAGAAATTTCAACTGAATAATATCCAACAATCTATAAAATCAAATATTATAAAAGTTTTACTAAGAAATTACTTTTGTAATGTAATAATTTGATTCTATTAAGAATAACACATTTTTTTACAATAATTATAACAAAGTTAAACAAAAACAACGAAAAAATGTGTCAATTATAAAAACGTCAACTGTTTTGTAAAATTATATTTAATATTCAGAATCATATATTAATTTCTATATATAAACCTATATCAAAATCAAATTTATAAATATTTGATATAAAGTATATATAACGTAATATATTTTGTTTGTCAACCAACCATACCAAATGATATATAGATAAAAGTCAGCAATGCAAAAAAAATATGCACACAAAAAAAGGGGTTTTTTTAACAAAATCCTTTTTTTATATATGTATATATTTTATTATAAAATATTTAAAACATATTAAAATTCTGTTTTAAAATTATTATGGTTAATTATTGTGACCTCACTGGTTATTCATCAAATAAATTATTCAATTTTTTGAACCCACATTTAAAAATTATCAATTATCGTTGGAAAAATATTTGACATTTATACAATAAAATTTAAATATAAAAAAAAACAGTCATAATTAACCCATTTTAATTGATTGATTGAATGTTGGAATGAACAGATTATTTATAACTATACAAAAAAAAATTTAATACATTTTTTATCAAATTATTCTATATACATATATAATTATATACAAATTGTTTTACGTTTTTTAATAATCATTGTTTTTATAAATTAATTATATTCAAAATTAAATTTATTATATATTCTTATTATTATATATTCAACGATATTTTTATTTGAAAAATGCCAATTCCTTTTTATTGTATATACATTCATTTCTTATATACACATATAATTCAAGTACCTCTATATTTTGTGTAGAGAGTTCATCACTTATATGATGGATAATATTCTAATATAAATTATAAAATCTCATCAAATTTTAATTATACTTTCCTAAAAAGTTCTTTTTTCGTTTATTTCTTTTTTTTTTTCGTTATAGTTGAATACTTGAATGATATATATTTTTATCTATACACAAAGTTTTTTTTTTCCTACTTAAGTATAACAAACTGCATTTGAATTTCATGCAAACGAAAACAAACACACAGGAAAAAAAATGCGATGAAAAAGAAATTCAGTCAAGACCTTATAAATAAATTTAAGAAGAAAATTATCTATATTCTATATATACATTTTCGAAAAAGAAGACATTTCTAACTTCTTTTTAACTTTAACTAAATATAGGTACGTAGAAATAAAACTTTGTGGTTCTTCTATATATAAATCGAATTTATTTATGGGTATATATTGCGGTTCTTAAAACGACGCAAAATTTTCTATAGAAAAAAAAATGTTCTTTTTAACATCTATATTTATGTACATTTTTATATTGTATAATACAGAAACTTATATAGCATCTATATATTTTTTCCGTTTCTATAACAAAAAAAAAATATAATCAAAATCGTAAAGACATTCATTTTCTTTATAACTACTTCAAATATATATATTTTTTTTTTCTTTTGGTTAAAAAAAGGTATATATTTTATATTCCATTTATTACTTGAATAACTATATACAATATACGTGTAGTTCATGTATACGTATACTTTTAACGTATATATTAAATTATTCAAAATAGTTTTTTATACTATTTTTTTTTGTTATACTCGTATATGTAAAAATTTAATGATTTTATTAAAAGTAAACTATTTTATACACGATTTTATTGCCATCTCAATCTCAACTACAATTATGTGTAGTCAATTGTAATTTAAACCATATGTTTGTTTATAACTATAATTACTACAGTCTATCTGGAATTGCTCAGAAGAGTTATTGAAATGGATGTGGTAATGAATGGCAAACAGAAATTTTGATTTTACTGGGGATTTTGAAACGGTTCACCCCAACCCTTCCATTAACCCGTCATACAAAATTTACGGAAAAATTAAGATTTGTATTAAGAAAACTATATTCATAAATATTAATTTCCTTTTTATAATAATAGTTTAATTTTCAGTGTCAATGTAAGAAAATAAGTACCTGCGAACAATGGACCATAGTTGGACGCTAGTCCACGATGAAAACAAAACGTCCGCAGCGACAATCTAATTTTCAAAAATCCTTTTTACTTAATTTTTCATAATTGGGGTTAATACTAAAATTAAAAATTAATGGGTAATCATAATAAAAATGTATTAAAACCATTTTAAATTAAAGCTTAATTTACCAAATAAATCGTTAGATAAATATATATACATTTAAATTGTTCCTTATCGGTACATTATTGTTTCAAGCAAATTCTTGAAATATAAGTACAAATTATATATATATAATTTACTTTTATTATAGCACATTAAATTGTTATATAAAAATATATAGACACAATTTAAAATAAAATGGCAATATTTTAATTACCTAAATTTAAGCACAGTATATACTCTTAAAATAATTCTATAGTATGTATATACATATATATGCAATAAATATATATTATACTACAATATTTAATGCAAAATAATGTTAAAAAACATAAAAATATTCTCTTTAAAATCGGCATCATAAAATTATTCATATATACATTCACAAAAGTTTACTTAAATATTTGCTCCATATTTATACTATACATACAGAGATATAAAATAAGAATATGTCTATATAAAATAATAATAATATTAAACAATTTTCTATAAGCATATTTTATAATATACCATATTTATTTTTTTTTTATATTCCATTTATGCACCTATATAGAAAACAGATCATTTCATAGTCTATATATATATGCATAAGTATACGATAAAGAAAATCCATATTCATAAATTTAATGGATATTAACAACCAGTATATAGAATATATATAAAAAAAAAATGAACGCATTATCCTTAAATTTTTTCCGTGCATATGCTTATTATGCGATGTTGTTAAAAATAATATATAATGTGGTTATAAAAGAAAATACTTCATATTCCAAAAAAATGATTTACCAAGGTATATAAATATTTCATCATCAGTCTAGCGAGTATAGATGAGTATATTAAAATATTTATCTAAATTTTGTTTTGTGTTTTTCTTTTACAAAATATATTTAAGCAGATAATTACTATTTAATTTTGTTTTCTAGAATAGATTGATTAAAATAGAATTAATTAAAAATAAAACTAAATACAAATATATAAGTATTAAAAATCTTTAAAATAAAACTTTAGCCATAAACCATAAAATTGAACCATCAAAAATAATATAAATACATATATTATACTTTTTTGAATATGTCCTGCATTATAAAAATATGAAAAGGAAAATTGTACTTTTTTATTTTTCATATATTTCGTTAAAAAAATTGAAACCATGTGGACATTGACAATTTTATATTTAAGATTATTTATAGTTTACAAATTTTTATACATTATATATTTTTCAATCATAAGTTTTTATCATAAGTATTACCAGTATATTACTAATTAAAATCCATTGTCTAGACGGTTGAAAATTTATAATACATTCCAAAGTAATTGCCAAAGAATTTTGTATACAATGAAAAAATGATGTATATAAAATTCATTATTAGATTACTAGAGGTATTCTGCTTTTCTTTTGATTGAAAATGTATAATTATGTAAATTTTTAAATTCTTAAATTTAATTCTATATATTATATAAATTTCTGCCTATAATAGTCAAAGAAATAACATTCATATACACTGAATATACCATTAGAAAGTTAACCGTAGATAATATTGTAGAATAATAAAGACTTATGATATCATTAATTTGAATTAATGATATGCGGGTAACATTATATTTACCTTATATCCTTCCTTATATCCTTTTATCCATAATAAAAATAAAGTTCGATTTTCCTGGTACAAAAATAAAAATATATATTATTCAATTCTATTAGAATTAGTCTTTTGAGAGTTTTATAAAATGTAATTATACAACATTATTATACAATATAGCATTCTGTTAATTGTCTTTATGTGCATGTATGTATATACTTTATATATAATGCATAATGTTTCTTAACAACTTGCCTAACATATATTATATGGTATAATACTTGCAAAAAAAAACTTATTGTTCTATGAACTTATAGAGTACAATATAACTAATTTACTTTCTATGGAAATTATATTCTGTCCATTAAAAAACGATTTTATATCATAGGATATGAACATATCTAATATCAAATGAATAAAATATTATATAAGATAATAAATGTATATATATATATATATACCTGCGGATAATACATTTTTGTTCATAAACATATATATATATAACATATATGTTTAATTTCACGTACATAAAATAAATGAGATGAAATTAAGATATTTTATTTATCATAAAATTTTTTAAATGTATTTCATTGTTAACCTCTATTGGATATATGTATATATATATATATATATATGTAATAATTCAAATGAGTTATATAATATTTATTTTTCCCTATATAATAAACAATTTTAATGGTTCAAATGTGTATATGACCAAAGTCATTCTGACCTTTTTTTTTTTTTTATTTTACATTTACATATATCTTTTATATAATATATGGTATACTCGTATATATAATTTTATATTTCTTTGACAAAAATTCACATACAGTAATGGACATAAAGGAATGAACGCATATCCTCTGTGTTAAATAATATCCTTCGTATGTTTTAATTTTTTGGAATTTTTGTATAAATGTCACTAGAACGGATTCTAGTTAAATGTTTTGCGGAAAAAATTTTTTCCATAATAAATCTATATAAATCAAAAAAATATTGCCTTTATTGTTATTGATTTTTTAATTTGATACCGCATGGGAAAATCACCGTTAAAATTCTGTCAGAATTTTAAGTTGCTGTTTTATTATCTATAACCACCAAATATTATATATTTTAAATCCAAAATATATAAACATTGACGTTTTCTGATACAAAATCTAAAAATCAAACAAAAAATTACATTTAGAAAATTGATATATAGAAAATTTATTTGCAATTCAAAATACCGATGGAAAACTAACTTTAAAGTGTTGTATATCATATAGATAGGGAGGATTACGCCGATTCCCTTTAGACCATATCGTGGAATTAAATTGAACACAAAATAAAATAAAATAGTATAACATTAAATCTTCATGTTTGTGATTTATTTTTTTTTATAATATATTATATACCAATATACCTATTATATATGATGATATCTGAACTGTATACATGATATATATATATATAAATAAATATTTCAAATGATGGTGTTTTGGTGTTTGTTTTGTTATACACAAAAATAAAGCAAATCAACTGTATAACATTTCTCACATAAACTTTTGTTCGTTACTTTATAGATAAAAAGTTACATTACCAAAAAATAAAAAAAAATCCTTTTTTTTTTTTTAATAACTTATGATTTATGACGGTAATTAACAACACATACACCCATATATATTTATATATAGTGAACTCAATGTTAATTTGCATATTCCATATCATATATGAATATAATATATATATGAGAATAATATGTGTGTATGATAGATATACTATATATACAATTATACATGTTGTATTTATATATTCAAGCAATATATGATGAGGTATACATAACAAAGTTAAATTTCACAAAATTGTATATAAATATAACTTTCCTCATATATACCTACACCTATATGTATATTATAAATGTACATGAACATTGAACAATGAAATAAAATAAAATGAAAATGTAGAAAAGTCTAAATATATACTATAAAATTTATGGTCAACATTTTAGAAAATTTATCGTACATGCATATATATATATATATATATATATTTAGAGATATATGTATATATGCAGATTATATAATTTTATACATCTGAATGAAAAGGATTAAGGTTATTTTTTTATTAATAAAAAAAGGATACAAAAAGAATAAGCTAAAAATATATAGACATTTTTAAATCCTTTTTTTTTCTTTTTTTTTATATCAATAACCATAGTGCTTATATATCTTTTATCCATATATACTATAATTTTTTTTTATTATACATCTTTTTCTCCTTTTTTTTGATACTTATTTTGTTAAATGAAAATGTTTTTAATTCTTTAATTAAAAATTTTCTTTATTTATTTTAACTTATATAAATATTATTTTTTGTTTTTACAGGATATCAAAATCATCAGTATTATTACTGTGCTGTTTTTGCTGGGCTATTGTTATACATAACTGAATAAATGTAAAATAAATAATCGTATATTTATACATATACAAATATAAAAAAAAAATGATTACCATTCGGACGTTATACTGCATTCCAACAACAATTATATACAATTCAAAATGTACAATATTAAGTGCAATCATAGTATTATTATTTTATGTTAATACGTTGAATGTAAATGCACAGGAAGAACAAATTCCATTAGTTCGTTTACCATCAAATACATTACTTAAATATACAGCATATAAAGATGTATCAATATTACATTTTCGTATACCAACCGATACACGAACAGCAATGTTTAGTTTTAAAGCCTATGAAGAATCAAAAAGTGCATTTCGTAAGTATATATATAAATATAAAAAATAAAATGTTATTTATTTTTTTTTTTTTGAATAAATATACGATTAAGAATTAAGTTTGTATATAAAGTGTCTGTGCATATACGTAGCGTACATATATATATATATAAATTAAATGTGTCAAATACATTATAATATTTAGTTTTAAATTAAATAAATATTTACTTTATATATATATATGTATGTATACATACATAAACTCGCAACATGTAAATCTTTATAATATAAACTATGAATAAATTATATATGTACAGATATAAATATATATAAATGTATTTGATATATATTTATATAACAGAACAGCATATAAAAGAATATAATTGTTATTATTATTATATATATAACATATACGTTCACTTCACTTGCACATTCCATTCCATTATTGGAAGTGTACGTATATATTTATAGATATGGAAGAGAAATCTTCAAAAATACAGAATATGCTTTTAAATTACATTTTTTCGTAAGCATTAAACATTTATTTAGTTTGAATATTGATGAAATTTATGGCATTCTAATATAAATGGTTTTAAAATCCTTTGTTAAAATTTTCAATAACTCCTATATGAATTTGATTACACTTTTGGGAAAACCCATATGAAAAATCATATCAATAATTTTGATAATGTCTGAGCCGGTAGAATATTTTTTAACGTTAGTAAGAAAAACTATAGGAAAATTAACCTATATATAGTTTTACTATTAAATATACAATATTTTACATGGATATAAATTTAAAAAATTGTCTCATACAACGCCGCCGTTGTAAATTTTGCTAAAATTCATCGCATTTTTTAACTATACAATTTAGATCCATATACTATATTTATAGAGATAGGCTTTTAAGGAAATGTATATTTTTATGTTTAGGAATATACATTTTTGGTTAAAACCCACGTACATTAAATCTATTCATCTTTTATTTAATTTTTCTTTTCCTATATATGGTATACATGTAATATTATTTTAAGTATATATACTTAATATTTATGATTTTATACCATACACAAATATATAATAATGTATAGAAATTTTACAAAAAAAATAAACGTGCTATACATATATAGAAATTTTCAAATTTCAATTTTATATATAATATAATCTTTGTAGATATACAAATTCGAGTACATTTTATGAAAATCTATATACCATATATAAAAAAGAAAAATAATGGAAATTTTTACTGTATATATATATATACAGATAAAAGCATATATAGATATACTATCTATACACCTGAAATATTTACACGTCCATGTATCCACTTTTTTATACAGTCACAATGTATATTTATAATTAACAAAAATAATATTATTATTTTTTATTCTATTTTGATTCTAAATTGCATTTATATCCTTTATATATCAAAAAAAAACACACACATAGATAGATTTCCTTTCTTCCTTCCAAATAGACGCTAGACCGAATCTATTAATTCAATGTATCATCAGTATATATATATGTGCTGATATGCATTATTATGTAAGATATTACTATATAGATATTGGTACTACAGATGTAAATTATTGTTATTTTATAGCTATATGTATATTAATATAGTATACTATATAGAGCAATATATTTAGAAATGTTTCTGTGAACGATTATTATTCATATATATATATAATAAATGGTGTATGATAGTACTACAAACTTTCCAGTTCAGTAAATTATATATACATATATAAATATGTATATGTTTATGCTATGTGTAAATACAAACCAAATTCAAACTAAATTAGTTGGGTTCCTCTGATATTACTGTCGATTGGAGAAGTGTTAAAATATATGCGTTTACTACATGAATTTATACATATATATATATTATTTACATATGTAAGTTAGTATATACATTAATATACATTGCTTTTGTGTGAGAGGTGTAAATAAGATAAATTACTCTGTATATAAAAACATGCTGATTGTGTCAGAACATCGTATATTTCCATATTATATCTATTCTAAATAGATTATGTACATAAATTTTAGGTGTAACGTGGTGTAACCTATTTCAATAAAGGTATATATGTATATATATAATATAGTCTATTTCTCTATTTATAATATATGTCTTTTGGTGGTGCGGCCAAAAAAATTGAACAATGGAAAAAAAAATAAATATAAATAAACCGCCCGATAGACTATTCGGGTATCATATAATCCGGGTATCATCCGGGTTTCGATTAAAAACATTGTTCCGAAATTATTTCAAAATGTTTCACCCATCATTTCAAATTATTTTTCGAAATTTAATCATTGGACATTTTATCAACTACACTAAAGATCTGTTGGAAACTATATGAAACAATACTATAAAATACAAATGTACTATATTTCGTATGTCGAAGTTGTTCGTTATCGTCGAGCTTCCCATTATAGTTTTGACACTAAATATATATAGGTTACTTATTATATCTAAACGGTATATATAATATACATGTATATAATACGAAGGAAAACCGAGATATACTATAAAAATTGATTTTTTAAACATCCTTTTATTTCTATCATTCATTGTATTCAAATATATATACAATATATAATGTAATACATAATACTGGTTAGGTGATATAGATTTATGTATAGTATATGTATATATTCCATCATGTATATATTTTTTGTTTGTTTAAATTCCTATATTCGTACACATACACATATATTGGTATATTGTTTTGCAAATAATAACTAAAAAAAACTGTGTAAAAAATATATGCAAAATTTATTTATATATAGAAATAGAAACCAAATGCTTTTATATCATAAGATAACGTCTAAGAAATTTTTTTTTATAACAATATACGATATATAAAAATACAAAGGACCATTTCTATAATAAATACGGATAAAGCAATATAACTAAATACAAAGGAAATTTTATTTATAAATATATATATATATATATATATATATATATATATATTAGATGATGTTGAAATCATCTAAATATTCCTGTGCAATTTCGTAGACGAAAAAATTTTAAATTAAAACACCAGAACAAACGAAAAAAAAACTACTTCTTTTTGTACAGAATCCATATGCATAAGTTTTTAAGTGGTTTTTTTCTAAAAGAATGGGCATTCTTTAAAAAAAAAAAAAATAACAAAAAATACATGAAAGAAATCAATCAAAAAAGGTCATAAAATACATGAGAACATTAAAACACGCCAAACAATCAATTTTTCTGAATGCATTATTAAATTTGTTCAAAAATACTTTTTACATAAATTCGGCTTTGTTACCAAACAAAAATGAGAATTGTCATGTTATATGCGATTTTTTTTTGTCAAAATGATGATAAATTTTAAGTTGATCTCGCACTGTTCAATTGTTCATCTATTCATTTATGATGAAATGGTTACATATTTTCAGTGTTACCACATCAAAATGTGAAAGATGGATTGCACCTATTCGAAACCCCTATATAGAGTATCTTTAAACGATTGATATAAATAAAAGATAATGAAAAGGGAACAATAAATGAGAAAAAATTTGACTATTTACATTTTGATATATAAAAATTCGGCTATCAATAAATTTTTGTTATGCATTTAATAATATTATTCTATTTTTTTTTTTTCAAATCAATTAATTAACCTTTTCTTTTTTATTTTATCAAAAAATAAAAAATTTACAGAACGTGAATGCCAACCAAAAAATATAACATTACATTTAAAGGCTGGAAGTTATCCAGTTATCAGTCCAGAAAATATTGAATTTCCAAAACATTTTTTAAGTGCCGATCAAAGGTGAGTGTACACATTTATGAAATAATTATCATGATTTGAAATTTGATTAACTTAATGAGTATAAACCAAATAAATAATAAAATAATTGATATAATCAAAAATATATTAATAGAAATGGTAAATTTTTATAATAAAATAACAACGCATAAGTGAAAAATTTAAAGTAATTTAATTAAAATGTTATCGAAATTTAAAATTAATTTAAATTACAATATTTTTCTTTTCACAACATTATATTCTATTATTTTTATAACAAAATTTTGTTTATGTTTCACAAATTATGGTTGAATGAATTTATTTAGAAAATATTTATATTAACATATAATGTTTTCATAGATGTATGTTGTTCTTCATATATGTATATATATGCTGAAAATGTGTTAATTTAATGTTTTGGAAAAATGTATTTCAAATTTTATATATACATATATATATTTTTCTTAAAATATTCATGTATATTTTTATGTATAAATAATATATATATAGTATATATATAGAGATGTATATGGCATGTAAACTCTTTTCTTTATTCTTTAGTATTATATTAACCTATATTTTTCCATGTCTTTAGACAAAAGAAAAGTATACAATATATACGTAAAAATATTATTAAAGTATAATATATATATATAAATAAATTTATAGTACACAATGTGAATATTTTATTTAACATGCATATATCAAGTAGTAAACATACATATGTATATAAAAACTTGCTATAAATGCATATATATATAGAATATATTACAGGTATAGGTAGTTAATCCTGAACAAATTCGAAATATTCGCAAATCATAATGGAAATTTTTCACCTATATTTTTGATGTCACATTTGAAAAATCAGTGAAAAAAACCATGAAAAATCACCACTTAATTTTGTCTATATAACGAAATAAATAATTTAATTTTTTTTTGAAATAAGAAACGATTTTTATCTTTACGAATTAAATACCTTCAAAAGTCGTTAATTCTGATTGAAAAATATGGGAATATTTCAAAATTATATTTCAAGAATATTTGCACCAATCTCTTCTTAAAATCCCATAAAAAATTATTATACATTACATTCCCTATATACACATATATACTGAATATATATTGTATTCGTTTGGCCCCCATATATATATGTGACTGATAACTTATTCATATTGTTACCATTTCCTATATATTCATATATCATTATATAACATATAGTTTTCCTATATATATATATATAATAAATATACAATAAAAATGGAAATATGTTTATAGATATATATGTCGTGTCGTATATATAAACCAATGGAAAAACTATGAGTTAAATTATGTATTCATTCATAATACACACATGTATATACTGTGTATATACGAACATTTATGCAAATTTAAACAGCTATATTTGTAGGAGTAACGAGGCATGACTTGTTTTTATAAATCCATTGAATTCCACTTATAATATGCATATGTATATTTTTCAATAATAATATATATACACAAAATAATATATGTATATAATATATAAAATAGATAAGAAAGGATTGATAATGTATATGCAAGAAAACGTATACAACATTTACACACTATACATTAACATATAATATCATATACATATATGTTTATATATCATTTCTATATGGAAAATTTATAGTTTACTTAAAGAAGATTGACATTAAATCAATACTTTACACATAATATAACTATTTATATAATATATATATATTTTTATATGTCAACACACATTATATATAGAATATAGATTATCATATAGCGGTGTTCTTTTAAAAATACTTGTAAAAATTGATATTTTTATCATATCACGATATAGAATTGATTTCTTTTTAAACAGATGAGAATTAATATTTTTAAAAATCATTCAATTTATTGTATACCTTTTCATATAAGTTATATCATTACACACATGCATTAAAGGAAAGAAAAAATCACATATAATAAAAAATACATTTAGATATTAAATTTAGATTTTTTCACATTCTTAAAAAAGTTCTCTATATTCTGAATCAGGAAATCCAATATTTTACAGACATTATCTATATAATGTATTATGTTTACTTTACGCAGGGGTTAAATATTTTAAAAAGAAAAATAAGAATTGTTATCCGGAATTGATAAGTATATACAATATACATATAAGATTTTCAAATATACAGTATACAATGAAAAATTCAATAAAATCTTTAAAAATGAAAAAAAATTTCATTTAATACTTTACTGATTTTTTTTGATGCATTATAAATAAATAAATACACGAATGAGCTTAAATTAACATTCATTAATTTAAATTACGATGGATGCAAAAAAACCTATCTCAATCCCAGAAACGAAAATTACTAAGAAATGCAAGAAAATCTTGAAAAATTTTGAATCAGTTCTTTAAAACTTTTATATTGATATACATACGAAATACTAAATTTCCATAACGATATATATAGATACAACTATCATATAGTAATTTTAACATTTGTATATCACATTTAAAATTTAAACATAATTATTTCGTATCCATATAAAGAAGCACAAACAATATATCATTCTATATATATACAAAATCACACATTTAAAAAATATAAACTTTATGCATTTTTAAACATTTAAAAGTGTAAAAATACTCGCATATATAAACTTTATGTATGTAATCCGATGGCAGCTACAATAAGAACAGGTGCACAACATAATTTTCTTATTCTTTAGTGTATATATTTATAGAACAAGCATAAGACACTTCCAAACAAACAAACAAATAAAATAATGCATGTCATTATACTTTGAAGGAAATTAATGTATGCAAAAAAAAAAAATACAAGAAATTTTTAAAATATTATAAATTCTTTAAATTTTAAAGACTTTCAATTATTCTACATTTACATTTTTCACATCTTTGCATAACGACACTTATATATGTACTATATATATATATATATATATATGAATATATACAAATTATTATATAAGAAATATACCTTTTATAGTATTAACTTATGAATTCTTACATATAGCTGTTGATATTTTATAGTTTAATAGTTTACGTAAAATATACCTTAATGTACCATTTTAACATACTATCCTTATACTTGTTTATGTATACATAGAATGTGGATATACTTATGTGAGATATATCTAAATAAAGTAAATTTAATTGCCATATAATATATATATAATGTATACTTATAGTCGTATCATATTGTATAAATATATCTATGCATATATTTACATATATATAGTGTTTATTCTAACACTTTGTAATTTTATCAAAAAAAAAAAAATTTGCACATTTCATAAGGCACTATACATATTTTTGCATGTGAAACAGCGCTTTCATTAATATAATATATACACACTTTGAATTTTAAACAAAAAAAATACTAATGATGTACATGAATTGTGACAGAGAATTGTTTCGTTAAACGATCCTATATATATATATGTATCTGAAAAAAAAATAACTTAAAAACTGTTATACAGAAATTATAAAGAACAGTATATTCAAATAATTAATTACATATAATATGAAAAAATAGTTAATGAAAACTTCATGAAAATAATTGATTTTTTTTATCACATTTCTTAAACCATACATCATCCTATTGCTGATAAA
Source organism: Dilophus febrilis (assembly GCA_958336335.1). NCBI lineage: Eukaryota > Metazoa > Arthropoda > Insecta > Diptera > Bibionidae > Dilophus > Dilophus febrilis. The sequence goes on along the minus strand of OY284468.1, from coordinate 22,626,958 downwards.
TTTAATCGGTGACAATACTCACATTTATGTCTTATTATGAATTTACCTCTTAAAATATATATTTTTCTTTTTCGTATCAACAATATGCTATATTTTTTGGTTTATCAAAAATATAGAGATTATTTTTAATTTTATTTAATCCTATATATAGTTAGATATTTTCTTTTGTATAAAAACTTAAATCACATTTTATAAAAAGATAAAGTATTAATTACTGTATAATTTAAAATTATTATAAAGGTAATTTTTTGCTTAATATATATAAAGATATATTTTTTTTTTGTAATTTACAATACAAATTGTTATTAACAATAATAATGCGATATTCTTCAAAACTTGAAATTACCTTTTTTTTTTGTTTAGCTATATTTATATATAGATATAATTATATATATTTTACAAATCCTTAATTTTATAAATATATATATATAAATACTAAATTGAATAGGTGTAATATAAGCATTGACGTTGCTAATAAGGTGAACAGAAATCATTGTCAGTATAATGATTCGGATATAAAATAAAATAATTTAATTATAATTCTTTATGTTTGTAAAAACGGAACGGTAGATAAAATTTTATTACGTTTTATTGGGGTTTTTGTTAGAGGTATAAAAGAAAATGTAACAAAAAAGAAATATACATGACATAATGATTAGGTTTAAAATCTTAATTTTTCAGTCCTTATATTTTTCGTTGAAATCCTGTTTAACCAAAATATGCGATCACCTTATTTAAAAAATACGAAAATATATGTATATATACAAAACTTGGTGAACAATTAATTTGTAAATGAAAGTTCTACCTATATATATATAATATATCTATATGTATAAAAACATATACGTATATATGGAAAACAAATGCGAAGGAAATTGTACACGGAAAGTATTCTAATTTTTATTATCATAAAAAGTAAAAAAAAATTGAAGAAAAAAAGAATGTACCAAATTAAAATTATATATATATATATATATATACATATATGAAATTGAACAATATCATAATAATGAAAATTATAATTAATGTATAATTAATTACGAAAGTTTTCTTTTTATATTTTGCCTTAAGTTTAGTTAGAATGCATATATATATGAATCTATAGGAATATTATCACAAACAAAAGTACGAAATTCGCGTTTATCTCTATATATACAAACACAGATATATAAATAATATATACAGATAAATTGCCGTATAAAGAATAATAAATGATAAAAAAAAATTGTTTCCATTTTTTTTCTGTAGAAAAATAATAATAATAATAATAATAATGGTGATGATGTTTCGTGTTTCCTAAATTCTTTTATATTACTTTTATACATTTTGAATCTTTTATAAGTTAAAAAATATATATTCATTTATATACCGATATATTCATATATAGTGAAGAAAATTGCTAAAAAAAAACATATTTTTCTTTACACTTCCTCTCAAAATAAAACAAACGTAAATTCGCGTTCTACATTGTATAGATGAACAAAAAGTTTTGAGAATTTATAATCTACTCTAACGGTTTTTATACTTAAAAATGACCGTATGGTTGAATGGATTTGAGAACTATATAGTCAATTTTCATTGGCTTGGTAAGTTTGAAAGATATTCTCGATAAATTCTAATTCAAATAATCCCACATTATAATGAAGAGATTTTTATATGAATATAATACGTTGGCATAAGTGATTGCATGAAAATCATTTTTAAAACCATTGTATTTTCCAATCACAATCACCTTTTTGAAAAAAATCAGTTTATTTCCGTATATAAATCACAGAACTTTATTTAAAACATAAAATATCTATTATGATACTTAGGGATATTATTATTTAAAATTTTTTGACCACACTATCTATATATCTATATATAATTTCATGAATATATTTGAAGATATGAAGATTGATCCATTTTAAATTATTATTAATGTATATACAACACAAAAATGTTTTATGCGAAAATCTTCGATATATAAAATTTTTATCTGCTTTATACTTGCATATATATAATATATAAATTTATAATGAGTTTTATGTACTAAATGAATGGGGGTAATTATTATTATTATTAGGTTTGTTATGTGGATACAACAAAAAAAAGTTATGACTTTTAACCTTTTTATCATATAATCATAATAAAAAATCGCAGTATATGTCCGTCCATTCATCCATATCCATCATAAAAATTATGTGCAATTAATCTATATATATATACGTATACTTGAATAATAAAAAAAAATATATAAATAAACAAATTAAATGGAACAATAATATAAGATAATGTAAATGTAAATAAATTGATATAAATGATAATAAATGTAAATTCATTATTCTCATAATAATTATACATGAATATACATTTTGAATAAATCTTTAAAGAGTAAAAGAGTTATTTATAAAAAAATTGTTGTATACATTATATTTGAATGTGGGATATTTTTTTTTTATGTAATCTTTCTATTCATCTATATAAGCAATATATGGGCAATGACTTATTGTAACCGTTGTAATTTTGATTTGTTTACTCAAAAATGATATGATTAACAAATAAATAAACTTAAATCAAGAATTAATATTCATATATTAAAATTTTTATTTGGTATCATCAACTAAACTAACAATTTTTTTGTGCATTTTATATCGCAAAAATTATAAAATTTAACTACTACATATGTGTAAAGTGTAATAAAATACGTTGTATAATACGCTTTATAATCTATGCATATAATCGTATATATAATATAACTATAATATCGCCTATATATATATAATAATATATATTACAAATATGAATGATATTTCCATTAAATATATATATATATAATGATATAATGAAATTTGAACCCAATATGTGGAGAATGATAAAAAAATAAATAAAATAAAACTAATATTGATTCAATTTCAATTCCATTCATATTTTTCTTTCATTTTTTTTTATTATTATTATTATTATTATTATTATTCTTTTCATCAATTCATTCATATATATATGTATAAATACACATTCCATTCATTTATTCATTCACTCATTCAATTCACTTATTTCTTAATATTATGAATGATACCCTAAGGCTTTTGATATTATATATTTTTTGAAAGAAAAAAAATCTATGTACTGTTCGTATGTTTTCATATATAGATGCATATTTTGTTAAATATATACGTGGGTACAATCTGAATAGAATTGGTATATCAAATGAACGTCTTGCATACCTCTGTATAATATATATATAAATGCTTATCGTTTTGTTGCTCTATTCACAAAAGTGTGTAACTGTGTACACAGTCATTTACAAAACAATATCATCACTGCTGCTGCAGTTACTATCAATTATTTTATTTTATCTGTTTCGAAATTCATTAAGAGACAATTTTATCACAAGATAGTTGGAATAGTTTATTGATATAGTGTATATATGAAAATTCAGTTCAAGAGATATTTTTCCATGATCGCTTGCAGAGACACTTATTAAATATGGATATACATTCATTTTCATGGATATCTTGAACTTATAAAGTTTTTCTTTCCCTTGCGTGATGTCTTTAAACAAAAATTAAATACCAAACAATAAAACAAAAATTACTTCTATTTTATTGTGTCTGTGTTGTAAATCTTTACAATACAAAGTTAAACATACATTTAGTGATATTAGACAATGAGATGGGTATATAAGTTATGAAAACCACTGTTTATTATTTTTTTGTATTTATATCATCACATATATTTACATATATACATTTACTTACTATATATTTAATATGTTTTTCATTTTTTGCTTACAAAATATAAATATGTATATGCGGTTTTCAATTTCAAATCTCAACAAAATTATATTTATATATATACGGAAAATACTTGTAAATTTTCTATATATATATTTATTTTTATTTTATAATTTAATTTTTTTTTTATTTTTTATTCTCAATAATGAAATGAGAAATTTTCATATATCCTTTCGAAATTTTAAAAATGATAATATATACAGATTGAATTTAGATTTTCAAAATGATTATTTATAGATATATATATATGTTATATATAATATATGTGATAGAAAAAAAAAACAAAAAGAAAACATTTCTATAAGTCCTTTTTAATCCTTGCCTTTATATACTTATATTTAATTTTATCTTTTCAATTATTTCTTATATATAATTACATTTCTTTCATATAAAATTTAAATGAATGAAGCTCCTGAGTTATATTTTACTATAAGATATTATTATTAAATAATAATAACAATTTTGAATGGAATTAAATGAAAAGATATCGATTTATTCATTCACAAATATTATGTATATATATATATATATATATATATATATATATTTTATAAATACATACAGAATTTATAAGGAAAATTCAAAAAACTATAAATATACAAGTGAATTCAATTTAAAATATAATAATAATATATATGCAATAATTAAATTGAAATTCTTTTTTTTTGCTTTTTAAAATATCAATAAATTAATGAATTTTTAAATCGTACCCATTTTGATTTCCTGCCGCGGTTTTATATACATAATTCTACTTTATAATTTAATTCTTTATACATAATTATAATATATAAAAAAAATCCTATATATCTGATTTATTTTCTATATATAGTGTTTTTTTTTATTATTTGTTTTTTATTTTTTATCCACAAACAGGATCATATAAATATATATATATATATATATATATATAATTGTTGTTCAAATTCAAAAAGAAAAACTTTATAGATATGTATATCTAGTTTTTGTTTTATAGAATCTGTTTTTTTTTAATTGCATCCAAGCAAAAAATAAAAGCTTGTTTATTTTACCAATGCGGGAAAAATAAATAAATAAATAAATATACTATACGGTCATTGTGTTAATAAACAAATCCTTATAGAAATTTATTTTAAAAACGTTGTCAAAAGTCAGATGGATATATATAGCTATTATTTATATTTAAAATAATTGCATTTTCTTAAATTCTTATAATATACGTTTTATGATTATTTTAAAACAATTTTCTTGCTATTTAATATTATATAATAATTGTTATTTCTCTATTATAATGATGCATTTTTGTAAATAATCTGAAAAGGGATTTGTGAATATAATTTTTGGTTAAAAGATAAGTTATATTAAGGATTGTCGTGACCTATTTTCAAAGTGCCTAGTTTTATATCTATATCATATTATTCTAATTTTAATAATATTCGTATCAAATATCATATATATATATATATTTATCGTATAAAATAATCAATTATTTTTATATGGTCTCATTTTGTTATTCATTGTTTTTCTATATTTTTTTTCTTTACTAATATCAATCACTGTTCTACTTTAAATTACATAACTTTTAAATTTAAATATTAAGTATAATTAATAGTTGACTTTTATCGTTGACTTTGTTATTCCAAATGTGTAGTATTGATAAGTTCATGCGATTGCATTACCATATATAATGGTATTTTATTTTATTAGTTAACTATTGAAATTTTTCAAATTCATAGTATCAAGAGTTTATTAGCATATTAATTTTTTACTAAATTTTATTTAAAAATTTCATAGCAAAGAAATGATTTCATTTTATAAACAAAAAAAAAACAAAACCTTTTAATTTTACACACCCTTACTTAAAAGCACGATCAAAATATTTATAAGCAAAATATACAACGCATAATATATAAATTATATTTGAATTCAAATACAAATATTTGCTTCCTTATTTAGTAAAGATTTTCAATTAAATACAGTAAGAAGTATATATACAATAAATATTGTAGGGGCAAAAAAATATATATGCCCATTTATTCCCATTGCTAATTACAAAAGCAAATTTTTTTTGTATATACAACCAAAAAGCGAATAAATAAAATAAATAATAATAAAAAAATCAGTATAGAGAATGGCCTAATTTTCGATATGAATTTAAATGATATTGCAACGACCCTATATATATATATATATATATATATATATATATTTTTATTTTAATTTTCATATATTCATTTTTCGTTACTTCCGAACTTTAAAAATAATTTATTCTTCCCTTCATTTTTTTTATTTTTTGCTTTATTTATTTACAAATTTCAATATGTACGTACATACACTAAGGGATTCTTTTTTACAAAAAAATTAACACATGAATGAAGAAAGATTTGGGGTTTGTTTAGTATACCGACCGACAACAAATTGTCGGGAAATTAACATATTCTGCAATAAAAGCTTTTTGTATATTAATAATTTCATTTTGTTTTTATTTATTTACATTTATATACAAATATATTTTAATTTTTAATGAATTTAATCGAAAATTGTATTTGACCTGCAGAATAAGTATATTATACAATAGTATATGAACAAATTATCTACGTGTAGTAAAGTGTTAAAATTTAGATTTGAAATCATCTATATAATATTTACACTTTTAGTAATGAATTTTAATTTATGAATTGTTTATTCAAGTCTTACATTTCAAAGTACGTTTTTATACCTCTCTCAAATATACCATATATATATATATATATATATTTATAATATACAATCGTCGTCGACTAATTTACTTTTTATATTAATATATTTTATTTTATTTTTTTTTTTTTTTTGGCTTGAATATTTGAATAAAAATAAATTTGTGTATGTATAAATATATATAAATAGAATTAATTAAAAGGGATTTTTTTTATTAGTTTTTTTCGTTTACTCATTACGATCATTATTTTTCTATACATTTAATGGATATTAGTTATTAGCATTTTTCCGTTTCCAAATTTTGTATTAAATATTAACCACATTTTATTGATTCCTTATTCATTATTTATATTTTAAAAAATGATCCAGTTCATTCAATAATATATTGATAATCGTTTCAATTCGATTAACAGTGCCATTTCGATATATTATTAATATTATACGTTTTTCGTTTTACCAAAACCAATTTTCGGATTGATACTTTTAATAAGATAAATTTATGAAAAAATTTTTTAAGCTCCTCCATTACCAGGAAAATTAACACACATAACATTTTTTAAATTACCAAATTATTTATAATAAAAATTTTTGTTACAATTTATTTGATTTTATTTAGCAATATTAATATATTTATAATGATAATATAATATTTAACGATTAAAATAATAATAAAATTGTTGTAGTTTTTCCTATTTCTGAATGTTACTAGAATATTTTACCATAAAACCGTGAATACTGTATAGTTATAAATCGCCAAGACACAATAATGAGATTGTTTTAGAATCATAAAATATAAAAAACTGCTTTATACAAATGCAGATATATTGATAGATTGTTGTAATTAAACGCACAACCATTTTTGTGGTGACTAAAATCATTAGTCGGTTTGATATGGGTTAGAACTATAACATTTAAGTATTTATTAAGAATGAATATAACATTGATTTGCCAATGTTTTTGAAAGCACATCTAAAAACAAACATTATTTAATAATCCACATTAATTCTAATTATTGAAAATGTATACTTTTATAAATATCAATCATCATATATATATATACGAGTATACAGATTATTAATATACATTCATGTATATATTTGAAAATCATTATTTAAATTATCTGTATGCATATTTTTTAAATTAAAATTTATCTGTTTCATTTTCATTTGTATAATATATGGAAAATTTTCAATTGTCTATATATGTTCATAGTATTATTCTTTATATGTTATATATTTTTGTATATATATACATATATTGATATTTTCGAATGTTGAATTTTAAACGTTATATAATATAGTATATATATAAATATATAGTTTTTAATACACAATGCATATATGATTTATATATAATTAAATGTATATATTTGTTTTCCACAGATATGAAATATTTAATTTACAATTTGAATCGGATGGAACAACAAAACGTTTAAATATTGATGGACCACATCCTGGTAATTGGTTTGCTGTTGCATTTATAAGTTGGACGGATCCAAACAATGAAAGAATTGAACAACAAGGTATATATAATGATTTTTTTAATTATATCCCTATAAATAAATTTACATATACATATACATTTTCGATAATTACATATACTATACATGATATGATAAATATCCTTTTATAATCGTTATCGCAGACATGAGATTTATTGTATAGGATTTTAATTTTACAAAAAAAAAACGAAAAAGCTTTTATCGTAAATATATATGTATATGAATATGTATTTATGATACACCTTTCTAAACATTATATCATATATAGATTTAGATACCTATTTGAAATTATATTCATTTCGCGTTTTCCATTGCTGAATATATGAAATTTTTTTGTGCGTATTAATTTTAATGTGTAATGAAAATCTATATATAAAAAAAACAAAATTCCACACCATATATCAATTATATGAAATTTATATATATATTATGTATATTGTAATGTATTGATGAAGTTTTCCTCAATGTTTATATCAGTGTTGCGGCTATCGATGCCTATAAATACAGATTGTCTATATATTTAAAACGTGCGTATTCTATATATTTGATAGTATACGGCATAACAATGGAAAAGATACATAAAATTCCATAGTTTTATTATTAACTATTTGCATTTTTTGTTATTTCTTTGTACGAATAATGAAATTTTAATTTTTTCCAAATATGTGAATGTAGGAAAATGGGATTTCGAAAGCTATTTCCGTAATGCTAGCAACTTAAACCATTTTTAGTATGTTATAGATGAAGAATAGGTCACAGTTTTTGTTATGTTTTCCCCAGGTTTGGTGATTCTATTGCACAACACTGTTTTATACAAAACCCCATCATTTTTGTTCGAGTATATAAAATGAACATCTATAGCATTTTTACACCTTCGCATAATTATTATATACGAAACGAAAGTATATGAATTATATATTGTATTTGAAATCTATAAAATAGGACCAAAATACATAAATACATTTATTTATATGGCCTCATCAATTTGATATCACAACCATATAAAAGCATTATATGCGTATAATTTAATCGCATCCATCCATTTCTCACCAAATCATCGCTTTCAATAATAATAATAATAAATATATAAAGCGTATAAAGAAATTCTATCAGGTATTCATATCATGGATTTATATATCAATATATGTTGTATTTATATACATATATATTTGGTTTTTATAGACTTTATAAATAGCAATTCGTTAGCCGCACAATACACATTATCATATTGTATAAATTTTCACGTATCGTACACCTACAATACAATTTATATATGTATATTTTATATATAAAATATAGAGATATATTGGTATTTATATATATAAAAGAATAAATTACCGATTATATTCTGAAATAATCCCACTGTTAGATCCCCACATATATAGATTAAACATATTTGTATTAATTGATGGTGTTGTTAATATATATATATACACCAAATTATTTGTGTGATACGTGTATTTTTATATTTGCGTATATCATTATTTATCTATAAATAATAATATACACATGTTCATGTATAATATGTATATATATATTATAGATATCTGTATAGGTAATATAGGTATATATACCTAAATGTCAAACTAAGGCGAACATTATTCGATTTATATACATGTGTTTTATCATATAATGATGAAATTGCATCGTGCTATAATTTTCAAATAACCATATCCATTTAAAATCCTTTGTATAAAAGTATATATCTAATAATACACATTTTTATCGCTATATATATATATATATATATATGTATATAGAGTGTAATACATATATTTGTTGTATGAGTATATTTTCACATTTTCACATATATGAGAGCATTCCGATAATTTTCCTATTTATTCATATATTATGAAAACGTTTTCAATCATTTCTTTTGATATTTTTAAATTATATCATACAATTATCTTTTTATTTCGCTATGGATTTGGCCTATCAATTATTTCTTTAAGAAAAAAGGATGTATTACTAAAGGGTGAAAAATTTGTTTAAAAAATCCTTTTATTTCAATTTAAATCAATCGATAAAATTGAAGATATCTTTTATAAGTATTTTTTCCGTTCCATTAAAAAATAGGAAAATCTCTAAATTAGGAATGATCACTATCAAATAATACTATAGCAATTATCCTTATTATCGCATTTCCATTACCATCTACTGTTAAACAAAATTGTAAAAATAATAAAATACCTCTCGTTTTGTTAATATATAAATCAATTTTTTGTTTACAATATAAATATTTTTATTTTAATATCATTTTTAATTTCATGAAATTTTTTTTCTTTTACGACTCTTATATTATATATATATATATAGGTTTAGCAGCATCATGTGAAACATTATTACTATCGGAAATGTCTGTAATACCAACAATTCCAATAATAATCCATGAAAATAATCTATATACAAATGAAATATTTACAAATAATACAGAACCAATAAGTTATAAATTTTTTGTACCAAGAAATATTGAAATGATTGTTTGGACAATTGAAATCTTATCGATTTGTATTGAATGTACGAATGATCTCAGTATATATGTACAGGCAAATGGTTTACCAAATAGTAAACATTTTATAGATACAATGCAAATAGGCTTAAATGAAACGGGAAATTATACAATAACATTTTATCCACAAAATTATGCATGGCATTATGTTGATATAGATTTTATTACAACGTCTGACACTCCATCATCACAGGATATTCTCGATGATGAACAATTATTACAAAATAATACAAAAAATGTAAATAGAACAGCGACAACTACGAGCACGACGACAACAACATCCACAATAAAACCAACTACAACTACAATACCACAAATTAATATTATTGATTCAAATGTTACAAAAACTGTAGTTGGTATTAATAGTTCAATAAGCAATAAAGATATACAAAATGATACATTACCGATAAATAAAATAGAATTTAATGTACAATTTGCATTTATAACAATAGAAGAATTATCTATGGACATCCCGGCAGTATCAGATGAGATTGTTACTGCAGCAACATCATCATCATCATCATCACCACCACCAGATCCATCATCGTCAACGCCTGCACCATCAATTCTATTTGAACAAAATGAAACAATACAATTACCATTTCGTAATTTAACATATTATCCATTGATACGACAAACATATCGTGAATTTTTTATGTTCGATTATGATTTATTACCGGATTTAAATGGTACCGTACCGGCATATTTAAATTTAACCGGTGGTGAACCAAGCGGTTTTCATTTTGATGTTGGTGATGTATATGATATTGGTGGTACATTAACATTTGGTATTGTTATGAAAGATACATTAAAAGAATTGGAAGCCATTGATGCAATTATTGAAAAAGAAAAATTAAGCAAAAATATAAATATAACAATGGCAGCTAGTGCAACGTATGATGATGAACCACAACCGCGTAGTAATCAAACAATTATAATATGTATGCGATTAAATGAACCGGGTGTACCAACATGGCCAGATAAATGTGTTTATGGTAAACAAATATTACCGGCAACAAATATTGTCAATAATACAAATGAGGATACAAGTACCGGATTAATAAATATACCATTTCCCGAATCCGGTAAATGGTTTATAACATTTGGATTATTTTGTCATGGTCATGAAACCCAATCACCGATAACGATAATCGATAGCGTAAAAGATTTTGTACGAAAAAACATTAACATTATCGATGATATGCAATCACAAGCGCCGTGTGCATGCACAAATAATGTCAATAACAGTAATAATCAAACAACAACAGATTATAAAAAATGTTTAAATGATAAACAATGTTTGGAGTCATTAAGTGAATCGGATATATTAAAGGTGAAAGAATGTTTGATGGATTCAAAGTGTACGGTAAAATATAAGGATATGATAAATGAATTTAATCGGCATCACAAATATGTAACGGAACAGAAAATGTATGAAACAAAGAGAAAAACTACTGAATCGAAATCACAGAATGGTACCCGAACAACGGGAATAATGCAATCGACATGTAATGCAAGTGTAATATTTACGATAACATCAAATCCATGTGTTAATGGTCGTTGTGGTCGGTATGGACGTTGTTATCATTATATGTCGGGTGGATTTGTATTCTCAACGTGTTTGTGCATGAAGGGTTATCGTGGATGGGATTGTAGTGAAGATTCTCAGGTACCATCATCGTTTTCCATTCTATTGGCCCTATTGCTGTTGACGCTCAGTAATTTACTATTTATACCAAGTATTTACTTTGCCATGAAACGCAAATACTATACCGAAGGTGTAATTTATTTTTTTGCAATGTTCTTTTCGATATTCTATCATGCATGTGATTCGGGCGAGGATGAATACAGTTTTTGTTTGGTGAAAATCGGTGTATTACAATTTTGTGATTTTTATTGTGGTCTTTTGGCCATTTGGGTAACATTAATTGCAATGGCACACATTCGACAAACATTTGTTTCATTGTTGCACATGTTCGGTGCTATCCTTTTGGCATTCGGTACCGAATTAAATAAACAATCATTATGGGTATTTCTTGCACCGGCACTCACCGGTTTATGTATAATATCGTTAAGTTGGGGATGGCGATGTCGACGCACTCATAAATGGTTTCCGGCACGTAAATATTTAGCTGTATTTTTACCAATTGGTATGTGCCTCGTTATGATCGGTCTCATTTGTTATGCATTTTTACAAACAAGACAAAATTATCATGTTGTACATTCAATATGGCATATGGTTATGGCATTAAGTATTTTATGTTTGCTACCGAATAAAAAATCATTTTTACCAAAATGCTAGCATATAATGTTTATTAGAAATTATTTTTTAAATAGTAGTAATAATAGTAATACTACCAGTAGTGATCAAGCGGATCCTGATGTTCCCGGTGATCCGCCAGATGTTGATCATCTTCATCATAATCATCTGCATCATCATTGTCACCGTCGTAATAACGATGACATTCATTTAAATAACAATGGTGATAATAATATTGTTAATAATATAAATACTAATAATAATCCATTGAATGTAATTATTGATGATAATAATAATAGTCAAAATTATATTTAATGACTACTACTAAAAAAACAAATACACAAAAAAGTGATTGAAAAATATATACCAAAAAAAAAAAAAGTAATTCTTCTATATAAATATATAAATAAATACCAATTTTCTATAATAATTTTTAATATAAAATATATATTAATTGTAAATAAATATATTTATATCTGTATAATAAAAATTCACAAAGCCTTATTAATTATAATAAAAACAAAACTATATATATATATGTATATATATATATGTGTGTGTTGTTTATATATAGAGTTGACTGACATTTATAATTTCTTTATTTGTAATAATTAATAAAATTTGATATGAAATATTTAAAACAAAAAATACCACAAATGAATTTAGGACATACTTTATACATATAAAAAAAAATCTGTGTGTTTTTTTTAACATATAATAAAAAACTGTATATATAATTATCGGGGATATATACATATGTGGATAAGGGCTTCAATTAAAATAATTAATTTTTTTATATACATACACGCATCATATAAGTATACCTTTATACCTATAATTATAATATAATAAATATTTATACAAACAAAGAATAAATTAATTTTCAAGGAAATTATACCTAAAAAAAATAAACATATAATTTCAATAATGAATTCATTTCGTTTTAATCTTGGAAAATTCGTAAATCCTTAAATTACATGAAACGATTTTTTGTAATTCTTTTGGTTTTTTTAATTTATTAATTTTTTTTCAATGCAATCCAATTATTGACAAAAATTGCATTATATATACTTTGATTTAAATGTGCAAATTCGTGAAGGATTTCATTTAAGAATTATAATACTTTATCCCCCGTATACCAACAATGTCGCACCGTTAAAACCCACAAATTATGAAATTCATAATAGACTTTTTTTATGGTGGTAAAAAGAAAATCCAATTTTCATTGACAAACCAAAATAAAACAAATAATTATCACTTAATTGCTTTCAGAAATACACACAAATGACTTTACACATATAGGAATAAAATCAAATTACAGATTAATTTGTCTAATTACAATAAAAACTTATCACTATATATATAATGTCATGCAAATGCGAAGTTTCAATAAATTATATAATCATATAACGATCAATTTATACTATAGCGTATAAAAAAATAACTATGCAAACCCATATTTCACTATATCTAAATAAACACATACAATTATTATTATTATTTATTTATAAATTATATATAATTGACCAATTATTGTGCAGTAAAATTAATAAATTAAAATTTATTTATGGTATAAATAAACTAATTTTTTGATTCTATATCCTAAATAAATTTACATAAATGATATATAGAATAAAATATAATTACCTGCTCTCAATTTAAATATATTTATATTGATTTTTTATAAATAATATTTTTATGCATTTTTTTTTTTTGGTTTGTTTTGTATTAATACGAAAGAAAGGAATTTACTATATATAATTATAATGGATTATATATTGGATTATATATAATAATATAATAAATAAATAATTTATTAAATAATACAAATTAAAAAAAATAAAATCATATATACGTAATATTTTTATATGCAAACTATGATAAATAAAATAAATTGTTAAATGTGCACTGCACCATCAAAATCTATCTCCTCATCCTCTATACAAATTAATGCTGATGATATGCACTTGCACTGGGAAACTCTATATATATATGCAATTCTCTATATAACATATTAATAAATATATAATTTCCTATATACACCCTTAAACAATCCCAAATATATAAATATGCTTATGTAAATATAAATACATTTTAATTGCAAATCAAATATATACAGAATAAATACAACAAAAAAAATCATGAAAACATATAAATTTTTTAATTATTAAAAAATAAATTATATAAAAATCAATAAAAATAATGCACATATACCAATTATTATGAATAAAAAAAAACAAAAAACAGCCAGAGAAGAATTGAATTTATGTAAATATCATTCAATATATATATATATATATGTATTAATCTCTGTATAATTTTTATTTTTTAAATTGTATATATAATTATTTGCAATAAAACACAAATCCAACAAAAATGATGCAAAATAACAAATACTATATAAATAATTATAAATATTTAATAAAAAAAAAATAAATAAAATAATGTAAAGTATATATTTGGATATTTGACGACGAAATTATAATATAAAACAAAAATAAAACCAAAATAAAAACAAAAAATTAATTGAAATTATTTTAATAAAAAAACAGGGATCAATTGCTTTTATTTTTATTTTTTTTTTTTCATTATTTTTAATTCTTTTTTTAACTTCAATTTAATATTATATTTTAATTTTGAATAATTAAAAAAAATGATTTGAACATTTCCTACATATATATAATAAAAAATATATAGCTATATAATAAATATATGCCTTGCAAAAACTTTTTAATTAAAATAATAAATGAAAAATTCTATTATATAACTACATATATAATTTAATTATATTTTCTGTATACGTACCGTATATTTATATATAATAATATAAAAAAATTAATGCGAATGTTTTGCTCAATACAATTTTTAAACAAACATATATATATATAATATATTATTAATTATTTATTATTATATATATATTCAATATACATACTTATTATAAATTAATTGTAATTTTATTATTTTGTTTATAATTTATAATTTATTAATATTTAGCTTTTATTTTATCATAACTAAATATATTTATAGAAAAATATATATTTATTTTTTATTTATAGATTTTTATTTTATTATTTTATTTTTCTGTGTAATAATTAATATATCTAATATACAATAAAATAAAATAAAATATGACTAAAGAATTTCTTTTTATGTAAATGTAAAAAAATATATTATATATAAAAAAAAATTGAAAAAATATACTATTTTTTAAATAAAATGCAAAATAAAATTATTTGTTTAATTTTTTATTTTTATTATGGAGGTTGATCGAGATGCTATTTCAGATGGATTTTGAAAAATGTTTCTTTCAATATTTAACTCCTCATTCTACTCATTTTTTAACGATATATATATATACATATAGAAAATCCAATATAAAAGACATCCGTTTTTGGTATACAAAACAAAATAATGCAATTCATTCTGGGTTAAAAAAAATCTTTCGTCATAACAAATCACAATCAAACATAATACGTATCTTTATCATTAATTAATAAAAGGTACCTGTATACAAAAAAAAAAAAAAACAAAATATTTTAATAACACACGATTATAAAGGTTTTAAAATTAAAATATTGCTAGACAATATATTTATATTTATTTATACTTTAATCTATATCACTAATAATAATGCGATTAAAAAAAAACTCCTATCAGAGATTTTTATTTCCAAACAAATAGAAAAAAAAAATCAAATATTTCTGAATATAGAAAATATCAAATATAATAATTAATTTTTATATTTAATCAATTCTAAAAATTAAAACTTTTTAGATAAGAAAATAGATATATATTGTACATTTCTGTTTGACAAAACAAATAATGTATAAATAGCAGTGGTAAAATATTTGTAAAATCTGTACCTTATTTGAATTATTACCGAATTGTTCGTTTTTATTTAAAAAAAAAAATATAAAATTGGGTACATTAAAAATGTGGAAATTTTTATTGCTAATATTTAGTGTAGTTGTTATTTTAGTTAATGGTGAAATTCGACCACCGGGACTGGACCTCGAATTTGAGGACATCGATGATAATGAAAATCGAAATGATTTACAAAGTATGCAATATAAAATGCAATAAATAAAATTAAATCAAAAATTCAAAAAAAAATAATCAAAGTTTAAAAATTTAATATAGTTTTATTTTAAATCATTATTAAAATATATCTTATATGAATTATATAGGATGTGCAGTGTTTGTAAATAATGCCAATCATTTGGGTGTACCACAACCATTGTATATTCGTCCAGGAACGACCGAATTTGCATTACCACAAACAGCCGCCGGTTTTGTACGTGTATACCATCAAGAAAATATTGAATTATTTTGTTCAAATGGTTTTCAAAATCCTCCGGGTGCTGGTAATACAATATTTACATCATGTATTAATGAGACCCGCTTTGCGTTCGGTGGCGGTGAAATGCAATTTGGGAATTTCCGATGTAATTCAATGCCACAGCATTTAGCCCGGTATACCGGACGTTCATGCCATAATGGCCAAATAGCTGAATTTGGTTTTATGGTCGGCACAAGATATTTCCAATTGGCTGAAGTGTGTCATAATGCGGCTCAGGCAAGTAATTCATGGGCCCATTATCATCAACGTCCGGGCAATCGTGGTTTTCAAACGAATTTCGTACGTCCAACATTTTTCCAGGGTAGTTTCTTTCCCGGTATGGATGTCGATAATTTATATTTTATTCCAAATCAACGTCGTGCCGTTGAACGTCAACTCGGTTCAGAGGCTTTAAGTTGGGTATTCATAGAACCACCGGGTAGTGATGTATTCTTAGCAAGAGGACATTTGGCAGCACGTGCTGATTTTGTATTTTGGAATCATCAACATGCAACATTCTATTTTATTAATGTTGCACCGCAATGGCAAACATTTAACGCTGGCAATTGGGAACGTATTGAAGCCGGTATTCGACAAATGGTTTCGGATCGCTCAATCGATACAGAGATATGGACAGGAACCTATGGTATTTTAACATTACCGAATGCTAATGGTGTCCAGACCCAAATATTTTTAGACGATGCAAATCGACGAATTCCCGTACCACAAATATTCTATAAAGTTGTAATACGACCATCAACAGCATCCGGTATTGTATTCATCGGCGTTAATAATGTTCATGCAACATTAGCCGAAATTCAACGTGATTACATTTTCTGTAATGATATTAGTCATTTGGTAACATATGTTCCGAATTGGGATAGACATAATATTGCTGTTGGTTATTGTTATGCCTGTGAAGTTAATCAATTTGCAAATTTCGTAGGACATTTACCACCACTTCCAAATGTTAATAATTTATTAGTATAAATTTTATGGAAAAAAAATTGTAATGAATTTAAAAAAAAAAAAAATAATAGAATTCAATAATAACAAATATGTTTTTTTTTAAAACGATATGTGTATTTATCGATGATCAACAAAAAAAATAATAATTAATCAAAAAACCAAAACAAACAGATTGAATTTTTTAAATATGACTTTAATTGATAATAAAATACATTATCTATTGATGGAATCGAATAGCAATTTAATATTAGAAATGTGTATTTGCTGAATTAATTGTGTATTCGACATGTGTAAGATAACCGCATATACGCAATTTGTATTGTTATTATAAAAAAATATATATAATTAAAGGTACTATACTGCGACAATTGATTTCAGTTCACTTCTGAGATTTACTTGATTGATATAGATTAAAATGCGATAATTATAAGGAAAACTTTTGTTTATTGTAACTAATTTTAAAGAGTCGATAAAAAAAAACAAATTTTAGATGGCAAATTATTTATTTAATTGATCGGCGATTTTATTCTTAGAATAAAACAATAATGATTACTTGACATGAATAAGGTGGACGAGAAAACAAATTAGTTTGAACCTCAATCCAATGTAATCGAACATGAATCCTTGAAATGTAAGATACCCGCGGTGAACTAAACACTACCATAACTACCTAAATTTAAATATAGCATATTCTTGAAGAACACTCCAATATCTGTTAAAAATATAAAAGCATTTTCCAATGAATCGGTTTAATAGTCAGATTTATTTTCAAAGAATAAATAAAATTTATATCATTAGAAGATTATCACATAAATCATTTTCATAAAGCAAAAGTACAAAAAATATATATAGAAAAAGTATTTTTTTGCATTGAATGCAAAACGCCATAATAATATTAATCATAATAATAATAATAATAATAATAATAATAACAAATAATAAAAATATTAAAAAAATTCTTATACATTATAAACCATATTCATATATCAATACATAAAATTTTAAATTATAAATTATAAACTCCCGATTAAAGCCAAAAATAATTAGCGTAAACTACCTGGACCAAAACGCATTTCTCGGTCGAATTGTTCGGCATTTAATGATCCATCAATAGCATGACAATTTTGATTAAACACACTATATGCACTTACTTCTCCCGGTGGTTTTGGATCCGTTCGTGTATTAAAATAAATTCCAGTTAATGTCGAACATATTAGAAATACAATACCAAATTGTAATTCAATTGCAATCACATAACATGTAGCCCAAAATATAAAACCTAAAATGTATGTCAAGTAGGTTATTGATTTAGATTCCGTTATCGGTGATACTAAATCTGTTTTATTTAACGGAGAATCTTCAGCTTCATCTGAATCACTATGCAGATGATTTGATGATTTAGAAGAATTGTCTGATGCGGATGATTCTAGGTCAAGCATTTGGTCACATTTATAGATAGATATGGCTTGTATTTTTGTAGCCTCGGTATTATTTCTTGATTCAAGTAATTGAAACCCAATTTTTGGTGCTGAAGGACATGATGGATGACATGCTAAAGGCTTCCCGCCTATATTATTATTATTATTCTGTAAAATTTATTTAATTAATTGGGTTGTATATTTAAAATATATATAAATAAATTTATAATTCACATTACGTTTATTCCAAATTGTGGTCGAACATTTTGATTTTCTTGCGACTGTTTTCGTTGTTGTTGTTGTGGATCTGGTGGTGACTCCTGAACATTTGGTGAAGCTGAACCAAACAATGGTACGACACTACAAAATTTCTTATGGAAATTACTTAAAATATTTTCACGTTGCTTTTGTGCACGATATGCTGCTAATTTAGCTTCCATATCCATAATTGTGATTTTATTTATTTTTTTCACCCTTTTTATTTGTTTTTAATAAATAAAAAATATCAATAAAAAAAAAATATAAAAAATAAATTTTTAGAAAAAAAAAAACACAATAAAATAAATAATAACACTGGAATCAATAATAAACAATATGGAATAATTGTGTTTGCCAGACATAGGCGAATTATATTTTATAAATAATATCTCCATCTATTTGTGAGTTTACGTTTATCTGGGATTCAACCCATAAAAGGGGAAATTAGTACTAACTTCAACAATATACGATAGAATTTGTTGGATCTATCGAAATATATGAGCAAGTCATAAAGGAACTTATTTTTCGTTTTCTAAAACCTTATATATACCCATCAATTGAATGACTATTCATAAAATGGGTTGTCCTTAAAATAAATTAGAACACTTCCATATATAAGGTATAGGATATCGAAAGATATTGCATACTTGAAATGCACGACGCCGGTGATAATTATCTAATTTTAAGAATATCCTTTAATAAACGAATATATAAGAATATCCTTTAATAATATCCTTTAATAAACTCACATAAACGACTGTAAATTATTGGTAAACGTTAATATTAGAAATTTAAAGATGTGTTGGGAGTTGGAGATTTCTCAGAAATAATTACACAATAATATTGTGAATTAAAATGAGTAGCTCTATTAATTAGAACTTTACTTCAAATATATTTCATTAGCTGCCGCAGTTAACAAATGCATTAAGAACTAAATAGAATCAATTTTACTTTCAAAATAATTCGATTTCAAAAGTTTAAACGTGAATAATAGAATAGAAAAAGAATAAATAGATATAAAAGAATAATGAAAAATAGAATTTTAATATTAATATTAATTTTATGAATTTGCATATCATACTATCCGTTGAGTTCTAAAACTGCATCCTCCGAATTCTATATATTTATTTTATTTTATTCTAAATATAAAAATGCTAAATATCTCACATACTAGGATTTTCTATTGCATATTAATACATAATACACATAAATATACATAAAAGAAAAATGTACATAAATACATAAAAGAAAAATGATCTAGAAAATTATTTATTTTTATTCTAATATTCTTTTCTTTTTGCTTTGATTTTATATATTTATTTTTACCATAATATATAAAATATTAATTAAAATGAAAGATTTTATTAAAAAAAAAAATAAAATAATATTATATTTCATAAAACTATTTGAATTAAATCCGATAAAAAATAAATGTTCTATAAATAACCAAAAAGAACAAAAAAAAATAATTCTATATTTTTTTATCTATCAAAAAATAATCCGAAAAATATTTCCACTTGTTTCTTACTGGGAAATCCAACACCAAAATTAAATTAAAAACACTTTAATAAATATATTACTTTACTAAAAATATCATATTATAATTTTAATATTGTTCTTTCTATAGAATAAAATAATAACATATACATTTTGTCCATAGATTTCTTTTTAAATAATAATTATATTATTATTTTTATTATTTATTAATTTTATATTTTACATTATTTTACAAATAAAAATTTCTATTTAAATACACGAGTATAATCCCTTTTTTTTATAATTTATTCATTTTTAATTCATTTTTTATGTTCAATTTTTAGATAAAATTATATTTTATTATTGAGATTTTACTTTGCTTTGTGTTTTTTTTTTTTATTTTTTCACATTTAAATGAATTAAAATTCTTTTTTTGATTAATATTTTTTATATATTTCATATTTATAGAGTTTATTATAACATTATTAATTTTTTATTTTATTAACTTATAAATTAGGGTATGTTAATAAAAAAAAAACCAACTATTATATAATATGATTATTTAATATAAAAAAAATGTAATTTATATATTTTGAATAATGAATATTTTTTTTAAATAAACTTTAATTTTTTCGTTTAATTTTTTATTTTTTTGGTATATAAGAAAGTAAACGGTAAAAAGAGAAAATTGGTGAATCAAGTAGAAATCATAAGTGAAACTTTAAAAAAAAATGATTATTATAAAACTATGAATATTGTTTAGAATATGAATTTATTTCGTCTTTAAAATGTAGCGAATAATGATTTGTAAATTTAAAATAGTAAAATTATAGGGATTTAATATTTAAAAATATAAAAATATATGCCAAGAATGACAATTTTCAAAACGCTTTTAAATATAGCAATTTTTCAAAATTCTAATCAATCTCTGAATAACAACTAAATATAGAATTCAAATGTGTTTTTTTTTATGATAAATCCATCAATGCATTAACGTTCTGTGCGGTTATATTTATAATTAGGCCAAAAATGTTTGGTATTCATATATATATATATATATATAGATATATATTCATTAAGCCATAATTCAATAAAAATAAAAATATTAAGATTAAAAAAATATATAAAAAAAAGATTATACTAAAACAGAAATTACACTCTAATAAAATAAACATTAAATGTTTTGTCAATTATTATTATTATTATCATCAAACCCCAAATAATAATTCACTCATTCGGTTGCATATATTCTTGTAAATCTTGATCGATAAAGTCCATTAAACCATTGATCCATAACGATTGAATTGGTAAAGAATCAACAACACTATCAGCCATACATTCATCAGTAGAACCTAAATAAATTAAAATTAATAAAATTAAAAAAAACAAAAATTACTTAATAAAATTCTGAACGTAAATGTTATTTGAATATATTGAATGTTATTTTACTTGTAAGTGAATGATTTCCTACGATATGATCGATAATATTCATGTGTTGTTGAGAGCATTCATTTGATCCGATACGAGTGTTATCACTATTATTTATATGGTTGTTAAGGCCATCAATGCTTTCACCATCATCACTAACTCCAATGCCAACACAACCACCACCACCACCACCACCACCACCACCACCACCAATACCACGATTATCACAATTATTACAATTGGTATCGACAACTGCAACATATTCGGTTAATTCATCATTGCTGATAAGCATTGGTTTTGCCGATGTTTGAGGCGTTTGAATGGCACCGCCAATTAACGGATTATTTGATATCATAATTGTTTCGTTTGGTGACAACATTAAATGATCATTTATGGTTGTAAAATCATTTGATAATAATGTAGCTGATATACTATCAATACTATCATCATTCATAAAATTATCATCTATTACGATGTCTGGCGGTTTCATTAAATAAGGATCCTATATTTTTTTATTATTATTTTTTTTTAGTTTTGGAAGAAATAAAAGAAAAAAAAATGTTAGTTATATATTTTTATTTTTTTAAATTAATAATTGATTTTAATTTTTTTTTTTGAAATCAATGCAATTCAATTTATTAAAATAATGGAAAAATGATCTTGAATGAAAAAATTTTTAAATAAAATATTTTTAGTATTTAAAAAAATAAATTCCCATATTCTTCATAAATTGAATTG
Organism: Dilophus febrilis; assembly: GCA_958336335.1. Classification (NCBI taxonomy): domain Eukaryota; kingdom Metazoa; phylum Arthropoda; class Insecta; order Diptera; family Bibionidae; genus Dilophus; species Dilophus febrilis. The sequence continues at coordinate 22,603,610 of OY284468.1, read as the reverse complement.
CACCATTTAATATATTAATAATGTAATTTAAAATTAATTTGTTTCATTTTAAAATTAAATTTTAAGAATTTTCTCACATATTCTTTGTATTATTAAAATCGATATTTAACAATTTTAATAAAACAATTTTAAATATATTAATATATTGATTATATTTTTTATCTTATCATTTTATCACAATAATTTTCGTTTTTAATCTATATTCCGTTTTTTTTTTTTTTTGTGTTTTATCAAAATTTTTTCTTTTTCATTTACCATTCAATTACATTTTTATAATTTTTATTATTATATACTATTATAAAAGATTATAAATAAATTTGCTGATAATCAAATGTTAAAATGTTAAAAACAATATACTTATCAAATAATATAATACTAAAAAAAAATACGTATTCCTAATTCTTAAAATTAATCTAAAATTATTGTTTATTTTTTAATATTAATAATATAATTAGTTTAAATCAAATATTTTAATCTTAAATAAATATTAAAACAAATTCAATTGTATTGATTTTAAACAATTTTCCGATATACCAGTGATTTGAGTGATCAAACATATTCAGGTGATTTAATAAAAAAATATTATTAGAAAATAGAGATAGGATATATTTATTATTAATATAATTAAATGGTTTTGATTCGGTCAATTAATTTTGTTTGTTGTTGAACTTTCTTAAATATGGAATGGTAAATTTTTGGTAGGTTGAATTTTTTTATATATACAGTTTACATGGTCATTAATCGCTTTAGAAATGTTTACAAACCAGCAATTTTCACTGGATAAACCATTCTCTGATCCTTATATACTGAACCTTTTTTCCTACCAATACAAGTAATGCGCATTCAGATAAAATTACCATTCTATTAAAATCGGTAATTATAGATTTTTTTTACTGAACCAAATGCATTAATTTTATAAATAATATATAAAGAAATAATTTTAGACGGTAAATTCTTTTTCAAATAATATTAAATTAAATTAATTTGAAAATAAACAAGAGGAAAATCATGAAATTATTATTATATATATACATTTCATTTACGTAAATCAAAAAACAAAGAAACATAAAGAAATAAAGAAATCACAACGCGTATAACATATATAAAATGTCATGTTAAAAAATTCAAAACCTATATTATAATTTATTTTATATAGCCGCAAGAATTGCATCATACAAAAATAAAGAAAAAAAAAATTATCGATCAGAAAGCAAAAGGAAAATATAAGAACAAAACTCAAAACCGTTTTGTTCTATATCAAAAAACGTACATTCAAACAAAACATTGTGAAATGTATAAAAGAAAAAAAAATCAAATAAAGGAAAAATATTAAGAGCATCCCACACGCAATATATTACAACTTCTAAAGTAAAACAAAAAAGTATCCTTTATAGAAAAAAAAAAAAATAATTTTTTTTATATTTATTTGTGGTTCAAATATCCCAAAGGATATGATTCTATATAATTGGAGATGTAAGTCCTATATGCTGATATAGTATAAAAAACAATAGTATAAAATCAGTTTACTTGGGAAACATATATATAGAGAAAATAAAATTGTCATTTTCTATATGTCATTAAATGGAAAATCATGGGAAAAATTTTTTATTTTTTATTAAGCTTTTATATCTCACATAAAAAATAATTTCTATATATAAATATATAATCATATAAAATAAATAGGAAATCTTATATCTGCATATTGATTTTCTCTTAAATTTCACAATTTTTTTTATATTGTACTAATGTTCATCAATTTTATATACATCTATGTTTTGACATTACATAGTAGAGATATCATTCAAATTTGGTATTTATATATAGCTACTAGTATATGTATATCATATCAGAAATCGTATATGTATATTAAAATTAAAAAAAAAAAACAAGAATATTGTTGGAAAACTTTTTTTACCTATTTGAGTTTATGAAAAAGGAAAGTCACAGAAAATAAATGTGAACATGAATATATATATACTATGATACTATATATGTTTTAAAATTTATCATTTTTATTCAGTAAATACTCTCAAAAGAATTCCACATAAGAAATTTATATAACAAAAGTTCTTTCATTTATAAAGATAAAAAGACGTCACAATAACACACAATTTCTTTTACATATATTACAATGTGAATTGTTATTTTTGTTAGTATATCAGATCTTTTATATGACAACGATCCAGAATATAATGCGGGGTATATATATATGGAGATGTATGTCATCAAATTATATTAATAAATGATAAATTTTTTTGGTTTTGAAATGATTTTGATTTAAGACAAATAATTTTAAGTCCGGAAAATATCAGAAAAAATGTCATGTAAAATAAAGAATATATACATTGTAATATCTATAGAATTGTAAATGCAGAGGTTTATGATTTATGTATTGATTTTATATAGAAACTAAATACATACACTACATCTAAAATGTAATCCAACTGAAAAACTGTCAAAAAATTGATAAGATCCTATACAAAATTAAAAGAATTTCATAAATTTGAAACAAATTTTCATGAAACAGTTAACGTAATTGTATAACGAATCTATACGGCGAGGTGGTGCAAAGATGGGAGATGCTATAGGAAGGGGGTTCAATTTCCAAAATTTAACTATATTATATAAATGGGTAAAATGAAATGTCGTGTTTAGCATTATATTATTATAGGGTTGCATTAATTTCTTGTTCAATGGTGTGATAAAATTTTGTATATCTATACTATAAAAACGAACGTGCAGTGCGAAATCCAATGTATTATATATTATGTAGAAATATTAAGTAGAAATTTTTCTTTAAAATTCTTTTCAAATTTTTCACTTTCATTATATAAACAATTTCATAACGTTTTCGTTTTCCAAAATAAAAATATATAGGGCATTGAATATTAAAATTATAAAACCAATAAATATAAATGTTGAATTTTTTGTTTAGGTTTTATAATTTTCAAATATATATTCAAAAACTTGTATACTGTAAATTATATATGTATAATGAATTTTTCAGTTGATCTTCATAATAACATTTTTTTTTTGTTGTTTCTAAATGAAAAAAGGTCAAATTTAATTAAAAACCATTTGATTACTAAATATTATTATTATTTTTCATTGTACAAGTAAGGATAAATATTTCAGGTTCTATATAATATATATATTTAAAATGAATCCCATATAAATTTTTTAGGATATTTGTTGAGTAATTGTTTAAAAAAATAATTTCAATGGTGGTTCAACGGTCGATTTAATAATAAAGTTTTGTAAATCCTGAACAAAATTCTAATGAATTTTCGGTTATATTATATTTGGAAATAAAAACTGAATATGTTATAGACAATATTTTACATAAATGGATCAAAATCATAAAAATGTTGACTTAAATACTCTACAGGTGTATTTTATGACCATATAAAATTGTTTTCAAAATTATACCAATATCTATATATATAGATATATTATTGATATACTATATTAAATATCAATTTTATTGTCAAATCAAAATTTTAATTGGAAAACGAAATATTTAACCTTATACGTGGAAAGTTAATTTATGTATAGTTATAACATGAATATAACGATTGAATAATTAAAATAAAAAGGTGAAATGTGACCTAAAACGAACAAATACGATATTTATATGAATATAGTAATTAAAATGTATGCGATAACATCAATTCAATAATAATAAATAAAACAGAATAATTCTTCATTTTTCGTGGCAAATACGAAATTGACCTATTGGTTGAATAAATTAAATAAAATATGATGTTTTCAGTTAAGACAAATTGAATTTTTTCAGTGACAATTTAGAAATGAACCCTTTTTTGGAGTTTACTTACAGATTACAATCTAAAACCCTTTATATATTTTGAAGTAACGTAATTTCAATTCAATCCAACCTATAAATAAATAAATTACGTATATAAAATACAAAATTAATAAAAAAAAAAAATAATTGATTGTTTACGAAAAACATTTTGATTGCGTGTTTATAATTAATAAATAAACACAAATATATAATAAAACGCACAAATAAAAATAATATAATTCCATATTATAGACCACCATCGAGAAATTCAATCCATTTTGAAAGATAATTTACGAGTATTTAATTTACAAGGTTAAGTAAAGTTATAAGATAAAAATTCTTGAATATGTTTGATCACTGCGTATATGTAAGAAAATTAATTAGAAAAACCATTAAAATTAAAATTTACTTTTTAAAATTTTTATTTTAAACATTTATTATTATTATTATTATTATTATTAATTATACATTTTTTATAAATGAATAAATATATAGATATATATATTAATATAATTAATACCTTATATTATAAATATTATAATTATTATTGTGTTTATATAATTGAGTTTCTTTTATTCCACATTTAATTTAAAACTAAATATATTTATAGTCATATTTAATAAAAATTAAAAAAAAAAAAAAACAACATATAAATTCGGTAAAATCTAATTGAAACATAAGAAAACTTATATTTATTTTTTTCCTATATATTTAATTATCATCATTTCAACATTTATTCAATCGATATACTATACAACAATAAAAAATGTTTCTTTTAATTAATAAATTATATGCTTAATTTATTTGTATAGTATTTACTATATAATTGAAAAAAAAAACAAATGATTCATCATATTTGATTTTTTTTCTCCAATACCTAAATTAATAGGAACTTAATTTAATTATATAAAAGAAAAATAATAAAATAAACAACAAAAAGCTCTTCCACGATATTATATAATTTATATAATTTTTATATGACAATCAGAAATTAAAATTAATTTACATTTTTTTTACTATATGTATAAAATTATATGTGAATTAACTTAAAGTTTTATGATTTATTGAAACAATTATATAAGTGAAATTTTATATCAATGGATTATTTTGTTATTATTATTAAAATTCGTTATTTAATCCACAATAATTAATTCTTTATAATGAATTGGAAATTATTATGATTTAAAAACCAAGGTATGATTAATTTAATTTTCATTTATGTTTTAATCGTTTTTTTTTTATATTTAAAAATAATTTAGAATCTATTAAAATACTTCCGGGATGGATTTTGCTTATTTTAACTTTATTTTTTTAATGTTTAATTTGTTAATGAAATATTGAAATAATATTATTAGTAGATATCATTGATTTTATATTATTTTGGACATAAATACTATTATCAGGAGGCTAAAATGGTAAAGAAAAACGGTAAATTATGAATGATTATTTTTAAAATAAAATCTTAATATAATAGATTGAAATTAAATTTCCAATCGGATAAGACTTTTTGTTTTAGATTATTGCTTAATAAAATTTTATTGCTATGTATGCGATTTATTATTATATGTATTTAATTTATTTTATGAATATTATTACAAAAAAGTTTATAAATTTTCAAACTGAGTGTTTATAAAATAAAATTTTAAGTATATTTATTTGGATAAAAATAAATATGGCAATATTGTCCATATAATTGCAATTTATCAATCATGCATAGATATACTTTCTTTACGGATAATTTGAATTCTGATTCGTTCTTGTTTAATTCTTGTATTTTTTTTTAGAATGTCATAATCGCTATATCAAAATCTATATTAGAATAATTTAGATATAGCGATTTAATAATTTGGAAAATTTCATATTACAATTGGGAATTCATTTTGAATTTTAATGTAATCTTTAACTCATATATAGAAAAGTGATAATTATAAATTATATATGGCAATAACACGTTATAACTGCGAGGCCACTTGGAAAATGTAATTATTATTATTATTATTATATGTATATTTAATTAACAACAAGTATAATATTTAAAATTATTTTAAGTGTATTTTTTTTTGTTTTATAAATATTTGTGGTTTTATTGAAATTGATATTAAAGTTTATTCGACAATTAAAGCAATTTTCCTCTATTTGTAATACATTATTTATTACATTACAGTATTTGTAATACATTATTTATTATTTTATGGAAAATTTTTAAAGAATGCATTTTGATAAATAAAATATATATTCTGAAAAGTATTTTTGTTTTTATTAAAATTTGCATATATGTGTTTGTTTTTAATTTTCAAAATAAATTGTATGATTATTTTTTTGTTTTATTTCAAAAATGTTGAGGTATATTTTATATTTCTATAAATTTGTATTCTATTGTTTTGTTTCAGTTTTGTATTTATTATTTGTCAATAAAAATTTAATTAAATAATTATACTATTTTATTTTTATTGAATTTTTTCTATTATCATTTTTTTATATATATAGAATTTTGGTTTACATAAAGAAAAAAATACCAAGGATTTTATTTATTGTAAATTTTTCTATTATATATTTTCTATTTGTTATTCGTTTTTTTTATTTTTAATGGAATTTTACTATACAAACTTGTTGTTTAATTTAAAATATAAAGTCTTGGTATGATTATAAAAAAAATGTTTTTTTTTGAATTAACATTCTGTTAAAATGAAAATAAAAGTATTTTTATATATAGGGTTATAAAATTTATGAATTTTTTTTGTATAGGTTTTATTTTGTTAAAAAAGGAATTATTTATATTTTAACTATATATGAATATATAAGTATTGTTTTTATTATTTTGTCAAGATTATTGCTTTTTATTTATTTATAAGAAATATATATATATATACGCGTAAATCAAATGATTGACGTTAATTGTATATTTGTTTATATTGAATATACATTACAAAATTAAATTTGTTTAAATAATTGTTAAATTTTATTTAGTTGTTTCTGTGGTGTTCGTTTTCCAAAAACGATTTGTCTATAATTTTTTTTTTATATAAAATGTTTATGTTTCTAAATGTATACACCTTTTTATTGTTATGTATGTAATTTCATTTACATTCATGTAGAGGTATAATAATGTATAATTAAAAGCAATAAATAAATCATGTAATTTATATATTGGATGAGTATAAATGTTATATATATATATATGGTTTGTTTTACTGTGTTTTACATTATTCGTACCAAAATCGTTGCAAAAGTGTACTTTAAAAAATTAAATATTATATATTTGAATATAGTTATAAATATTTATTACTTTTCTATACATTTTTTTTGTTTGGTTTGTAATTTATTTAAATTTAATTTAGATAATTAAAATATTTGGTTTATATTATTGTTATTATTATAATTTACTATATATATATATATGTATGTATGTATGTATATATTTTGGCTATTGATATATATGAATATAATATTTTTAAGTTGTATTTCAATTACTATATGAGGAAAAACACGGTTATTACAGGCATCATAAAACAGAGGTAGTTTTTATATATATTTATGTTTTTTTAATTTTAAAAAGAATAAAAACATTAGCTATTCAAACGGGTTAAAAAATGATATCAATATAATTAAATTATTATTTTTTTGATAATTAAATAAAACATATTTAACCAATTTTTTTGGAAGACTTAACAATTTTATTTATCAATTAATCGTTGTAATTATTTAATTTTTCATTTACGACATAAATTTTTAAAATTATAAAATAAAAATTCAAAATATCGTTTAAAAATGAAAAATTAATTGTGAAAATTAAAATATATAAAAACATTGCCAATTTTATCCAATAATTATAATAAATAATTTTTACATTTAGAAAAATAAATGATATATATATTATTATATTGTTAAGGGGTTCATTCAATCTTTAATTAGCTTAAGGCTAATTTATCTTTACGGTTTTCGACATCTTACTGATTATGGTTTTATCTTTTTTTTATTATATACTCATAAAAATATACACAATTTATAGGATATAAAAAATAATTAAAATTCATCAAAAATTGCCTTATATTTCTAAAATAAAAAAACTAATTTATATAGGTATAAGAAAAAAAAAAACAACTAAAATTTAGATAAAGTTTTTTTCTTCTGTAATTTATAAAAGGATATGGAATTCTTTAATTTTATTATATAATAATTCGGATAATTTTATTATATCACAAATAAATAAAAATCATATTTTTATAATCTCGTATTATAAAAAACGGAAACCACAAAATATCGAATTGATTAAGTTGATTATGATATTGTTTGAATTGTTTTCATTTATATAGAATTAATGGTCAATTTAATAATCAAAAAATTTAAAAAAAACTTATGGTTCGGAAAAATTGTATGTAGTCTTACTTTTTTGTAAGTCTGTTATAGATAAACTATAAATTGATATAGTTCGAAAAATGTTGATTTTAAAACGGTAAACCCGCAAAACAGAGTAAAAACATAAGATGTTTCTAAATATGTTATATTATAATATTCAACCTAAATACATATTCGATATTTTGTGTTCGCTATTGTCATCACACATAGAAAAACATTCTCAATTAAATGTGAAATTAAATTTCTAATATAAACTTCTTTGAAAATTATCGTTGTTTTTTTTTGTTGTGAATTTTCATTTTCTATTTATTATTGTAATATAAAATATATCGTTAAACATTTTCTTATAAAACATATTAGTCGTATAATTTAGATTTTATTTTAATTTAATTAAAAAATTAAAATATATTAAAACTATTTTGGGAGAATTTTTCAGACGAAGAATTCAAAAAATATTCTATTGCTTAAAATACAATAAAAAATTATATATAAATATAAAATTATGATATATATGTGTATTTGTTTTTTTTTTCTTTCTTTTGTTTGCAGGAGGGATTTTTGTTTGTCATTTAATAAAATTTTTTATTTAGATTTAATTTGAAATAATAAAAGTAATAATAATGTGAAAATCAGATGAAGTTGGTTTAATTGTTTTTTTGAATAAATTCGGTATTTTTATTAAGTATATCGTAGGAATTTTGAATTGAAGTTTCTGTTCCTGAAAGGGAGGTTGAAAAGTTATTTTAACATTAAATTTAAAACACACGATAATAATTCACAATTTAAAATTATCGAGAAAGTTAATTGTATATTTTTAGAAATGTTTTACGTTGTAATAAATTTCATTAGGATGTTTACAGAATGTGCTAAGCGAATTGTGTTTAAATACAAAAAAAAAAATTTATTTAAATTCATATACATATTTTATGTAGTATAGATTAAATTATTTAAAAAAAAATAATTAATATAAAAATAACATTTAAATTTTATGCAAATATATATGTTTATATTATAATTGTTTTATCAAATATAAATAAGCTATATTTAGACAATCATAACAATACCACTTGGAAGAAGATAATATATATACAGACAGGTCATTTAAACATTTTCATTGTTCATTGAATGCGTCTATATTTGAAGATTATATGTTTTAATAATTATATATATTATATTTAACAAATTTTCTTTAATCGCATATGATAGAGAAAAAAAAATTATTTTCGTATTAAATTTTGCAAAAATAACATTTTTTTTTTTTGTATGATAATATTCAATTTAGTTTCCATTGTTTAATATTATACGTATATAAACAATTACTGAAATCTAAATGAAAACTTTTTTAAATCGATTGTATATGAATATAGTAAAATGTAGGAAAGAAAATTGATTAATCAATGGATGAGGAAAATTTATTACCATCTAAAATTTAAGTGACAGACAACAGGAATAAACTCAACCAAAATTAGCGATTATGTTCTGTAATTTAATTGATTACAAGAAAAGTGTTTGGCATATACCATAGAGATAACAAAGATAGAGATAACATAGAGATAACAAAGATATAATGTAAATTTTGAGATTCTTCAGTATCTATCAATTAATAGATTTTAAATTTCAACAATAAAAAAAAATCATTTAAAACAGAATAAATCAAAAATAAATGAAAAGTAAAATTCTATCAAACTATAAAAATTAAATAAATAAAAAAAAAAACAACATAAACAAATAAAAAATTATGTTTAATTTTTTCAATAAGTTTTTAATATAATTTCTACTCATCTATATAATAAATCATATAATAATAATAATAATAATAATAATAATAATTAAACTTATAAATAAATTAATAGAAAAAAAAAATTATAATCAAATAACAAAATGTTTTGTACAAAATTTAGATATTCTGAATATTATTATTTAAATAACCAATCATAATGTTGTTATTATTTACCTTACATTTTCACATTACTTTATTTATCATAAAAAATATAATATAATATTATATGAAATAATAAAAAAAAAACCTAATCATTAATTTCATTATAATCATAAGACATTGTTTTTTTTTTGTTGGTTCTATAAATTTAAAAATATAAATTCAACAATAATTAAAACTCATAAAAAATATATATATAATAATAATAATAAGACTTAAATCTCATATTTTTTCTATTTATATATATATATATATTTTTTTTTTTCAATTTTATTTATATTTTTAAATTAAAATGAAATAAAAAAAAAAAAAAAACAAACAACTTAATAATTAATTTTAATATTTTAAATTAATTTTATAAAATTAATAAAAAATTACTATTTTTATGTCGTACAGTCTCTCTCTAATAATAATAACGCAGTTTTTATAGTTTAAAATAGTTTATGTATAAAAAAAATACTATTATTATTATTATTATTCTTACGAAAAAAACAAAAACCCATTCGAAGGATGCACAAAAAACATATTGAAAGGATTTTAAGTTGTTGTGTGTGGTGTGTTTTAATTGTTTTTTTTTTTTTGGTTTTTAAATATTGCTCAATTTTTTTGTTCTTTTGTGTATGGAATGGAGCAATTTGTTTTAATTATTATTTTCGTATTTGCTTTTTTTAATTTCATTCGCGGCCAAATAATTGTAATTTTTGGTACGATTTTATAGATTTATTTTGTGATTAATTTATAATATTTTATTTTATTTTATTTTATATATATTTAATTTAATTTTGTCAGTAAAATTTTGCTATTAAAATAGTTGTTCAGCTTTAAGCGTTTCTTCTCCATATTCTGCTGCTGGCCAGATGCGACCGGGAGTGGTGGTCTTTTGTGTATATTTTATTTTAATTTGATATAATGTCATAAATATTATTTTAGAGTCTTCAATTTATCAGATTATAAAATTATTTTTAATATATAATTTTTGTATTATTTGTAATTGTGAATATAATATAAATTGATTTCTAGGAAAACAAAAAAATTAACAGATTATGTATTTCGATTTAATGTAATGTAATTTAATTTGCATTTCTTATTTATTTATTGATTTCTGTTTCATTTTTTTTTTTTTGTTAATTTGTACCATTGGCGCTCAATTTAATTATACGCCACACAAAAACGAAAATTAAGAGAAAAAAAAAAACTTTACTATCACAGTAAAAAAAACAATTTTTTTTTTATAATTAATAACAAAAAAATAATAATAATAATACACTATTTTCATAAAATAGAGAGAAAAAAAAACGATCCAAATAACTTTAATAATAATAATATATTTTATATATTATTTATTATATTTATCGGTTTTGTTTTCTTGATTTTATTCTTACATAATTTCGAGTGTTATTATTATTATAATTTTTTGTTTTATTTCTTATCAAAAAGTTATTATTTTTTTTTATTATAATATTATTTAGGAATATAAAATATAATGACGACCGTAATTTCTGAGACCTTTTGTTGGTTGTTGTCTAATTTTTTCATTTTATTGTTTATATACTTATCATCATATAAATATATAATATTCTTTGTTTGGTGTGTAACATTATTTGTAATTTTTTTTTTGTTTTTTGATATTTTTTATAAGAATAAAAAAATTAATTAAATAATGTATAATAACACAAAGAAAGAATGCAAAAAAAAATAAACAATTGAGAAAATATGTGAGAAAATTCTTTTTTTTCTATATATATATACCATTCATTATTTTAATTTAAATGTTTAAGCTTTTGCCGTTTTTTTATTTGGTGATCGTATTGGCAATACACAAATATAACCAGCACTTAAATCGCAACCACTTACTAGTAAATTTTTTAAAACTGAATCCGATGTGGTAACAGCAGTAGCCACCGTTGATAATTCTCTAGTATTTTCTATATTCCATTTTGTTTGATCATTTATATATCGTTTACTATCCATTTCTTTTGAACGTACACGTTGTTGCTGAAGTTGATGCTGTTGCTGCTGTTGTTGTTGCTGTTGAATTTGTAATTGTTGTTGTTGCTGCTGCTGCTGCAGTAATAATTGTTGCTGATGTTGTTGTTGAGGTGTGGGAGCCATCAGTTGTTGCAGTAATTGGGGTGAGGCATGTTGATAATTAGAAGACGGTATTATGGTTGAACCTTTTATCCGTTTTGTTCCACCGGTTAATTCAATGGTAGCGACATTCGATGGACGTTTATTATTATTATGGTTATGATTAATATTACTGTCATTATTATTTTCATTATTGTTATTATTATTATTATTACAACTATTATTTGTATCAATATTATTATTATTATTATTGTTGTTATTATTATTGTTATTATTAACATTATTGGTATTATTATACATTATATTTCTTTCATATATCTTTCCATATTTCTGTTGTAATTGATTTGAAGTTATTAATGTAATTTTTGATTGTTGTTGTTGTGGTTGCTGTTGCTGTTGTTGTAGAATAGTAGGAGTGGATGATTGTATATTTCCATTTAGATGTAATAGATCATTTATACGCCATTGATCATTTGTAATTTGTTCTTTACAATTCGTATTATTATTGTTGTTATTATTATTATTATTATTTGGACCTAATAAAATACAGGTAAAAAATCACTTCATTTTTTATAATACCAAAAAGAAAAATTATTTATGAAATGCCCAACCATGTACAAAATATCTTATATTTTTCATACATTTTTTTAATAAATGTATTAACTTGGTAATTTTTTTAAAACTTCAATTCATTTATTGACACATTCATTCAAAAAATACATAGATTATAATCATACTATGCGTAGTTAGTAATCAAATACCATAAATTACGAGAACAATAGTCGATAAAACATTACATTTCTAAAGGAAGACATTCTGTATATTGTTTTAAATCCATTAAAACGGATTGGGATATTTATTATAAACATTAAATAATTGAGTAAGATTAAGCAAGAAATAAGACTAAATAATTTAATGGTATTATAATTCTAAAAGTAATAACAGAACCGTAATAGTCTGTTAACAATTTTGGAATAATAAATGTTCAACCAAAGCACTATATAGGATCGTATATTTAGAAATTGTTTACGTTATATTCGTTAATTTTCATTAAATATAAATCCATTTTTATACAGTCATACGTTACATACATTTTAATTCATTATAACAGGTGCAATTTTTAATTACAATTAAAAAACAATTATATATTAAATAAAATGTTTTCTATAAAATATTTTTATTCGAAAAGAAAAATTATTTTATGTTCATATAATTTATCATAAAAAAAAAAAAGAAATAACAAAAACAAATAAATATTGTAAGGGGATAAGTCGATTTATATATATTGCGAAATAATATATTCATCTGTTTTTCTATTCGATCGATATCTAAACAAATAATAGTCCAAATGAAATTAATACATTTTCTCTTATAAAATTGTGGTACATTTTTAATAGAGTATTAATTTATCAATTAGTCCGTAGTAATTGATAAATTAATACTTATAAATTTAATCAAAAGAAGTTCAAAAATGGTTAAAATCAAAAATAGATGATTATTTTTTTTTTTCATATTGTGTTCTGTCTATCCGCCTTATAATGCAATGTACATATTTTATTCAAAACATGTGCGGTTAATTTTATAATTATAACTCACATATGGAAATGTCTATTTATATAATAGATATAGTTATATTATAAAATACGGCATTCAAATGAAAAACACATAAATACAGTCAGTTTCATATAAATATTCAATGTTATACAAATAGTATTATTATTTATACGACTATTTAAATTTATTACATACATCTTTTAAGAAAGTAAATAGGAGAATTGATTTTTATGTATGGCAATATTTACTATATGAATTCATTTTATTAAAGCATAATTTTTGCGGAAAATTTACAAAATTAGATCTATATTATCTATCTTTTCAAAGAGATATAATTAAAAAGTATTTGTCGTGAAAATCAGGTCCCTAATAGTTATTTATAATAGCCATAAAAAATTTGGAAGGAAAAATAGAAAATTATATTTACAATAAAAAAAAAACTAAATGGATTAAATTCAACAAATTGAAATCCAATACCCCTAAAAAAAGGAGAATTACGAATGTTTAGGCATGAAAAAAATTTAAACTTGTTATAAATTATTATAAACATCTCTATCATCAATTAAATTAAAATAAAATTATACCTCTGTCAGATACGTTAAACGTCCTGGTAGTTTCATTACAAGGTATACATTTTTTGGTTTGTTATTAAATTAAATTTAATTAATAATTAAATTTTTTATGTAAATTGTTGTATACATTTGTGAAAACTGAAATATTTAAATATACATCAATTCAAACAATAAAAATTGTTTCTGACATATATAATATAAAATATTTTGAGATACATACGTTATAAAAATATAACAAACCCTCCATCAACATTTCTCTTTAGACATTTGGATTGGTTAATTTTTACATATATTAACTAAAAATAAACAAATTCATAAACATTCACATGTATTTTTTTTTTTTAGAATAGAATTTTATTCAGAAAGTGAATATGTTAAAAGACGATTCTAAAAATATCTATTCTAAAAATATATATATGTATATAAAAATATTATAACAACGATATCTATATGAAGATCAACGGCAGCGATCATATGCACGGTAAAGTTCAACGTAAAAAAAAATAAATATCGAATAATACAACAAAATAAAAACAACATTTCATATAAACGAAAATAAATCTAGAGAAAATGTAAATATTTTTTCTTTTTTTATTTTCTTTTTTTATTTTTAATTATTTAAAAAATACAAAAAAAATTGTGTCTATAGACGCGTGTCAAATCATTATCCATTTTCACATGTACACAACACATATTCTAAACAAATTACCAATTAATACTTTATTATATATATATTTTAATACATTTGGCAGTTCATCAATAATTTGTATACCAATATTCATTAATACATATTATATATATATACAAATTGATATGACTAATATTGATGACAATGATGTTCAAGTGTTGACAAAAATGCGTCAAAAAATGAAAACATCATCAATATCTTATGATAATCAAATCAATTAAATCTGTATCTATATATTTACTTACAATTTTTTGAATACATTTCATCTAATGTATCAATGGAATTTATTAATTCATTATCATCACAATTGTTTGTGATTGATGTCAGACAATTATCTTCACCGCGACCACCACCATCAATAATACTCGTTCTAGGATTACAATCATCACCACCACTGTCATCGGTCGCAATCATGTTACCATTACAATTTCTACTGCTATTGATTTGATTATTTGTAAAACATTGAGTATTACAACAATCTGATAAATTACCATTAAATATATCATTATTATTATGACCACAAACAACACCATTACCACTGCCATCATCACCACCACCACTACTCAGACGACAACCACTATCATGACCTCCACTATCACGATCAAAAATTTTATTAATTTTTTTACAACCAATTTGTAAATTAAATTGTTGTTGATTATGCTGATTATTATTATTATTATTATTATGAATATGATTTAAATTACACTGTGAATTCATTGTTTGATGTTGTTGACGTGGTTGTTGATGTTGATGATTTTCATTCATAATTGTCGGTAAATTATTAGTTGTTAAATTTGTTGATAATAGAGCAGCTAAACTTGATTCTTTCCCATTATTATTATTATTATTTATGGTATTATTAATATTATCATTGTTATTGCTATTATTATTAGTAATAACAATATTATTTTTATTATTGGCAGTGTTATTGTTAACAATATTATTATTATTATGATCACTGATTGGATGATTATTGATACTTGTAGTATTTAAATTATTATTATTGGTAATAGTATTATGATTATTATGATTATTATTATTATTAGTGGTATTGCTCAGTGTTGTTTCATTTTGTATTGTGTATTTCATGTCTTCCGGTAAAATTAATTCATCGGAAAATGCTGTCCACATTAAATCTTCCGTTAACAATGGTAAATCATCATTTGGTATATATGGAGCACGCATTGTTAAATCAATATCATCTTCAACATTCATTGTCATAAATGCAAATTCATCTTCTTGACTCAATGAATTCGGACTACACAATGATGGTAAACTACTACCTTCTGGGCTCTGTGTATCAAAAATAAAATAAAGTAAATTTATGAATTTTGTTAAATACTAAATATAATATAAGGACAAAAAATCAATTCAGTCATTAAAATAATTCAAAATTGAAACAATTCAATTCTTGTTGTTTATACATCAAAAAACATTAACATTTGATTTGGAATATATAAAAAATATATTCCTGGTTGATTCGTTTTCATCAAAATGTGTTATACATGTAATAAGGATAAGAATATTTAATTGATATTTAATAAACATCGATTTTAAAGAAAATGCATTATAAAAATATTATCACCCAAATTTTTGTATTAGATCATTGCATTGTTATATAGTACATTGTTAAATAACTTTATTAAGATGTAAAAAAATTCCGAAAAACATTTATTTGTACACCAATAAGTGTGTATATATATGCATATAAATAAATATTGCATTTGAAAACATTATAACCATTAATTAATGCCATATTATTTGCGGTTTTGTTATAGTATTTGGAATCTCAATATTATTATAAAGTAAATAAATTATTATATATCAATAATTTATCATTGCGATAATAAAATGAATATAAGAATATAAAAGTTTTTATTACAATATATCAAAGTTATTAAGAAAATATTTCTTATCGTATTGTAAAATGATATACAAAGTTTGATAAATCAATATCAATCGCAGGTCTAGTACATTACATGTAATAATAATAATAATAATAAGTATATATATCTAATGTAATATATATATATATATTTAATTAACAATGTTTATACGTTAATAAAAAAATCTAAATAAATGTAGCGCGTATGTATATATATGATAAAAATCATATATATACAAAATAAAAAATAATAATTAACAGAAATGTGCACAAAAAAAATAATTTGATGTATATATGACGAGGTTATAATAAATCATCACTTATTTTTTTTTGTTTTTCAAATAAATACAATACGGAAAAATTATTTGTAGGAAATTTTATTTATGCAATTCATAAATTGTTTTTTAAATACGTTAAATGATTTTATTACTATATATTTATTATGGTATTTGCGTTTTTTTTTATATAATTATATAATAAAATGTTTAAATACTCGCGGTTTTCTTTTTACGTAAATAATGAAAATTATTAATTTATTTTTTACTGTGATGCTTAGACAAATTCCGCAATAATCAGCAATAAAACGAGAATCTATATATAATTTTAAAGACCAAATTCATTGATTGTACATGTAAAATAGGTACACAGAAAATTGATTATACGACATTTTATTCAACGTTGGATTTCGAATTTATTTGATTCAATTTTGTAATGTAGATAGAATTGTTGAATTTTGGAATAGTTCAAAATAAGTTATATTTTGCAAATATCCTAGATCATTGAACAAATTGAAATTATTTCCATGTATTTATAATTTCCTTTTTATATTCATTCTTTTTTTTTTTGGATTAAAATTATCTTTCAAATTAATGTCGAATTTCATGATACGATATAAACATGAAGAAAATTAAGAACGAAATATCTAAATTAAATTTTCAAAAACAAAATAAAAAAATAGTGTAATGAACATCCAAAAAGGATAATATAAAAAAAAAATGTTGTACTGTTTCCTTTTTTTTATCTTAAAATTCATATTAATGGTTAAATATTGATAAATAAACAATTTATTTATCCGCATATTTATTTACAAAACAGAATTGGGTTTTATGATAGATTTTTTTAAATTGTTTGAAAATAAATATTTATAAGGACAACAATAAATAGATTATATGGTATATATAAATAAGTATATTTTGATAACGAGTTGATAATTCATTTATAAATGAATAAATAAATAAATAAATAATATCGTTAACCAATTTTTCCAAAAAAAAAACATTTTATAAAATACAAAATTAATGTAAATCTTTTTATATTATACACAGATATATAAATATATTTGTAATATATATATAAAAACTGTGTATTATCTTTAAAAATATATATTAATATATACCAATATGATGATATTGATATTATTTGTTTGTCTGCCTGCGCGTACGTATACATCGAAATATTGATATATTATATAATATATATATTGCGTTATCAGAAATGTTATATTTTTGGAAAATATTTTATATACTTATATTTTGAAATATTATGCAGTTCATTCAACTTTTTTATATCTCACATATATATAATTTAGGATTAGAATACTATTCAATAATAATGATCAAATCGGATAAAAATAAATTATAATGTTTTTTTATATATATATACGAAATAGATAAATTTTGTGGATTTCTTATAAATAATGTTGGCCAAAAAAAGAAAGTAAGGTCAGACCTATTTTTTTTTGTTGTTATACAATAACAATTTATTTCAACAGTATTAAAAGAGAGTCTAAAATTTCCCGTTGGTAAATCACCGACAAAATCATGGTATTACCAAAAAAGAAAGAAGTAATCCTGATAGTACCCTTAAAATTGTTTCAATTCACTTTTGAATATATTATATTTTTAATGACTGATTAATTTTTATTTTTAATAATAAATATAATTACCTTTGACAATCCAGGTGATAATAAATTTGGTGTGCTCATTGTATCACTAGACTCATCACGATAATTCATAAATGGATCAATATTATGTTTATTCGTTTGGGTAGTATCCAATGATGAATTAACATCATCTGGTAATAATGTATTATATCCATCGGGTAACATTAATGTATCGAATATAATGTCACCGATACCAAATATTGCTGTTGATTCGTCTAATGATGATATACAAGAGTCACCAGCCGTTGATGGAACTAAATGATTTATTAAATCATCTGGTTCTTCTTTCACTAAAATTTAATAATAATAATAATAATGTAGGATTATTAGAAAAATTAATTTTTTTCTATAAATATAAACGCAATCATTTTCTCTCTCAATTTTTTTTTGTATATATATGAATATTTTTATTTTTTATTGTCACGATATCGAACATTAATCAAATGTATTATAAATACACACATAACAATATTTTAATAATATCAATATAAGAAAATTTTAATTCCAAATAGCATAAAACTAAATAGAATTTGCTACTGTTTTCAATAATCTTTTTCTTTTTTTTTTGTTTTGTTTATCATAAATTTTTAATCCATTATTACAAGAAAATATATGTTATATATATATAAATTACGCACATTGTATATTTATCGATAAGCAAATCACTATATAATGTTAATGATAATATAATCCAAATTAAAGTACTTTGGTATACTGTTGTTGTTATGCATATATACATATCATCCAAAATAATCGCATACCAAAGGTACGTGTACAGATAAAACTCTATATTTATTATCAAATTTTTATCAAAATATAATATCACTACCAATATATTTACATTTGTATATTATTATGCATGTTTTTTTTTTGAATATAAGAATTATATATTAAAATCGAAAAAAAAAATAAATAAATAATAATAATTTAATACTATACGATGCTATATTTATTAAAAGATGAGTTGAATATATATTAATTTTCTGTATATGTATATATAAAATAATGTAAAGCGTATATCAAATAACAATAAAATTATTTGCATATCATATTTTATTTTGTGATTATAATTTATATAGATATTATATATAAATGCATAAATATATATAGTAATAAACTGCATATGTAAAACGCATTTATATAGAACACAAACAAATATGATAAATAATTCATTGGAATTAAATGAAAGATATACTCGTGTGGTTCAGTATATATCTGCATATAACCGATTAACAATCAAATATATATATATGGTGATTGCAATTTATATAGGCAATCAAAAATATTTATTATAGCAAAAATATATATATTGGGTGGCATTCAATATCAAAACTGTGAATGGATGAAATATATATATGGTTAAAAGCAAAAATGAATTGATAACCTAAGTTTTGTTTTATAATCACTAATATATATCATTAAAAATATTATTTTGAACAAATTTCTACCTATCTCTATAATATACCTTTGCCCGAAATTTATAAAAATATACGCTCCCCCTTTAGACAATTTTGTCATTGATAACAATATAATATATTATATTAACTACATTTACAGTGAATTTGATACTTTCAAGATGACTAAAGTAGAAACACATGACTTCGATCGCATAATATAATATAAATCTGCTTTCGATCATCAACGGTCACGCATCAACATTATACATATATGTATGAACAAACCAAAAATAAACATTAAACATTGTTTCAAATGATATTATTTTCTTTTGCCATACCTATTTTGCCAACAAGTATACGCAGAGTGAGTATAAAAATATTAATATTTCAAATTAAAATTAATTGAAAATGGGTGTGCGGCGATATATGCGCCATATATGTATATATTCCAATTGATTCATTTAGCGTGTATAATACAAATATACATATAATTTATAAGAAATTCAATAAAGGAATACAAGAAAAAATTATATTCATTCGATTGGCGAATAATATCAAATCATATCATTCAATATTTATCCAGAGTTTTTTTTTTATTTTTAATTATCAATAAATAATGGAATAATTTAATTAAATATAATTCAATTTTGGCGATTATGTCAAGCAACGAATGATTCGGTATTCTCATTTTCGATGAAACATATATATATGAAATGCCCGAAATGCCCGAATGCATAAACTAAACTTGGTGATTATTATTTTACATGGATAAAAAACTAAATTTAGAAATAAGATTACAAACAAAACTGG
The DNA here is from genome assembly GCA_958336335.1 of Dilophus febrilis. Taxonomy (NCBI): domain Eukaryota; kingdom Metazoa; phylum Arthropoda; class Insecta; order Diptera; family Bibionidae; genus Dilophus; species Dilophus febrilis. The sequence continues at coordinate 22,582,574 of OY284468.1, read as the reverse complement.
TTCAAGATAAAATTATTACCTTTAAATATTATTTGATATCTGACAAACCTAAATCTGAACAATTCAAATTTTTATTGAAAATTGTATACGTATATATAATTGTTTTGTACATCTGTATTGTTTATTACAATATATGTATATTAAAATCTGAATAAATTTTGCATATATTATCAAATTCATACATATACATCTTAACTAATTCGTATATAAATTAATTTGAATTCATTCATTGTATATATAAATATATAGAAATATATTGCAAACAGACAGTAATCTTATATTCCGTATCTATTAAATATAATCACTAAACAAAAAAAAAAAAAAGTGTGCACTATTTTTCAATTAGAATTTAAATTAATAGGCATAGTTTTACAATGAAATAATATTGTAAGATTTTGAAAACGTTTCAAAAAGTGAGACAAAACTAATTAGAACAATGTTAAATTTTGATTATACACAAACTGTGAAAATCTGAACAATTAGAATTTTATTTACATTTTATTTTAATAAATTTTTAATTTTACAATTTATCATTCAGAAGAATGCATACCTTTTTTTTATCGGTTAATATAATCCATTAATTCAAAATTTTCAATGTGTTACGCAATTTGCGAATTAGTGAATTTGAAAAAAATGTGGCTTTTAGATATCAGTGCAAAAAATACAGTAAAAAAATCTTTTCTATCTATCCCATAAATTACAATTGTACTCTATTTATTGTACATATATTTAGTGACTATACTATACATGACCATGATGATGATGATGATGGTGTGATGATGCGATTTATATTTATTTATATAAATATATATTATAATTTATGCATCTCAATTAATAAAAATTTATATAATATTCGCTTTTGCATTTAAGTTGATTTAAAAATGTATTTTTCATATATACAATTTACAATACGAGGCAAACACAACGTAATAACATAATAAATATATATATATTCATTCATATTAAATATACAGTATGTCAATAAAGATAGTATATGGTATTTATTGATATAGTATGAATTTCGCAGAAATTTTGTAGGTTGATATACCGATCATATAGTTGTTTGTGAAAATAAAAAGGTATACAAAGTCATTTAAGAACTGAACAGAAAAAAATACTTCTCTTTTATTTATACTTAAATGCAATAAAATTTTAACGGTATGTTAGTTACTTCAAACATAAGTTGACGTTTCGACAAAGTTTGATTTATTTTTATGGGCAGTGGTTTGAGTTTTATAGCATTTCATTGTATATATTTGAAGTAATTTTATATATAGATAAACGATGATGATAGAATTAATTTTATTTATAAATTAAACGAAAAAATATGTTTCTATAGATATATTACATTTATCATTTATTTATATAATACAATATTCGCATATGGGCTAAAAAATTATTTTTAACAAATTCAATTATTTCTTGATTATTTTTATTATTATGAATACAGTGTGAATTTTAATATATATATATTTTGTTATTTTTTTTCGTCGAATGAATTTCTATTAAAGATTTAATTTTATTCATATATTTTCATACAATTTCATACAATTTGAATTTATAGATATATAAATGAATATTAATTACAATTTTTTTTTTATTATTAATGATTGTATTATTATAAATTGTTTTATAAATTGACATAGTTCGTATATACGCAGCTCTTTAACCAAAAAAAAAAAAAAAAAAAAAAAGATAAAAATAAATAAAAGTATTTAGCAAAATAATATACTCAACCGCATATCTATATATATATATATATTGAAGACTAAATATATGTATATAATTATCAAATAATAAAGTAGTAAAAAAAAAAATACAGGTATATATGTTATCAATTTGGTTTTTTTAATTTAAATGGTTTTTTTTGAGGTAATATGCAAATATTTTGTGTCTACACAACAATGAATACAAAAATATATATTTAGATTAATATTTACCAAATATTATATGTTTTAAAACGTTAAGCACGCATATTTTGATCATATCACCAAAGTGTAAGTATTTCGTATATCGAAATGATTTGCTTACTATATGGACAAATAAATTATTCGATAAATTCGAAAACATAATTTATATAGAAATAAAGGTGGAAATAATCAACAAATATTTAAAATTCCCTTATAAATACATTTATCTACCTATATATATAAATATCATAAATAGACTTTAGCGATTCATAAATGGGAAAAAATGCATATTTAAACGCATATTCATTTAATATTATTATATACAAATATTCATATACATATATTAAAACATATTATTTATTGATAAGAAAATCTTATCAGTTGTTTTTTTTTTTGTTTAACAAAAAAAAAAAATAAAATAACAATATAATAAATATTATTTGAAATATTAGAAATATAAATACTTTTTTTTTATGATTATGTTATGATTATTCACATTTTATATTATTAATAATAATAATAATATATAGGAATTTTTTTTATTTACCACAAGTGGTTGATTTTTATTTCTATATAAAACAATTTTTTTTTTTTTTATTATTTATAATTGTAGAGAAATAAATCAAATTTTTATTTTTATAAATACAAATATGAATGTTTGTGTATGTACGTACGTACGTATGTTGATGAATCAATGTGCGGTTTGAAATATTTCAAATTATTCTTATATATGTATAACAATGGAAAAAATCCATTCCATTTTCTCATTTTATTAATAAATGAATGTATTTAGTCATAAAAAAAAAAAAAACTAAACTATATGCTGGAAAAATAACAAAGTTTTAAATTGTACTATAAAAGATTATTTTATTTTTTTTTCGTGTGGTTTTGGGAAACTTTAATTGTGTCAATAATCTTTCTTTTTTTCATATAGACTTAACAAGATTATTATAATATAGATTATTAATATTTACAAAACATATTAAGTTGGTTTTTAAAAATATTAAAAATGCATTCATGATAATGTTTTCTTGAAAATCTTTATGGGAAAATTTGTTTGATCGGCAAATATATTAAATATTTATGTTGGGGTTTTTTTTTCTTTAAATTTCTGTATCTTCTGTAAATTCTTTTGCGTCATTGTTTAACAAAATATATACTAAATAACTATTTGTGAATTGTAAATATATCAATAACATAGTCGATAAAATACTGCTGTTTTTCTTTTTTTTTATGTTATAAATATATATAGTATATAGTGAGTGATTATACAATATTTTGTCAAACACACTTGAAAAGGTATATTTATATATAGAAAATCAATAAATTTTCCATAATGGAATATAAAAAAATAGTCAATAATTGAAAATAATATATAATTCCATTTTAAATATATTATATATGTCTATATAACATAACATAAATTATATTAGTAATAAAAATATGTGTACATTCGTCTTTTGAATAAACGAAATAAAATTAGCGGAATTGTACATTTTAATTTTATTATTATTTTGGTATTAACTAATAAATATCCGACTTATATGGGATAATTAGTAAAATTAGTAAATTTTATTATATACGTATACGATTTTATGTTTTTTGATATCATTTTTTAACTTATAAACCTTTTTAATAAAAAACATAATATGGCCCGTACTATATTGCTAACCTGCGAACTGGTTTATAAACATATATTATACACGTATTATATAAACATATAAATTTGTATAAAATGCATGAAATTCTATATATATGTGAAATGTAGATATTCGGCATGTGTTTATATAGTAAAATATTATTATACCGCAACACATAAACTTTCAAATATATACAAAATCCAATAATTGCCACCTGCAAATATTAAACGGTATGGCGAATATTGACAATTCTAATATATAGATAAAAAAACAATTCTAAAATATTAAACGAAATGCGAAAATTAATAATACAAAATTAACAAGACGCCACTATGTTATATATATATCTGAATATTTAAATTACACATCAATAAGTTCTATTAATTATGAGCGTTTTTTGTTTTGTTTTTGAAGATGTTATACTTTCAAAAAACAAAAATAATTATTATTATAATATGGAAATTTAATCTTACATAATAATGAAATAAAAATTGAGAATATATACATATATAAAAATACAACCAGTTTTTATTTTATAGTTTTATTTTTCATCTTAATTTTCAACTCTATATACCCATATGATGATGATTATAATTTATAAATGTATATATAAACTGTGATTGTATTTTTTGGGTATGTTTAATATATTCTTACCAGAATTGTATACGTAAAATTTAATATTTACTTGTTTGTTTTTTTTATTATTCGATTTTGTGTTTTCAAAAAACAGAAATTTGTAAAAACGAAATAAGATATACAATATTTTTGTTCTTAATAGGATCAAAGATGAATCTATGTATATTCGAAATGTATACGAGATTAATTTTTTTTTATTGATTGATATGCTTTAACTTTTAGAATATTAAAAATATTTAAATGATCAAATTGAGCAATAATTGAAGGTCCTTTTTGTAAAAAAAATCTAACCATAATATTATTTGGTAAATTATAAGAATAAGAACTAATTAAATTATAAGAACTAATTAAATTAAATAATTCACGAGCGTTGATATTTTATTATTTTTATATAATATATGGTTCTATAACCAACCATAAAATCATAAAATTTATAGTGATTGAAAACTATACACAGAACCATATAATTGATTATGTAAAGTTTACGTATCAATTGAACAAAAATCATATCTTATAAAAAGGGATTTCTTGAGCACTAAAAAACATTTCAAACGATCAGTTTGCCTTAAAAGTGTTAATAAATAAACTTAATTCAATTTTCAATTAATTCAATCCTCTTTAAGTTTTAATATAAATTTTTTTTGTTCTTTTATGTTAATATTAATGATCAACGTCAAGGTAAACGATCATTATTCAAGAATATATATATTAATATATTCAGAAAGAAATTGTATTATTTCAATGTATTAATTATGGATACAAATACAAATGCATAAAATCAAAAATTATAAATGCCATAAAACAAAATAAATAATTATTTTTTTGTTTTATTGATAAACTGATTAATATTCACCAATTTTTTTTATCATAAAAACCGACAAAAAAAAATAAATAATATTATTTATATAAATACAGAAATTGAGAGAGAAAACGTGAATTTAAGAAGAACAAAAAACTATTGCAAAAAAAAAAAGATATATAATTATACTTACTATTAGTGGATGTTGATGATGCGTTTTCTGATGGTAATAATTTATGTGATGGTGCGACGGATGCTGTCGATGTTGATGTTGTTGTTGGCGGTGTTATGGTGTTATTATTGTTATTTGTATTATTATTAATATTATTATTGTTGCTTTTATTGTTATTATTTTGTTTTTTATTTAAATTATTAAAAATATTATTTGTTGTAGATGAAGTTGCTGTTATATTGTTTCTACATTCAAAATTTGTATTTCTATTAATAATTGAATTGGTCGATGATGATGATGATGTTGATTGTGGTGTTATTCTAAACACAGATGATGTAACAATTTTTGGTTGAGATGTACTTACAGACGTAAATACAGATGTTGTTACTGTACGCGGACGATTGATTTCTTTTCGTGGTAAACTTTTGAATGCATCAATTTGTTTTATTATTTCATATTCGGTATCGTCTTTAAATGGGTTAATTGCTGTAGATGGTATTGTCGTGGTGGTCGTCGTTGATGATGTGTTTGTTGTTGGCGGTGGTGACGGTTTTACCGGTATTATAGTGGATGATGTAGATATTACTTTTTGTAATGGTACAGTTGTTGATTTTACTATTATTTTTGAAGTTGTAGATGTTGTACTTATTTCTTGAATTGATTTTGATTTATTTGTATTTTGTTGATCGATATTTTTTGTTTTATTTTTACTACATACATCAGTATTATTGTAATTTAATTGATTTTCAATTATTGTTGTTTCTTTGGATGCCGATGATGAGTTGTTATTGATGGTGATATTATTACGTGATGCTTCCAATTGTGCACATGAATAAATAGCATTTTCATTTTCAATTCCACTGTAATAATTTTTTTATTTTTTTTTTTATTTTTTATTTAGAAAAAAAAATATTGTATTTCATTATATTTATATATCATCAATATTATTATTTTATTTTTTCATTTCATTTCATTATTGATATTGATGATATATATATTTATTTTTTATTCAATATTATATTTCCAATAATTCCTATTGTTATAGATATTATTATAATTCATAAGTATATATGCATAGAAAAATGTAGGTATAATATTATGAATAAATTTTTCAAAATTTATTAATACTAATATTACACAATCAATTTTTTTTTCTATTTTATATAATATATATATGTTATAATAATTAATTGCAATCTTCTTGTGTCGTATATGCATATAATTTATATATAGAAGTATATATAGAAGAAACAACGCGATGATTACATACGACGAGTCACATAACATATGATTCTTCTAAAATATGCAATTTGCATGATATAGTGTATAGAATTTAATTAAAAATGAACGCTTTTCATACACAAAAACCATCCGTATGTGTATTTTACTCTTTGCACACACAATGCAATGCAACTGAATGTATATATTAAATAAAATATGTGCACAAATAGATTTTTTTCTTTTTTATATAATATAATATAAAAAAAAATTATTTAAAATCTAAATATAGTTCAAAATATACTACACACATACACGTTCACATATACGTTTGCAAAAAAAAAAAAAAAAAACAATTTTGTTGACTATAAATTTTCTGCAAACATATAATATCTTATTAAACGAATGTATATTAAAAATAAAAAAAAAAAAAAAAAAGAAATAAAAAAATTTTATTTTTCAGTCTTCTTGATGAATTTCAATTTCATCTTATGAGATGAAACTTTTTATTTTTTTCGCAAACAAAATATATTTATTTTTTAAAAAAACAAAAAAAAAATCCACACAATTTTTTTCTTTATATGCGATATCACTTCTTCTATATCTTATTAATTTATTTAGATTTAATTCTTTCTTTTTTTTTATTTTATTTTTATTTTATTAAATATAATTCACTATATTTTCACTATATATATATATAATTCTTCTATATATTCAATGTTATTCAACACAAATTGATGATAGTATAAAAAAAATCACTTATTTAAATCTTTATTATTTATTATACGGCAACGACGTCGACGACGACGACGACGATGAAGACTTAAAAACTGAGCTGAATATATTTTGCGTTTTTTTTTTATTAGACAATTTTTTTTAATTCATTTAATACATTGCGTGTATATTATATTATGTGTATGAGTGTCTTTTTTTTTTTTGCTTTAATATTAATTTTGTTCAATTGAATAATATAATATTAAACAAAAAAAAAAAAAAACAATTTTTTTTAATGAATATTTATTTATATTATTTATTATTTCAAATAAAAATAATATCTTGTTTAATTGACCTCTCTTTCTTTTTCTTTTTTTTGTTGATAAAAAAAAATGTTTTTTAAAACTTTAATTTAAATGTATAGATGAATTTTTTATTTTTTTTTTGCTTCATGTCAAATATTGTTATTTATTTATAGATAGAGTATATATTATTTTTATCATGATAATAATAATAATAATAAAAATATTATTATTTTTCTATATCAACAGAAAAGTTATCAGTATCATATACGGACGTTGGATAGCGTATCTGTGCGATAATAATAATAAACATTTTTTTTTTATTTTTCATTTCATAAACATTTAATAATACCTATATATGCATATATAGTATATAAATGTATTATATATATATATATATGAGTTTATATAGACAACAAATAATTTATATATAAAATGCATGATGAATGAAATGCATTCATAAATGCGAATGAACATATATAATATTAAATATAATATGTATATTACATAATAGAGATTTAATTTAAATAATAATTGAAATCGCAATAAAAAAAATCTATATAATTTATTTCTAATTCAGAAATACATTGCATATTTTGACATGTTTAGATTTAGAATTAAGCAAAAATTCTATATATATATATTTAGAATTACTTTAAAAACAAAATTAAGGTCTCCTATTCAATGAGTATACTTTTATTATATAAATTATAAAAAAAAAATGCATTATTTCATTTTCATTATAAAATTTTTCAATAAAAAAAAAACCGATATCTCACGTAATCATTTGAAATCAAATTAAATAAAATTATATACACACAATGAAGCATAAAAATAAAATATTAATTATTTATATTTTATTAAAAAATAAAAAAGAAAATTATAGAATAAAAAATAATAAATCAATTTTTTCAATTATCAAATTTTTTTATTTTTATTTTTTTTAATTAATTATGTCATCACACAATTTTATATGCACACACAATTTAACGTGTTGAAAAAATAAAAATAAAAGATTTGTCAACAATTTAGAGAACATTTAATACAGATTTGGAGAATTTATTCATATTGAATAGAAAAAAATATTATATAAACTGTTATTTTTTTTTTCTTTTCAATGTTAATAATTTAAAATAATTCTTATTATTATTTATTTTTTTTTTCATATATATTTTAAAAATAAATTTGCCATAAAAGCGAGGCTTATATATTTTTATGTAATATAATGATGAATAATATATGGAAAATCACATATATATCCACCCGCACACTTTCACTTACAATTACGGAAAAAAAAACGAAATATTTCAATGAATGAAATTTTGAAAAATTTTTTTTTGTTTAAATTTATTCAAATTATTAAATTTTTAATTATGATTTAATTAAGAAAAAGAAACGTAAAAAAAAATAAATAATATACTGTTTTAAATAAAAAAATAAAAATAATAATTCTATACAATAGTACAGTTAAACTGTACTTGGCACCAGCAAAATTGAGACTATTTTGTATTATTTTATGTATGATGGTGAACTAAATGAAAATACCTATATAAAAAATATATATACTAAAATTTTTCTGATAGTATATATTATATATATATATAGATGTGTATATAAATTTTTTTCATACACACTGAACACCAACTCAAGTCAACTAAATATGTATTTAAATAATATAGCTGTTCTCGCAGCTTCATATATGTATGTTGAAAATACAATTTAATTTATCAACTTTTTTTTTTTTCATTTAGTATATATACTTTACACACATTTTTAAATGAACATTCAAAAATTATCATACGATATATTTATTATATTGTACGTATACGACGACGACAACTGTGTATATATACACAATTTTACATTCATTTTATTTTATGTATATAGCAAAACATATCAAATACTCTGCTGATTATATACACAACACAAAATAAAAATATAAACATACATAGATATTGATAACAGATAACTGAATTTTCTTTTACATTCAAAATTTTACTCTACAAGTACTTCAGGTTCACCATTCCCATATACGTACCAAGCAAAAAAAACCAAGAACCAACCCATCATAGCCCATAACAACTCTAAAAAACAAATATAAAATACTCAATGATACGCTGAATGCTGATATGAAATATGAAAGTATATATACTATATATGAAAAAATAAAAAACCTTATATATACATATTCATATATATACACAGTATATAAGAGAAAGAAAATGAGCCACACATTCTTCAACCAAAATTCTATGAATGGGATGTGAAAGAAAATTTTCCGTGTTATATAAAAAAAAAGAAATTGTTATTATATGCATTTCATTTTATAAGGAAAATATATATTTTTAGCTTATAAATGTATACGTTTGATGTACAATTTTCTATACATGTAATTTTTTTTTACATTTTGTTTTAGAAAAAAAAATGTTTTTTTTTTAAATTATTTCTATAATATTTGAATTATATCCCAATATAATATAAAATTTTGGGTATGTATACATTGATGATAAATAATGATCATCAACGATGGTAGTATTGCATACAGATGGTAAAAATATTTAATGATAGAATGTGGAATAATTTGGTTACAAACTTTTATTATAAACAAAAAAAAAATAAGATAAAAATATATAAAACAAATTGGGTAAATGAAATTAGATGGAGATGTTGAAGATATGATTTCTTTTTTTAGAATCAAAAATTTTGTTGAAAATAAAATTTATTTATGTATATATACACAACATAAAAGAACAAAACAAAAATAAACCACAAATGAAAAATCATTTACATATCGCATTGTATATATTATACATATACCATATATAGCAATAATTTAATAATATATAAACATTTTCATAGGGTATTATTAATTTAATTTAAATTCGATTGTAATTATATATTCACGTATATATATATTTCATTTATCATGGATTGAATAAAATATTTCCGTTACACAAATCCTATATCCCATTTCAAAAATGCATGGGTTCTCAATGGAATATTCAATGTGGCAAGATTGTAATAGAAAAATGGTTTCTGGAATCAGATCCTAAATAGTTCAATTGATAAAAAAAAATGCTTTTAAATTAACCGCATATGATCCATTGTTATGTTATGATTTAACCCGAAAAGGGTTTATAACATATCATTCGATTTGCTGCAAATATTATGAAAAAATTAATTCGATAACATTGAATTGAGTGAGATACTCTTTTAATTATCATACATATGTAAATTTTCATTATGAAATTTTCAAATATTTTTATAATCGCATAAAAACTAATTAAAAATATTTACGAACATTAACCATTTGCATGCATACATTCAGAAATTGATGCATACCAATTGAAAATATTCTTACAATATATATCTTCTTGTATGCGATATATTTTGAAAAACAACTAACAATTCGAAATTGTACTTATTAAACATGTACGAAAGGAACATAAAATAAGAAATAAACTGCAATATTAAAAAACAACACAAAAAAATACATATACTATTCCTTTCAATTTCAAGTTTAAGTTGGAGTATATACAATTGATGTTTTTTTTTTTTTTTTGCTTCATTATTTGTACATATAGTGTGTTAAAAATATAAAGTGTTTTTATTTTTAGTCTGGACTTGTCTGGATAAAATAAAATGTGTATTATACTTTTACTTACACACAACTCAACCCATTGCAAAGTATTATAAATAATGCATATTTATAGTCATATTCGCATCGTGGGCATATATTAAATTAGTATATATATATATAAATATTATAAAATAAAAGAAAGACATATACAGACAGATAAAGTAGAAAAGAATGGTACGTGTGTTTAAAAATATTCACAACAAAAAGTAATGCATATCGATGAAATGACTTTTTTTTGTTTAACAAAAAAAGCATTTAGATAAATTTTAAAAACAAATAATGAATCACATTATCAAAAATCTCATAATTATTATCAAATTCCATTGGTATATTTAATTTTCCTTCGTTAACGATTGATATACATATAAATTATTGCAAATAAATCACTATTTATTGCATATGATGGGACACAATTTACAAACATTTATTATGAAAATATAAATTGTGAAAAAAATATTGTATTAAAAATGTCTGCATATTATTATTATTATTATTATATTATATAGTTATATATGTGGTCGGTCGTCGTATAGATAGATATAAGTACATTTAACTACAATAATATGCAAACATAAGTTTTAAACTGGTTTCCGCAAATAAATTATATTTGTGAATATATTCAACAATAATATAATATATGCATCATGATCGCGTTGTATTTACAATTGTTGTATATTATTTAATATTATAATATGTAAATATACATTATTATAAATTGGTTAGTACTGTATTGTAGATATATTAATACTGAATGTCCCTCTATATATATGTGATACTAATCGAAATTTTGTGTATAGTTAAATTTATCAAAAAATAAAAATGATCCAGTTGTCCCATATATCGAATATAAGGAAGTGATTAATTAAAAGAAATTATTTTATTTTATCATTTCTAATCCTCAATTGATTATTTGTAAGAATAGATTCCAGTAAAAATGGACAATAGATGCATCCGAAGTATACGGATTGTGAGACATCTTGTATATGGATGGATGTACAATACTTTATATCTATATATATATATATATGTATATTACTTTATGAGAGGAGGAGATTACTACTAAACATTTCTTTTAACACACATATTCTGATTTAATTAAATCTTATATGGAATTACATATCTTATACACATATGGAATAAACTTGAATAGAAATTTGTCTATTAATTGATTGTTCTTATATTTTATTTTTTTTTTGTATATAAATAATTTATGTTCTTTTATACATAAATATTTTATATTTAAAAATTAACATAATTAATAATTTAAATTCCTCTTTTATTTTCGTATATATAAAATACATCATGCAATATATTTATTGTCATTCAAAATGTATTTGTTAATTCACAATTGGTACACATAGAAGTAATAGAAGATAGCAGAACATTGTTTGTGATATGATTCTTGAATATTAAATTAAACTCTATATATAATTTAATTTTATATAATGATTTACAGTGTTGACCCCGTATAGATATATTTTTTTGGCGTAACTTACTTTATACATAACATCTATTACATTGGATTTTAAAAAATCACATAATGTTAAATTTCATTGAAATAAATATGATGTTCATACATTCATAAAATAAATATAATGATAAGATTATTCAATTTGATAAATTTTTCTAGATCATTTTTAAAATAAAAAAAAATTATGAAAACTATCCAGTTGCATTATAACGCATAATTATTCTAAATGTTATCATTTCTACAAATTCAAATCTTAATCCAAAATTTATTCGTCTTTACTGTTTTCATTGTTGAAATAGTAAAATATATTAAGATGAATCTTAAATATATATCTAAATACATACAAATGATCAAACGTCGCATGTTAGTTATTTATTGTTTACAGAATGTTATAGAAAAAACAACACAAAATCAGTATATAATTTTTTAATATAATAATAATAATTTTTTAAATATAACCACTTTAATTCTTTATAGCAATCACAACATTTAGAATATTTATTTTTTATTATATACATACATATATGGTATATATACAACAGACTTATTTTTTATAATAAAATAAGTAAAAACTATTGATGTACGTAATATCGTAATATATAGTATTAGATGATGAAATTAACATTTTCACATACACAAAATATTTCATAATAATTAATGTATCTTTCAAATATAATATATTATACCGCACATAAAATTAATCATAATAATATATTACATATTACATTTAATCAAAAAATAAATCAGATTATTCAAAATTCAGTAATATTCAATATTATATTTAATATATGGTTTTAAAAGTAAAAAATGTATTGTTCTCATCTCAAATATTATAATAGAAAATTGTCAACTTTTATCAATAATAAAAATTATTTGCGTTCATAAAAATTGAATAAATGAAATTCTACTCGTAAATTCATATGAATAATTTTATATTTAAGGTAATGAAAATATGAAAAATTGAAAAACATCCATAAGTATAAATATACATATTACATGCAATGTATCAATAAAATGAATCAAGAACATTCATTCTTTTTCTATACAATTTTGATTTCACAATACAAATGAAAATTTAACACAGATATATAATTTAATTAAAAAAATTGGGAATTTTTGTTTACAACTTTTGCGTTACTTTTACATTCCTATAATGTGATGCTGTAACGCATGTTTCTATTGATGAAGTTAGAATATTTGATATATGATCAGGAATACCAAATATGACAATTTTACATAATTATTTGTATTGAGTAGCAAAACAAAAAAAACCAGAGATTATATATACAAATAAACAAATAGATAAATTTTGCTAATAATATTTTTTTATGATTTTTATAAATAAATATGAAATAAATAAAAGAAAATATAAAATGTTTACCATCACAAAAATACTTTACTAAATATTTCGCACCGTAAAACAAAAACGCTAATATAAAAATATACTGTATTTATGAATTTATCATCAGTAACGCAGTAATAAGTTGATAACGTGATCGAGAAGCTTACACGCATTAAAAAAAATATGATAATATTGTTTATAAAATGTGTTTTATTTTTATTATTATTATTATATTACCGAAAAATATGTGTATATGATAACTTTCAACAATCAAATGTAATATTTTTAGATAATATATTTTAGAGAAGAGTTTATTTATATCGTATATATATTTATTTAATATAAAATTCCCTTCAATATACACACTCGCAAACTCAAACAAATATATAAAATTTTGTTTGTTTTTTTTATTTATGTTGAATAAAAAAACAAATGACAAAAATCATAAAATTATTTAATTTTTCTTTTTTTCATTTTGGTACATATATATGATGAATATATCATCGCAGAATATGTAAATGAAAATGATTGTATTGTATATGTATATATGGTATATAAATAGTACCACACATTTTGAATATACCCAGAAATTGATGAAAGTCTCGTGATACCATTTATATTATATTTTTTTTGTGAATAATGTTTATATATACGCGTTTTTTTTTGTATAGAAAAAGAAAAATATATTTTTATTTTTTATTTTCATATGATATATTCATTTAATTGATTTAAATTTATATGTGCTATTAATTATATAAATGTACAATAACACTTCGTTCAATAATGTGTGTGACTGACACATAGATGGCGTCCCTAGAACTAAATCAATATTTTTTTTCGCATTTGGCAACCTTTTTAGGCTTACTGTCAACATCATATGTTAATCAGATCATTTGTTTACAAGTTACAGTGCTATAAGTGACGCTATTTTTGTGTTTTAAAAAAAAATGAATTCAAAGCAATTCCGTGTGCTGATTTATCATTGTTTTTTAATGAAAAAAAATACTGTTCAATGCCAGGAATGGCTTGAAAAACATTACTCGGACTCTGCTCCATCAAAAAGAAGCATTTGTTATTGGTATGCCGAATTCAAACGTGGTCGTACAGACACCGATGACATTCCATCTACTGGAAGGCCAAATGACGCTGTTATTCCGGAAAACGTTGAAAAAACACTGAAAATCATTATGTCCAACCGTAAAGTGAAAGTGAGGGAGATTGCTGACATTCTGAAGATATCAGCAGGCAGTGTACAAACCATAATACACGAACATTTGGGTATGAAAAAGGTGTGTTCCAAATGGGTGCCGCGTTTGCTCACACCGGAGCAAAAACAACAACGAACCGATGATTCAAAGAGCTGTTTGGACATGTTTACGCGCAATAAGTCGGAGTTTTTGCGACGGTACATCACAATGGATGAAACATGGATCCACCATTTCACTCCAGAGTCAAATCGGCAGTCTGCTGAGTGGCATGCAGCCGGCGAAAGCCGCCCAAAGCGACCAAAGACGCAGCAGTTGGCTGGCAAGGTTATGGCGTCTGTATTTTGGGATGCGCATGGAATAATATTCATCGACTATCTCCAGAAGGGGCAGACCATCAACAGCGACTATTATATAGCGTTATTGGAGCGTTTGAAAGTCGAAATCGCAAAGAAACGGCCTCATATGGCGAAGAAAAAAGTGTTGTTCCACCAAGACAATGCACCGTGTCACAAATCAATGAAAACGATGGCAAAATTGAACGAATTGGGCTTTGAATTGCTTCCCCATCCACCGTATTCTCCAGATTTAGCCCCCAGCGACTACTGGCTCTTCGCAGACCTCAAAAGGATGCTCCGTGGTAAGAGATTTGGCTCAAATGATGAAGTAATCGCCGAAACTAACGCCTATTTTGAAGGCAAAGAAAAATCGTTTTACAAAGGCGGTATCGAAAGATTGGAAAAGCGTTGGAATGATTGTATCTCCCTAAAAGGGGACTATCTTGATGAATAAAAACGAATTTTGGCAAAAAATGTGTTTTAATTAATTAGTCACACACATTATTGAACGAAGTGTTATATTCATTTATTATTGAATATAAATTTTGACTTAAATATAACAAATATTAATTTGATCAATATGATGTTATTTGTTAATGTGTTTTTTTTTGCCAAATTGTAATCATACATATAATTAAAATATATAATACGCAATGTTTTTTTTTATCACTAATATTGTGATTAAAATTAATTAAAGTACTTGTGAGATGTAATAAACCAACCAATTCCATATTTATTTAATTATACGCATATATAATTTTTATATTATAATTTTAATGAGATATAAAAGCTAAATTATTTTTTCGTATTTTATAATATAGGCTATGATGGTCGATTAACCAAATTTAAGAGTTTTACTACTTTATTATAAATTGTTTCTTCTTGCAATCCATGGATACTTTGCGTCCGTAATAAAATTCGGATCAGTTTATTAAGACACTGCAACTTGAACAATAACGTTATTATAATAAACACAAAAAAAAACCATCAAAAAGGAAACAGGTATCGAATAAAATGGAAATATAGATTTCAGATAAACATGATACAATATTAAAAAAAAACATTATTAATTTTTATTTCCATACATTAACAAAATGATTGTATTTGTTTTAGAATAAAAAAATGTTAATTATTAAATATATATAGAAAAATAAACCCGAAAATGATAAGGTTTTTAATTATGATTAATTTAATTACGTTACTTAATTCGCATCATAATGTATATAATTATTTTGATCATCAATTGAATTGTAAATGATACGATAATATAAGAAATATAGATAAGTACATGAATGAAATTGAAAGAGTTTTTTTTTTATCTCTTAAATTTATTATATTTTTATTATTATTACTTTATATATTTATTTGTAAACAATTTATGTACACGTGAATTGGATGTGGGTATTCACGTGTACATAAATTATTATAAATTATGTATTATATACTGCCTAAATTATAGGAGACATTTGGTTAGTAAATGATCACTTAAAATAGTGTATATAAATATATAGTTATAAAAATTCAGTATAATAACATTCAATTTTTCTTATCTTATATAAACAACAATTTTACAATCCATTGTTTTATTCGATATCGATATTATGTTTTACAATGAAAATTTTAAAGATGAACTATAATGCGAGATTATTAAAAAAATTTTAAATATAAATTTATACAAAAACAAGTACTGTATTGAAAAAAAAAATGCGTCAACATATAATACATAAGTTACAGAGAAAACCCAAGAAATTGAAGGTATGTTAAAAGATGAAAAAACTTCAAATTTTCATAGTTAGTACATATGGTAATCTCTAAAATACGACTAGAAAAATTACAACAAATTCTAATGCTACACACATACATGTATACGATAAAGAATATTACAAATCATTTCAAAAATAAAATAATAAAAACGAACATCTTATGCATATACGAAAAAATATATAACAAATCTGCTGCAAACGAAATGGAATTTTATAATTTAATGTAAAATATTTCTAATAAAATTGCTTATATATTTTAAGAATACTATATACTGAAAATATATCCCCATTCATAGAATTTAATATTTTCTATGCATTTACTAAGATATGTGGATATTTTTAATCAGCGATTATTTTAACATGTTTTCAATAACGTTCAAGGTGTATAACAATGTGTTTATATGTACAATTCAGAAAAATATGAACGATTGTGATATTTGTAACCCTTTATATACATAAATAGGAACCCTTAATTTAAGAACGCCTGTTATATATGTTTATTTACATAAATTTGTAGACGTACCAACGAATTAATAATAAATGTTGATGTAATAAAATTTTTATATTATTAAAAAATAATATTTTAAGATGATTATTCATAAATAAACTTTGGAAGCCAAAGACGAAGTAAAAATATTATAAGAGAGAATTCCTCTGCAAATATATACTATATATAATAAATGACATTAAATTCTTTGAATATTTTAAAAGTCAGCAGTTTTCAATTTTATATATACAATATTATTTTATTGAAATCTTCAATAAATTGTGTATTTGCAGTATTTTTGTATATTATATGTATATAGTACATTATCATATATATCCACATTTAAAACCATTGATTTATAATATATAAAAGGATATGATTTATTATATAAAAATTTTCTTGGTTTTTTTTGAATATATGCAACAGATAATTTTTGCGGATAAATTAGAGTTTATTTCAATCTATTTGCGAATTTGTAAGAAATGCAAAATTGGAATGTTTAATGTAAACATCAGTATATATATATAAAAATATTCATAATTTCCTTTGACGCAAGAATGAACACATTAAACGAATGACGATACATCTAATAAAAAATATACTTGTTATAAAAATGTATAATAATCAGTAATAATTTGGAAATAAACAATAAAATGCGATATTAATATTGATATATTTTCACAATCATCAGTTAATACCATAGCGCACTTATGTCGGGGTTGAACCTTATGCGGTTTACGCAGAAACGACAATGACAATCCATGATCGTTCTTGAGGATTTGAAGAATTGCAATAATATTACTTACATATAACATGTAATTTTTATTTCTGAATATAAACAAATTCAACAGTATTTTAAACTAGTTTAATAAATAATATAAAATTTAAATGTTCGATGTATCGAATTAATTGTAAGTAGAAATATAAGTAACATTTATTATAGTACCTATATTTAAATATGCCATAAGAAGGTGAATATCGCAAATTTTATAAAACTATATAAAAAGTATATTATAATATAGTAAGTGTTCACGTACCATAAAGGTCTTAAAATTGATTATACCGCATATATATACGCAATGTAATACCAAGTAATACCGAATTTTATGTCAATATAAACTAAAAAACGTGACCGATTTTATATGCATTTTATATACAATAAATGAAAAATAAAATTCAAGATGTTGACATTGATTTCTTCATGTTAAACATTATATTTTTATTTTTACTTGATGTGTGCGTATCAAACTTTATCATTAAAATTTGGTATACAATTTCATTATTGTTTATTTTTGTTATACTTTTATTAAGAAAACAGATTTTCTTTTGGTGTTAGAAAAATGTATTAATTTCTTTGGCTATATATATATACGTCACAAGAATCAGATCAAATCAGATTGATTAGATCAATATCGTGAAGTGATAAGTTCATAAAGACGGTTTTTAAAAACAATTTGTTTTTTAAATATAAGATAAAATTGTATTAGAGTCAACCCAAATTTGATACAATAATTAGCGAAGCTGATATTAAGAGAAAAAAAACAAACAATAAATAGCGTATAACTTTATATCATGAATAAATGTGAAAGTGAATGTTGTCAAATATATCAAATAATAATATAAAGGTATATATATATATATATATATTTTGTCTATTAAAATTTATGAATTAATGAATAAAAGATTAATGAATACATATACAACCTGATTTAAAAGCAGCAGCAAATCAACATTAATAACGATAAATGTAGCTAACCTTCTTACAATTAGAAGAAAAAAACAAACGCACATACTTTTACTAATTTATTGTATATATACGTACATATATAAATAAAATGTTAAGTATTGTATTACTGCATCATTTATTTATTTTTATTTTTTTTTTATTACGTAAGGCAATTATATTATTTTAAAGTTAAATAATAATAGCATATCGATTGTATTAAAATTATATAACTATTTTTTTTTGTGTTTAATATATAGTAAATAAATTGAAAAAAAATTTATATATAATAATTTGATATTACATATTGTTTAACAAACAGAGGCAATAATCTATATAATTTGGCAAAAAATCAATAGAAAAAAATTATTTTTACTTAAAAACTTTTTCAATATATAAAATTAAAGAACAGAAAATTTATATTTACTCGAATATAAAACCCCGTATTCAAATTAGTTGCTAAAATAAATGTATGTTTATATATACAAAAAAATATGAATCCAATTTTGTATTTTTGTTTTGATGTGTGAATTGAAATTTAAAAGAAATAAATAAATTTACGTATAATCCTATGTTCAAATTAATTTAATTATATATAAATAGAGATTATCTATATATAAGAAAATTAATTTAACCTAACAGAATATTAATAGAAAATCGTCTTTAGTTTTAATATAAGTCCTAAAAGCATCAAAAGATCTATATATAAAATATACACACATCAATAAAATATAATAAAAAAAAATGTTAATTCACTTCCATTTCTATTTTTCCTATTATACTTTTTGTATATATACCTTCAATGTATTAAAGTAAAGGATAAACATCTTCTTTTTCACATTTATGTAAATTATGGTAATTAATTTATCATATATATACATATAATCCTGTATAATTATAATCGTTGAGATAAAAAAAAATTATGTATTTTATACTGTATTTTAAGTACTTGTATGCATGTATTCAATTAAATTATTCAGTTTTAGTAAAAGAATTATATATCAATCAATCAATAGCACAGTATATATAATGTTATTGTTTAGACATACAATCGGTATATATAGAAAACAATTTGTTAAACAACAATCAAACAAATTGAAAGGTGAAAGGTGGTGTGTATTAATCCTTTAATCAGTATTTCTAATATACAGTATAGATATACACAATCAAGTGTTAAAGTAAATAATAAATTTTAATTTGTCAAAAATTATACGTGCATCATTAAATAAACAAATTGTTAATAAGATGAAATTATATACTATATAATCAAAGTCATCCTTATTCAGCAATATTATAATATGTGACAGTAGATAATATAAAAAAAAATCTTTTTTGTTGTTTATAATATAAAAGAAAAAACTCTTAATACTTTTATATATATATATATCTATAGAATAAACTCAAGTATACATATAGTTATCATTTGATATTACACAAATTTTTTTTGATTATACATTATAATAAATACACTATATACATATATAAAAAGAATCACGCATACAATATAAAAAAGTAAAGCATCTGTAGGCTCAATAAACATTTGAAATTTATTATATAAAAGAATTAAGGATATATGATGGTAAAAGAAAAAAAAAACCATTTACATCGATTTTCTTTTATATATGTATAATATTTTTCATCATCATATATACATTTTCACATAAAACACCCACACACAAAATGTATATAACAAAATTTGTTGTATTTTTTATAGTGGAAATATTTGCCTCGTGCCGTTGAATGATATATATTTTATTGTATATATGAGTACAAATAAATATTTATATATATCCATATACTATACAATCTTTATACAAAAACATCCAGAAAAATATATACGTGTATATAACTGTATAATACCAATACCAATATATGTAAATAAATGAAAATGGAAAATTTTTGGGAGAATTTTAATAGTAATATTATATATATATATATTGGGATTAAAACGGGCATGCGGCCTTTAAAAGACCTTGGCCTAGGCTTATTTATTATCTCTTGAAAATCCATATTATATAAATATATAAGTAAATATCTATAATATTATATATATATATATAGAATATTTTTATATATAGACCATAATCATCAGGAAATGATTTTATATATATATATATATAGAAGTATCATCAACTTGATTCTCAAAAATTTTACTTTCACGCATACGAAAATTATATATACCCAATTTTATTTTTAAATTTTTATTATATACTATATATATAAAAATTATTTCACATTTTTATATAAAAATTGTACCCCCAAAACGTAAGGAACAAAAAAAACTTTTGAAATTCTTAAGCTTTTCATATAAAATTAAAATTTATATTATTTATTTTTTTGGCAATGCACAACAAAATGTTATTCTATATTTAGGTTAGATATACATTCTTCGGTAGGTCTTATATGCTCTGTCTATATATATATAGTGTATTGATTGAGGAAGCAATATTTATATATATATGATTGCTTTAAATTATCTACACACATACAATAGATGTGAACATTTATTTATGCCTGTGTTTTGCATTGGATATTGTAACTTTATGACAAACACAGTGGAAATTTCATTCATTTATTATATACAAATCGGTAAGTTTATATATAGTGTTAACTCAATCAAGACGTTATATACATAGACACATCGTATATTTAATATATACACTACTATATTATGAAGCATTCAAATACATGTAAAAAAAAAGAACAAAAAGGATTTACATAAGGAATATTTTTTGTTGTATTTATCTATCTATACAAAGTTGTGTATAGCGGTGTCAGTAAATAAGTATACTTAATATTATTTATAAATTTCACACAGTATATATATAAATACAATCTGTATGCGTGTGTATAAAACTCAATGTATATATGAAACCTTATCATAAATTAATTAATTAAATATTGAATTCATAATAAGGAATATATAAATAAATATATTTGTATACATATAAGAATTGAAACACAAATAAATAACAAACTTTCTATAAATTATATTTTGTCATTTATGTTTGTGTATAATTTTAACTTTTCGTTTTTTTTTTGTTTTTTAATAAAGTTTTGAATTTTAAATTGTTAATTGTACGA
Organism: Dilophus febrilis; assembly: GCA_958336335.1. Taxonomy (NCBI): domain Eukaryota; kingdom Metazoa; phylum Arthropoda; class Insecta; order Diptera; family Bibionidae; genus Dilophus; species Dilophus febrilis. The sequence goes on along the minus strand of OY284468.1, from coordinate 22,560,130 downwards.
CAAGGTTTAAGGTATTTTTGAAGAAGTATATTCACTTTTCGGTATATTTCTGTTTTAGTATGTTATTTTCGAATCTGAATTTCAAGAAGAGTTGGATATTCTCCCATCGTAAATCAAATTGGTAACATAGTAAAAACATTTTTTTTATAAAATCAACTACAGAAGGCTGTAGTCGTTAGACGTTGACACCAATCAATTCTAAATCTAAGCGATGTTTAAGTGACTATTTCGATTTATAAAAATATGTAGATAGAATTATTCATTGAAGTATTCAATAAATCAATTAATCAATCAACCATTTCGGTAATTCTGTATAACTTCACAAATATATAGAGAAGGGTGTAAATTGCATTAAATTTGACCATAAATAGAATACTGATTAAAAAAAACGTTCATATATAATATTGTTAATTGAATTGATTAAATTTTTATATAGAATGTTAAAAATAAAACATTTTTTTATTATGTGAAATTATAATATGTGGTGAAATGTATAAAAAACAAAAAAAAGCAAGAAAAATATTTTTTTTTTCAATTTTGTAGGTATATTATATATTGACTAAAAACTGTTTATATTATTTATAGAAAAATATCATAAAATATAATCATAACGAGGATATAAATAATGGTATATTCTATATAAACATATACGTATGTAAGGTATGTAAGGTCTAAATTTAGTTACACGCAATAATGGTTTTAAAGTTCATACTAAACATGGTATTACCTCTTAATGTTCATATATATGATATTAAACACGTGCAATATATTTTTTTGCTTTATATTAATATATAGGACATAGGACATTTAATAAATAATATATTTCGTTTTATAGCAATTATATTTCGTTCGGCAATTTCAATTACATTATAAACAATATATATATTGCATTTTCAACTTTAATCAACGCTTAATTGTAATTGAATCATTATCGAAAATACAGTATTTATAAATTGTATCCTTTGAAATTAATATTGACATACTTTGAAATTGATATTGATTCATAACATTTTCTTCTATTTAAATATATAGACATCTGATTTACAGGAATTTTTTTTTTTTAATCTAATGCACACTTTTTATTTATAAGGAAAATTTTAGGAAAATCTATTTTATATTAAATATCTGTTTCCATTATAAAAAATATGTATTAAATAATAAGTATATAATTAAATTATCATTACTTTGTAAGAATTAAAAAAAAAAAGGCGTAGGAATATTAAAAAAAAATTCTTTAATACAGACAATTAAATACTTCACATCACATAGAACAAACTTAATTTCAAATATATCTATATATATACAATTAAATCTTGTTAAATTCCATATAGTATGATACATATTTAGGTTATATATATAACAAAGTTTTAAACATTTTATATAACAATTATTGAGTTTGTAATATATATATATATATATATATATGTATATAATAGAATTAACCTAAAACGTGTCACATTTTCCCGTATATATAAACAAATGTATCTATATATATATATTGTACACAATTCGTGCTTTAACAAACTTTTATGAAAATAATATACACATGTCGTTATATTTCTATCTTAATATATATATACTACTTTATCTGTATATATATATTTTGCTAATTTATAGATATATACATATAACATTCTGTTCAATATATATATACTTATTCAGTAAAATTAATGAAGGATAATATAAGAATTTTCATTACAAATAAAAAAAAATATAATAAGAGAAATTTAATTAACTTTCGAAATGATTTCAAAAAATTTTCTCTATCATATTCTGTATTTAAATAAATAAATTATATACTTATATATATATATATATAAATAATTATCAAAAATAGATAAAATATAAATCCTATTTAATACACAGGATATATATTATGAGGATTAAATATATTATTATAACGTTGAGCTCTTCTATATATTAAATATATATTTATATATAGACTTAACTTATATATATGATAAAAATTATTTAGTTTTAAATTATTTAAAGTTAATCAAATTTTTTTCCTATTTGAACAATAAACAATTTATATAATGATAATCATAATATTTGAAAACAAATAATAAATTATAATAAAGTCATTTATCACTTTTTATTTATTTTTATATTTTCACATCAAAAACCGTTAAATTTTTCATCACTTTTATATACGACGTATACAACGATAAAGAAAAGAAAATATCATAAAAATCTGTATATATTAAAACATATAGTAAAAATTCAAATACGCGAACAATATCAAATGGAATCTTTAATATCATCAACCCCATATAAAATGTGTTACAATAACAACATTTTCTTTTATTATAGCATATAAAATCAGTTTTGTAAGTAATAAAATAACATTAGAATATATATTTGTATATATATAAATATATGCAATGGAACACTTTTATATATACGTATAGAAAGAAACAAACAAAAAAAAACAATGTATAAAAGACAAAATACCCACAAAAAATTTTTATTTCCTATTTTCATATTAGATGCGTGTGCGATGTGATCCTAGCAAAAAATACAACTCAACTATATGCTACTGTTTCTGAAGTTTTAGTCGAGAGTTGAGTAAAAGAAATAAAAAAATTATAGGAAATAAAACGAAATATTCTATATCAATAGATATATGTATATATATATATATGGTAAATACAAATAATACTCTTTATATTAATACCATATATGTTTATATAGGGAAAATTGTATGGTGAAAATTTGTGCGAAATGTATATATTTATATACAGAGTTTATATGTATGTATAAAGTGTTTATACATCATTGAAAATGTCTATAACTTTTACAAAACAAAAATGTTTGGTTGCATATATATATATACGAATGAAGAATCTATATATATATTACATATTTTTGGTATGATGTGTTACATGACATTTAACCTTTTACAATACATGTTCAAACCTAGCCATTGAATGTTTAAAATACGTTTATATTTTTTTTATGGAAAAAATATTACACGCGTATACTATATATAGATGTTTACATATAGAAAGTTTTGGTTAAATTTGGGTGGAAAAGTGTTTGTATATATATATATAATACCACATTTCAGGCGGTAGTATTTGGTATTTGTTTGAGTGATGGTGATTCACGTATTCTAACTTCCGTATTCTGTTAACGTACGGTATATTATTATTTGAAACAATTTAATACTCTATATATGTATATAGTATTTAAAGATATAATCACTATAATAACTAATTGATTGCAACATTTTGTTCATATATACCTATATGTATATATTTAAGATATATCTATAGTGATGGGTATGGGTATCAAAAGAAAATTTATTTTAATTAATTTACATATTAAAAAGAAAATACGGTATATTTATTTAATTTGAAGGTGAATGTTAATTTATAATTCATTCGATAATTATAATTTATACATTTCCATTTTATATAATTGCGTGCATATAGTATTTTATTATATATTTTCTTTTTATAATTTAAAATACATTTTCAAGTAAATAACAAAAATAAATACATTATTTTTTATTAAATAAAATTTTTTATATTCTAAATATTGTACATATATATAAAATGAAATGAAGGTACATATATACAATAATACCCCTTAGAGTGTATTCAATCATCAATATAATTATAATTTAACGTGATATCCAAATATTTTAATTTAAATTGAAGATCTGTATATATATAGATATATAGATGGAAAGATTGTGAGAATAAATTGTCAAAAAATACAGTCCTTTATTTTATAATAATATATATAAAAATCAATAATAATTTGGTGTCATTTCAATTGATGGATGTTGATGTAAATATTATTATTACATTTATAATTATAAAATTTGACATAAAATTTACTTAATTGCATATATAAATATATATATACATGTATACATGTCTATTGAAATATTCCACTGATTAAGGAAAATTAATGAAAAATATATATGAAATCTGATTCTGAATCTTATTTTCACACTGTCTTAATAAAATAGAAAAATCACAATTGATGGATTTTAAAAATGTATTTTAAAAGCATACATTTTATAATACCTATTGAAAAAAAATGTATTATTAATCAATACATCTTTTATCAAAAGTTTTTATCTGAAAAAATATATAGCGAAAAAAAACGCATTATTAAATAATAAAAAAAAATCATTTATCGAAAATTGATTAATAAAACAAAATATAATACTGATAAAAAAAACAAAATTACTCCATTACCATTTTTCATTTTATCTCTCAAAAATAAAATATATAGAAATGCATAGTAAATAATAATGAATGTTTCATTTATTATTGTAATTAAATTAAATGAAGAAAAAATGTTCACTTATATATGGTATTTTCACAACATTAAATTAAACAATGTTGAAATGAAATGTTCTATGTGTGTGTTCATGCAAAATGCAAATCTTTATAACAAAAACAAAAAACGAATGAATTCCAAAAAAAAAATCACAGTTTTATTATACAAGTAATAATAAAAATTTATAATCTTTAGTCATATATAAACTAATAGGAAAATAAAATAATATTACATTTTAGTGTGTATTTAAAGGAAAAATTGAATATAAGTGTATATATATATATATATATATTACAATAAAAATCTCATTGATGACAACAAAAACGCTATATAAATATTTGATTAAAATACAAAAATATTTGCATAGTATATGCTAAAAATAACCCTTATAAATATTTTATGAAAATGTTTAATTAAAAGGTTTTCAATCTTTTTTTTCACATGACTAGGTATAATTACAATTACAATGTTTTATAAGAGATGATTTATTTTGAAACAGTAAAAATGTTAATCAAAATAAAATTTTAAATCACTCAGCGTCCCAGGGGGTAAAAAAATTAAATAAAAAATTAAATGTTACAATAAATTTTCGATTCTAGTGTAACATTTGATACATGTGATGTCTTTTATAAAGCAAACCATATATGTATGGTATATGTATATGGAATAATGACAATCAAAAGTTTTGATTTCACGTAAAAAAATATCAATGGAAATTTTATTTATATTTTATATCTATATGTATAACATCTCGTGTATAACATTTCATTTCATTTCTTTACAATAAAAAATCAATATATTAAATTTTGCAATTACATATAAGTCTTGTATTATATATTGCGGATAATATAAAGAAATTCAATGAACTGGTCAAAATATAAAAAATGATAACACAAAAAGATTGCACATAAAATACTGACAATACATGCAATAAAATAAATAATTTATAAGATTATATTATATTTGCTATATATATATATATATATGGAGGAAATGGAGGTTAGTATAATTTATTTAATGATTTTCAAATTTTTCCTTTATTTGTATCTATATATACACATATATACATTAGCATATATACTTTTTACCATCTAAATACCCATTTATGTATACGTACGCATATAAAAGTATAACTTTAATTTATTCAAATAATGACAAAAATAAAATTATACAACTTTTAGTTCTTATATATATTTATATAAGAAGGATATATTATATGTATTAAATTTCATGCTATTCGGAAAATATTATATATATCGATTTCATTTTTATGATACATTTACATTTTCCATACATTATGTATATTTTTTAAGAATAAATATTGTTATATATGGTTTTATTATTTTTTTTTTATATTATACCTTATCACATTTTAACACGAATTTAATTTTGGTACATTTTTCAAAAATAAAAAATCTCATTATAAAGTTTTAAATTTTCAAAATAAAAATCATTATTACTTCATCAACATCAACATTACTTCGGTGAAAACATTTTTCTAACTTAAAAATTATTATATTATTAAACAGTTTTCACTCAGTACAGTTTTCTTTTTATCTTTGGGTAATCAAAGGATATCATTCAAAATATGAAATACTTCAAATTCATATTAATGGGGTGAAATTTTAATTATTCAAGTAAGATCCATAAACAATATTGAAATATAATTGTATTATAATTATTGTAGAAAATATTTGATGAAAAATATAAACAATATTATTATTATTATTGTTATAATTTCATGTTTCATTTAACTAATTTTCATTAATATAAATAAAAAGTAATCGATAGATTGCTTTTACCCTATATATATATATTATTCTTATACAAAAAATTTATTCCTATTGAAAAACGTTAAAATTACACGCGAAATTGCGTGAGAATAATCAACTATATACAATTATTTCATTATATGTTATATGTATAATTTTTTTTGTTTATAATTTTTCAACTATTGACATTCGATAATTTAGACCTATAATTAATTTTATATACAATAAAATATTTCTTATTTTAATTAAATTTTACTTTTGAAATGTAATAATTATACGATTTTGTATATCTATTCAATTTACTTTCAATTAGACCCTACCCTACAATAGAATACATATATAAAAAGATATAGTAAAACGAATTCTATATAACAGCAATTTATTGATTAATAATATGAAATTGTTCAAAAACATATTACAGATTAACCAGAAAGTTTAACTCTATGTTATATGATTACAATATTGCGATTGATCAAAATTATTAATACACAGCGCTTGAATGAAATTAAAAACAAAATTTAGAATTTGGTCATTGAATTAAATTAAATTCAGAAACAGAATTTACCTTTAATAATAAATGCAATACATTAAACCATATAAGTTTTTTTTTTAACAGAAATATCACCTATTAAACAAATAATATCAAATGAATCATAATTGGAAAGTTTATGCTATATAGTATCTATACGGTAAAAATAATAAATATAACGACAGTTTATATACGATATAGAATTTTTAGATTAAAATCAACTATGATGATTTATTGTATTATAAATTATTACAGTCAAACTTTAATGTCAATTTATAAAAATTATATAGAATGTAATAGAAAAACATATAAAAATATATATGGAATAAATATTTTCTTTACAAAATAAAGATATCGGGTTGCCAAATATAAAAATCATAAGTAAAATATATCTATATTTGGATATCTCTATAAATTTACTAGGTTGTTTTTCGAACATAATAATCATTGTAAAAAATGTATCTCCATGTATGTAGTTCATGTATGGATGATCATTACATGTTTTAAAGAAATAAATAAATAAATATACTCTTATATTTATATATATATACCATATATATCCTTTATATTTTGTTTAAGCAAATTAAAGGATTTATTAGTATCATTTATTAATATACACAAGCACAAAACAAAACTATAATTTATAATATTTACGTATATCTAATAAAATTTTTCCTTTGTAACTTTTAAGTCGACATTATATTTTAAAAAGAAATTCCATTTGTCTTTCAATTTGTTTTCTCAAATATTATAGTGTGTGCGTACGAATGTATATTGTAAAATTAATTTTTCAATAAATTATACGTTTTTATCAAGAAAGTCTTGCTTTTTTATTTTTTTTTTTATGATATTGCAATTTATGAATTTATTAAAGAAAACACAAATAATGTTATTTTTAATATTATTGTTAATAAATAAAAAAATACTATTTCAATTTTATTACTTATATAATATATATAGAATAATACAGATTTCATTTTATAAACATAGAAAGATTTATATCACATTTTATTTTGTTATGTATATTTAATACATATATGTATATAAAAAAAAAGAATGTGTATATCAAATAAAATTGATTGTGAGTATATATACATATATAGATTCGTTGTATACTTGGGAAAATTGGCATTAAATCAAATAGTACAATGTGGCCATTATTGAATAAATACAAATACAAATAATGAAAATCAAATTGCTTAGAATTGGTTCACATTCAAATTGTGAATGCATTATGTCATATATATATGAATAATATAAATATATAAACATCTGCTTTTTTTTATTTTTTCTTCGATATTATTTAATTAAATGTGTTTCCTTTTATTCAAATGTAATATTATATAAATTTTATAAACAGTAATTTAATAAAAGAAAGGGTTATAAAACCATTTGCATGCTATTTTCTATCCTCATTGTATTTTAAAACTATGAGCTGTTTTTAAAATATATATCACACAACATCAACATCAATTTGTTATAATTAATATTAATAAATCAATGTTATATATGCGCGGTGTTCAAAAATTTTATTTGTCTATATATTTTTTTAGATAAATTCAAATATAGTTTTTACACAAAACGTTCATTGAACCCAATCGTTTATAGAATAATAAATAAAATATTCAATTTCATGTGATATGTCGCATTTGCTTATTTCAATTTGAGTAAATTAGGTAATAAACTTAAAATTTTGATCATCACACGTCAAAGAATTACTAAGAAATACATGCATATCTTTAAAAAAAAAATCACGTTAAACTGCCAGAATTATTCTTAATAGAAGGAATTCGAAAGTAAATCGAAAAATCTCAATCAAATCGTATACCTAGAAAATTGTGTATTATCTTTATTTTAGCAGTTCATTGAAAAGAATTTCATTTTATTTATTTTGTACTTTATATTATTATTTTCAACAGATAGATTTTATGAAAATTTTCATTAATACTAAAATCATCAAACCGAAATCTATATATTGATATATAAATATAACATATACCAATAAAGGGTATTTTAATTTTCAATGTGTTTATCTGTATTTAAATATACAATAATAAAACGGTTTTTTGTTATGATACAAAGTGCCAAAATGCATTAACGACAAATAACTTGATTGAATAATTTTGTTCAAAATAAAAAAAAAAGAAGAAATCAAAGCCATTAGGCCAAGTGAATATACATAATTAGAAAATGTTTATAGACAATAAGAATACAAAAAAAAATAAATAGGTTATACAATACTTTGTATATGTGAACTAATTTGCAAAAAACAAAACGAGTTTATTCTAATTTTCTATATAACATATATGATTAAAACGTAATTAACACACGCATTTAATATATTATACATTTGAATTTGAAAAATTTATAAACATTGTCTTTAGTATAATAAATCAACAAACAAACACACGAAATTCATTTCAGAATTAAATGATTAATAAATTAGATATTTTTCATTCCGCACTGAAACTGACACTCATTTTTTAATAAATTAATCATGCAATCTATTATGATCTTTATTCATATATACATGCATATATAGTATATATATAAAGTATAAATAAACATCATTATAAATTATGGTAAAAACAAATAAACAATCTTTTATCATAATAAACATTTTGAATGAACTATTTATTTTTTGTATTTATCAATTCACTATAGTTCATATACAAATCAAAATGCTTCGCTAAATTATAATGCAAAATAAAAAAATTGAAATATAAATATAAATTTTAAAAACAATATAATAATCGGTTAAAAATATATTATATTATTTATTTATCTATATCATTAATCATTTGTTGCAGGAAAAATGTATTTTAGCAAATAGGTAATTATTATTTTAATAGTTTTTGTTAGAATTTCGCAGAAGTATCGTTAATAATTTATTTCATTACAAATTCAAAGAATTCACAATTTTTTAAACACAGTATAATACATAAAAATACATTTTTCGCTATACAACCAACAACCTGGTTTTAGCGTCCAACAACAGCCTTCTGTTGTTAGTTTCTTAATTTGTACCTTTTACGGTGTTGGTAATTAGCCGTACGACCAACCACAAGCGGAAAATACAACTCTGTATTAAAATTCAGATTCGAAAAATAACCGAAAACACAAAACATATTTTCTCCATTCAGCAGGATTCGAACCCACGACCCTAAAATGTCGTTAAAATTTTAGGTTGGCATTTTTAACATTTACACCACAGAGTCATATTACACACAGTATATAAAAACGAAAAAAGGATTTTTCTACAAATATCCAGAAAAATGTGAATGCGAATTATCATATTAATAAATCACGGAAATATATATTATGAAACAAAAATGCACAATTAAAAACAATAATATATAGTTATCAGAATTATTACATATATATATATATCATTAATAGTTTATAATATGTTATCGGTTCATTAAATTTTATTCATATATATATTTTGATCTTGATCTGTTTAAACTTATTATATTTATTTTTGTAACTAATTTATTTATAATTAAATGAAATAACGCATTTTAAATATATATGATATCTTATATAATAAAAAAATATATATATATATGTTACACATACACCAATTAAAGAAAAACAACTCATCGTATATATAGCATTTCAAACAATGCTTGCATGTTTTCTTTAAAAAATTCACGTGTTTTAATTAATTATATATCAATAAAATTATTTATTTATTTAGTTAATTAATATCATTTATCTGTAGTTAAAAAAAAAACACATAATATTCAGCTCAGTTTTAATTAAAAGTATTACGTAATACATCGACATACACCGCGCGAACTTTTTCTTATATCTATACTTTCGATTACCGATTACACGATTATTAAAATGTATTTATATTACCCGATATGTAATATAAATAAAGCACGCATAGATAGAGGGAATTTAGTTCTTTTTATTGGAATTTTATATAATATAAATATTTCATAAAATAATAATAATAATAATATAATAAAAAAAAATCCTGTAAGCTAAAAACTAAACACCCCAGTTGCAATTTTTAAGTTTAAACAAAAAAAAAAATGATAATATTATATAATAATAAATTGATTTTTCGTGTATATGATAATACAATATTATAAATATCTTTCACAAATAATCCCATTTTTTGTTTTCTAATTTATTTATCTGCTTATATACCATCATACCATAGATATATCTAATAAATTATCCATTTTCTATATAATCTACGCGTCTTATATATATTCGGTTATAAAATAAACTGCAGATAAAAGGAAATCATATATTTTTATACATTATTAACCTATATAATTCTCTAGGGCATTTAAACGAATTATATTTTAATAATGTCTTTCTATCATCATAACATAGAGAGAGATGTGACATTTATTTATATAAACATTCATTAAACATATTCGATTCGGTTATTATGTGACTGTGACATATATAATATATATTTATATATAAATGCGATAAAATAAAAGTTATATAGAAAAGTTATTTATGTTGTTTTTTTTTCTTCTTATTGCTTCCATATTCATATATTGGAAAAATTCCTTTATATTATCATCAACATAAAACAAAAATTATCAAATTTTAAAAGAAAAGACATTCAAGTTTATTAAATAAAATAAAAAAAAAAAAAAACTTGAATGAAAGTATTATGTAGCAAAAAAAAATAACTATACATTATATATGATTATATAAAAAAATATAAGGAAAAATGTTGATAACACATTTTAATATTTTGAAGACATTTCTATATGTATCAGAGAAGTGATACACATATATTCAATTTTGTATAAATATATATACATCAATATATATATGTAGTACATATTCGTTGTATATACGATGTATGAAATTATTTCAAGATACTCATTCTGATGAGTTTCTTTATATATACCAATTTCAACTAATCAACATCATCATCATCAAAATAATAGAATATTCTTAAATGTGTTCTGTATATATATACATGATGAAATATTTTACAAAACTTAAAAGTTTCAACTATTCATGTCTCACTATATATACTATATATATTATATATACACTTCCATATTCGAAAATGTACATAGTAAAGATATTTGAAAATTCTATATATTTATATTGTATATACAGTAGCAATCTAACGTGAAGTCATTCTTAAATCGTTTAACTTCAATAAAAATGTTTAAGAGTTTTCACATTTCCTTTTTCCAGATATAATTTTTGTAACTTTTTTATTATTATATATAATATTTAATATATTGTACCATTGTACGTATATATATGCGAAATGAATGTATATAAACATCTGGATTTAACGTGTACATATAAATATATATATTTTGAAGTTATATGGTGTTGATCAAATTGACGTATCATATCACAGGTTACCAACCTTAAAATTGTTATAGTAATAATAATAATAATAATAATCATCATCGTATAAAAAAATAAGAATAGAGAAAAAAAAACTAGTGGTCTTCATTATATGTATATTATATGAATGATACATTTCAAAATATATCTATATCTATATGTATGTATATGCACAAAAGAAGTACATTACAATATAAAACAGAATATATAATGTCACTTTTACATTCTTTAATGTTTCTATTCAATATATCTTTGTATATTACAATTTTATTAATACTTTTTTAAAGCTACTCTCAGACACATTATGTGTATATTGCATTTATGTGAAAAAATTTTTTTTGGTATCCATATATACAATCTATATAAATGATATACAAAACTAAATGTATACATTGAATATTATCATTTATATTATTTACGGATTACAAACATTTAAGAAGATGGGCATATACTCTTCATTGTGATTATAATTCTTTTTTTTTTTTGAAATATTATACATAAAGGTAATTATAAATAAAGTACATCAGATTTCAAAGTAAATGTATTATCTTTATATACGCAGTTCGTATATATAGGAGTTGAAAAAAATATTTTTGGAATAAAAACTTTTTATAATGGGACAACTTAAAAATTTACTGTATTGTCTGTAGATTTAAGTGCTTTTTTTTTTAATTTTTGTTATACTAATTATTTTGAAATGTGTTTTATTTCTATTATGCATATATACAAAAATAAAACCGTAAAACATAAGGGTAATAACAAATATAAGTTAACGAAAATCAAAAAAGAATTCCATTCTAATTGTATATATGATAAATAAAAGATTAAATTTTTTTTTTTTACAAATGTATACAATATAATAAGTTAATATTTATCTAAAATAGATAAATATATAATAAAATATAGTATAATTTTTTCCTATAGAATATTCTATAAAAAGAACAATATTTTATAATGTTTTCGTGCAATATGGATAAATTTAGTATATATACTGACCGATCGTAAAATGTATCATGAATATACCAAAAAAAAAACCAAAAACGTATATATTTTGTAAAAAAATTATATATATTTTATCTGAAATAGAACACACATTAAAATTTATTATTATATTTTTCGATTCGATATATGGTATATATGTTAGTATATACACTTATCGGAAGAAAACTATAATGAATTTTTTTTCTTACTGTTTATAATAATATATTTTCGTATATAACAAAACAATATATCACAATATTCACAAGAGAAAAATAAATTTATACTTTGATCTCCTATACCCCCCTCAAAAAACAGAAATTGTATATATGGCAAAGAATTTCTAATATTCTATATGCATTTAAAGTACAGATATTTTCGAAACGTTTAAGGATTATAATGTAAGGATATATAGTTTAAGGATATACTGGTATCCGGAAGTATTTATAATATCAAATTAATTGTTGGTTACAAAATTACAATTATAATACCACTATGGAAACTTTTGTTATTAATTATTTATAATATTTATATTGGAACTACAATTACAATAATTTATCTTTTTCATAAATACCATTTAATTAATGTAAAACAAAAACAAGCTCATTACATTCTGAATATCAATCAATCGATAATCAATACACGAAAAGAAAATTTGAATTATCAATAGAAAAGTTCCTAAAATTGTGTCCATTACTATATTTACAATATTTCACGTACAAAATGTATTTTAAACAAAATATAGACAACGGCAACAAAAAAAAAACAAAAGATAAATGAATAAGAAATGTAACAAAAGGATATACAAAATGGAAAATGAATGCACATTATATGCATGTTTGATAACATTTTATATATATTTGTTTTCTAAATATGAAAATTGAGATATATAGAGAAATGACCAATTGTCCATTGATAATGGTATATCATCATATACCAGCCATAGTTATTTATCTAATAAATATATATTACATTATATATATCGCATAATAAATAAATACGGAAACTCATTGGATTATTCTGTTAGAATTTTCCGTTTAGATATTGTGTATTATCGTATTATATAATATATAATTCATATATATATATTATATAATATATATATATATATATATCGAAATAATGCTAAACTATTACTGTATTCATATAGAATAAAATAAGTATAAAAATAAATATATAGCTTTATGACATTTATATTTCTATTAATGTGCTTTTTATATATCTGGTACAATAATACGAAAATATATACTTATTTTATCAATCATATACGTAAACATAATATTTATATATACATATAAAGAGGATTGTCGGAAAAAATAAAAGATACATATTTAATATTTCTATCACAAAATTACACGTGCTCAAATGGTTTTTTTTTCTTCATATACCTTATGTGCGAAGTGTGATATACGTACAAAGAAATATATCTTTAATAAATCACGCATTTGTTAACACACGAGTTATATATTTATAAAATATTATTCAGTACACAAATAAATTTTATGTTTCATAAATAATTCTTAAGATTTCAATTTTATATTCTTATAATTATATATATACCAATATATAAAGACGCCTAGAATAATTAATTTAAAATTGTGTTTAGAAATAATATAAATAGATAAGGTATGTTTAGAAAATTGCAACTGCGGGTGAATAAGCAAATAAATTTATAAATAGTCAAAAAAAAAAACGTTTTAAAACGAAAATTATTATTATTATATAGGTACTTACCTAATGATATAATTAACACAAACAACACTTTGTGGTTTTTGTTTATCATAAACAACGGTTGCTTGTGTTACCACCCAGGAATAACCACCATTTCTTGCCAGGAAGCGATAACGACCAGTTTCTGCTTGTCCTTTGCTTATAACTGAAATTTATTAAAGTATAAAAATAAAATATATTAATGAAATTATAATTGGAAATTTTATATAAATTTCAAATAATTTAGCATTAGTTTTATTCTAAAAAAGTTTCAATATTCGATTTGTGTTATTAAAGTTCATGATTTACAATTGTGTATTATAATTTAAAATTACATTCTCGCTTTTCCCAATATAGAGCATATAGATAAATGGATCTATATGTATGCAATGAAACATTCTCTAAAATTCCAGAATGTATGGCAAGAATCTAAATTGTTCAAGAATCATTTGATCAACTATATATATACAAAAATCTAATAAAATTAATTGTTCTTATTAAACTATATATAAAATGAACATCAAATGATAATTTTTAGTATTAACTGTAATTTGTAAAACTCCATATATCCACATATAAAATATATATATATATTTTCTGTAATATATTTTCAATATTTAATTTTAACAAAAAACCGCATTTAACTTAACCATTTAATTTAATTGTCATATATATATGAATTATATATTCTTAAATACATATTATATTTAGGTATATATAATCAAACAAAAATAATATTTCAAAACATACGCTCAGTGGTGTATAATAATAAATGGTAATATCGTAATATTAAAACGAAAAGTTATATACGAGTAATAATAAAATAATATATGAATATTACATGAAAACTATATATATAACATATATTATTAATGAAAATTTTCCATTTTACAAATTTTATATAATGTAATCTTAAAAGTTTTAATATATAAAATATTTTATATTATCGTTTTGTATTAAAGAAAAATATGTAATATGAAAAAAACTTTAAAGGTAAATAGAATATATAATTTGAAGAATTAAAACTAGTAGTTTTTCTTTCCGTTTTATTAATCCATTTTTATTAATTTTTTTTTATATGTATAATAAGTAATTTAAAAAATTATATTCATTGTTTTTTTATATATACACATTTGTAATATTTTTATTTATGCTATAGAAGAATACAATTGTTGTATATACAATATACATAAATATATTCTGTATAATATCATAATTATATTTTATATAAAAATGCACGTTGTCGAAACAGTTTTATTATATGATTTATACATATATATTAAAATTATACAAATGTTTAATGTAAAGTTCTTTATTTAATTTTTTGTTTTTATTGTATTATATTTTATTTCTTCTCTAAAAGTTTATGTGATGATATATTTAAAAGAGTCATAATATAAGAAATGCAACATGTTACCTGAACGTTATTTTGAAAATGCGGGTAAACATTTTTAATAATTATATGTATATATAATTTTCATTTATTGTTACGATTTTAAATTATGATGTTATTTTTTATCTGATTAAATTTCCAAATATTATTCTTTACTATATTGTTTTTTATTTATGTATTTTGAATTCATTAATTTAAATAAACAAAAGGAAATATTTTTAAATATATGTAGATAGTCATAATTTTATAAAAAATAAATTAATATTATAGTTCTCTAAAAATATTAAAAACATTTTTTATATGTGGATAACGAATAATTAATACGATACGATAAACGAGATTAGGATGTAAAAAAAGATTATAAAATACATTTATTTGATGTTTATTGAATTATTGAATTAATAACACTATATAAAAATGATATTTCACACTAATATTGTTAACTCCTTTCCCGCAATAACCATCGGAATATATTAGTGAAGGTGTGAATTGCATAGACATTTTTAAAATCTTCATACTAAATTAATCAGTAATTGTATTTGAAATAGAACGAGATATCTCTAATAATCCATTATATATTATTAAAAAAAAACTAATCATATTTCCAATATTGATATATTTATTGTTATGTGATACAATTGAAAATCATTTTCATAAAATATAGAAATATTTTAATCCAATAAAAACTATATATACTTATGTATTTGAAATAATATTAATCAATTTAGAATATAGAAAAAAAAATATACCAAAATAGTCAAACACTATTTACGTCAAATGATCAATAATTGAATTTGATAAAGTGGATCAATATGATAATTTGTTTTTTTTTTTTACTTTTTATATACAATGTATATGAAGTATATATAATATAAACTCTATAAAGAAAAGAGTAATAATCATAAAATATATATATAGAAATAGAAAGAA
Organism: Dilophus febrilis; assembly: GCA_958336335.1. Taxonomy (NCBI): domain Eukaryota; kingdom Metazoa; phylum Arthropoda; class Insecta; order Diptera; family Bibionidae; genus Dilophus; species Dilophus febrilis. The sequence goes on along the minus strand of OY284468.1, from coordinate 22,543,170 downwards.
TGAAAATGAATTCAAGTATGTACTTAAACTCAATATTTATCTATCTATATGTATATATATATATTTAAAATCCTTTAAATAAATCTTATTATTTTTATACATGAACTATCTATTTCTATATATACAATTTATATATATAAATATCTATAACTGTATATATGGAAATTTATTCATTATTTTCCTGTGGCATTACTAAAAGTTATTATCTGACATGGCTAATAAGAATTTAAAAGTTTAATTTATTATTAGTATCTACCATATATATGTATTATATATAGAATATATTTTGTTTTATATTTGAAGAAATCTTAATTCAAATAATGACTAAATACATACTATACTTTCTCAATGTATATATATATACCGCATATAATGAAAAGAAAATGTATATCATATACATTTAATAGATATCATTCGACGACAAATATAACATATAAAATAATGAAAAGAACAATCCTATTTTTTGGATCATTATGCTTTTGTTGCAAATATCCATACATATAAACTCGTTCATATAAACACGGTTCTATATATATATATACATTTTACATGGAAAACTACTTAACAATATATATATTGTGCATATCAGGATATATTTTTATATACACATATATATCTGTAGTACAAATGAAATGCATATTATATTATATATACTAAAATTTAACGTACATCTTCGTACCATTTCGTTACGGATAATTTAAAGAAAATATTATGCAAATATAAGATGTTTTATATACAATTTCATTTCATCCATATCTTCAATTATTATTATTATTTTTATTATTTTGTAAGAATATATATATATAATATAAATGCATATATAGATTACAATATTTAGACGATATTTAGAAAATTTATTTTCATTGCATATGACGACGACGACGACGACGACGATATGTTACGTATATATATATGTATATATCCTTCGATGAATGCACAAAGGAAAATATATATATTAAATTGAATCTAAAACAAAAAAAAATAAATAAAAAATACGACGGCTATAAAATATATATTTTTGTAAATTCACAAATGTATATCTATATATATATATATATAGTAAAATTGCATTACATATATAGAATAGAAAAAAAAGGATATATAAGTAACATTATATAGAGAATAATTTAATTTTTTAAGGATATTTAGTTCGAATCCATATATGCATATAAACTAGTATAGTTATTATTTAATTTTTTTTATAGTTTTCTTGACTTTCCTTGTTCTAGCACACACTTTATAAATGTGCCACATAAATACATATACTATCTATTATTAGACGTACATATACATAACATGCGATAATCTTTAATATAGTATATTTATATCTGTTTTACACATTCTGTGTATCTTATACGAGAGAAAAAAAAATCTATAAATGTATTTATTATAAACTAAATCTTTTGAATTGTGTTGTTTTGTGAACATTTATAGAATATTGAATCGAAAATGATAATAAAATAAATATATGTATATGCATGTACATATGCGAAATCAAATGATGTAAAATATTAAAAATGCACTGTGCATATTTGTTAAATATATAGCACTTTACAAAAGATGTTTTTATATTATAATATATGTTACACACGTATATATATATATTTATGTTTATGTTTATAAATGTAAACTCTAATCTTGTATTTGTCTTCAGTTAACTGCATATATTTATGTATATGCAATAAACGCTACAATTTTTTTTAAATAAAAAATCTAAATATATACACTCTTAAATATCTTAAAGACAACATAATATCGAAAATTTTATAATTTAATGTTATAAGTGTCATATATTATATCTATAATGTTGTTTATAAAAATAAATTATTATTGATAAAACCAATTAACTTTAATATGTTTTATAGGAAATGTCTTCTGGGACAACAAAAACTGTCGCTTATAAATAATTTGGTGACATATTACTAATATATATTTGAATGAATGATGATGGAAAAGTATGTAGTTTTTTGTAAAACATATTATTTATCTGTCATTGAATTCATAATTCATTAAATTTTATAGATTTTTATTTAAATATCATATTGACTTTATATATGTTCTTGTAAATGCTGATATATTGATATTGAAAAAGATATGGTTTGGTGTATTTCCATGTCAATGACAAACAATATTTATTTATATATATATATATTTTATTTTATGATTTTGTAAAATGAGAATATTCACCCGTATTTTTGCCGCATTTATATGTATACAAATACAATTTATTCATTTTTTACTAACTATACATGATGTACAATTTTGACAAAATATACAAAAACCCGTGACGGAAAATATGCAATTGGTGTATGGTGTATTACTATTTTACATATATAACCTATATAAAGATTATGTGCATGTTCACTTGTATCTTGATAATATTTTATATAATACGCTATATATAAATCATTTATCGTTTGTATGTCTCGAATTCCGATAGATGCATATTTATGCATAAATATATATATATATATTTACTAAACATCATTATACATGTATATATATTGATGATGAAAACAAAATTTTTTACATAATATTTTAAAAAATAATATATATACAAAATCGAAAAAAAATACACATTTATTTGGAAAAACGGAAAAAATTTGTAAAATGAATAAACAAAAATAGTGTATAAAGAACAAAAATAATAAAATCTCATGTTATATATATATATTATTTATATGAATATACTTATGGTAATTTTTTATATATATATATATACAATACAATGCATTACTTTTTATATTTATAAATATATATTATAATAAATTTTTATTTATATAAAACTATTTATAAAATCACAAATTTACACTATATATTCGTGTGCAAGTGCATTCATATATATGTATATGGTACACAATATATATATATAAGTATGAAATATAAATATACATAGTGAGAATATTGAACTTTTTCCATAATATAGATTTTTTTAAATGTATCATAATATTATTTGTTATATTTATATAATATATTTCTATATAGAAATACAATATTATATATATATAAACCATGTATATATGCAGTAATAATAACACAACCGATATCAACCACCAACGCGCAGTATGCCACATAAAATGTGCATAATAAATGTATTTGATGTATATATGAAAAGAAATATATAAATATATATATGCCGGTGTTGTATATTATGGATATGCAAGTTTTATTATATATATATATATATATTGTATATGTGGGTTATTTTATGGTGTTTAATGCAGAAAGAGTTGGAAAAGCTTTTAGCTATATTATTTATAAAAAAAAAAAAAAATGGGAAAATATGTTCATATTTAAAGAAAAAGAAAAAAATATATATAAATAATTTTCATTTACTATTGTACATTTTAATATGTATATAATTTTAAATATTTATATATATGTTTTATATAAATTATATACAAATAGAAGTTTAAATTAATTATTTATATTTTATTAGATAAATATATCCATATAATACAACTGGTAAAATATGTTCATATTTTATAGT